>CM067510.1:7296242-7896242 GCA_034509495.1 Acestrorhynchus altus | reverse complement strand
GAATGGCAAGTCACTTAATTACCAGCCTGATTAATTACTCCATCTCGTCCAGAGGAAGAGTCTTCACACACAATATAACATCCTCTCATCAGCCCCTTTCTACTTAGTCTATTTAGCTCATGCACATTGAATTCACAGGCCAGGGTATGAGATTCAGGTTAATATGGCTATTCACAGCTAAATGGATCAGTGAAGCCTCCATTTACCTCGATCATGTGTAGGACAAACTCAGCCACCGGAAATATGGAGAATGAGAACAGCCTTTTTGTCCTCCAGCATAAAGAAAGAATAGAGCAAAAACAATGCATTTCAACACAGAATAGTTATTGTAAATGTACTATAAGAAATTATGTGGAAGAGTATTAGGCCTTATCCTCACCTTGACTTCATTGCATATGTACTTTCTCTAATTTCAAGTTTTCAAATTTACCGCTTTATTCTCCTTATCATCTACAATTCTTAAGGCAATGTTATCAATGATTTCATAAAGTTCAGAGCTAACCTCAGGTTTAACTCTTAGAACCAGAGATCTGCAGTTTGCAGACAGTTTTATATGCAATATTCTAGGATTCAGAACTCAGGATCAGAGTAACCTAGAGATGTGATGGTAACACTTGTGCTATCTAGCCATGGTCCCATTGTGTGATGAATTATCAGTAACACTTTGCATGATCCTCTACTCACTAGATATTAGATAGTGCGTTGTAGTTAAAAATTACATTGAATTTCATTGGATAGCAAGTTCTTTTATACATCAAAGTGGGTTATCAAGCACCAATATATGAGACACATGTTGGCTCCCAGTGGCTCAGCTCTCTAAAGCACAACCACTATGATTCGAGGATTGCAAGTTTGAATCCCAAATCATTGCAGTTAGTGACATTGGCACTCTCTCTCTCTCTCTCTCTCTCTCTCTCTCTGGGTGGGTCAGCACAGGCATCTTCCTTTTTCCTTTTTCCTTTTTCCTCTGAACGCATTGGCTGTCCTGTGAGGATGCAAATGGCAGCAGATCGAAAAAGAAGTGGTGGTTGATGTCATATGTATTGAATAAAGCCTCAGCCTCTTAGTGTCGGATGTGTGATGGGGGGAGAGTGATGATAATGGAGTTGGAGAATTGGCACTTCCAAATTTGTGAGGAGAAAAAACAGGAGTTAAAAAAAAGTTGAATGTTGAAAATATGTTGGATTTTTATATGATTACTTGATACCATAACTTGACCAACAATATTTCATTGCCTGTTGAGGTTAGAATTTTACCTGGTGTAGACTTTGACATTATGAAGCTTAGCAGTCATTTGATTTTGGTCACCATACCTCACAACCAAATGTTGATATTTTACATCAATATAAGGTTGGAATGTGAGGTTTTGAAAATGTTAGATTTTGGTTAGAATTTAAAACTTCAATTAAAAACAACAAAATATTCTAGATCAAATTGAAACTGACAGTACATTGAATACTGGTCACACAATGTCACAACCTACATTCAACTGTTCAACTAGGTCTAGTTTTATATGTCCTAATTTGCCCCCTATTTCCTATATAGGGCACCATATATGGAGCAAAGAAGGACATCCAATGGAGTGCATTATTTATGCCTGCACACTTAACAAGCACTTACAGGTGACTCTGCACTGGAAGACTGGCAGGTCCTCAGAGACACTGCTGTGAATGAGGGCGGGCTGGATCTGGAGGATTTACATATCTGCTGTCCTCTGATACATGAGCAAGTGTGTTGAAGATGTCACCACCACGAGGACTGTGACACACTACCCAAACCAAAAACCCTGGCTGAATGCAGGGTTTCTGGAATACACTGCTGGACGCCAGGAATGCTGCCTTCAGGTCTAGCAATTCAGAGGAACACAGGAGGGCTAGCAGAGAGCTGAATGCAGGTATCAAGAGGTCCAAAGCCACATATGCACAGAAGATCCAGGGATTCTCCCTTCTCCCAGGGATTTTCCAATCCACTCCACAGAGGGCACCATCTACTCCGTGGTCGACACTGCCCTCACCCACCTAGAACATAAGGATTGTTATGTCTGCATGCTCTTCCGTCCATTTTTAACACCTTGATACCATAGATCCTGGCACACAAATAGCGGCTCTACTTGCTCCAGTGGTTGAGGTGTGCTGGACTCGGGAGCTCAGTCCTCAGCTCCTTTTACAGCTGTGCTGTGGAGAGCATTCTATGCTCCAACATCAAGGTGTGGCACAGAAGCCACTCTACTGCAGACAGGAAACCTCTGCAGAGGGTGGTGAACAGAGGTCTGTTGGAATGGAGAACCACCAGACTGAAGCTGTATGACTTCTCTAACAAGAGCAACCCTGTTTGACACTTTAACTGGACACTTGACACTCCATGCTTCCTTTCTCTTTACTCATAAGCAGCTATATTTATATCACAACTGTGATTCATATTTCTGTTTACTGCACCTTATGTATTTATTATTATTATGTATTGCTCAACATTTTTTTAATTAGTTGTTATCATAGTTATGAAGTGGGAAAAAAAAATACAGATAAGAACTACACATGTTTTACTCAATGTTTACAGAGATAAGGCACGATGTAAACATAAGCCACAAACAGCACTTTCCTAGCACTGAATACTCCGTGACAGTTTGACTGTATCTAGTACGCTGTCACAGTCTTATCTTTATTCAAACAGGCCACTGCAGATGTGGAATGAGTTTAATGCTCCTTTCTTCTGTAAGCCAACAGGAACATTATCACGCTGTGCATTCACAAACAGAGAATGACTTCAGACTCACTTAGCCAAACACATTTGCCACATCAAGGGAAGTGCCGACCACTGTAAAGAAAATGCTTATGCAGAGGGGACGCTGATGGAAAGACACAGCAATTACAATAATGAAAGATGGGTGATATCCGCAATGCTGCAGTGCACCAGTGAACTGACTTTGACCGGCTCACCACAAAATAAACCAAAATCAACCTGTACTGTATTCTATACACCTCTTCTATATAAACAGTATGGTGTTGATTTCATTTAAAGGCATGGACGTGTCATATCTCACTATGCAGTGTCAAATCTGAAGACATATGAACAGACTAAGGGCCAAATGTTTGTAAATTGTGATGTGCTTTGCTGCAACTGGAATATGTATGCCTTTACAAGCTATATTATGAATACAATTTACATTCAGATTGGTAAACCTTTAGCATAAGTTGCACAGAGAGTCACCTACTAATAGTGCTATTATATGCAGGTGGCAGGAGCATATGCATAGTATCTGCAGCATAATAATGGAGCTGTCAATAAGCTCAGGACAAAAGAAGAAATGTAAGTGTGGTGGCAAGATAAGAGTGTAAATAATCTTTCCCACCAAAACGGGTAATCGGTAGGTGTGCAGTTCTACCCAGACTCATAATTATGACAACATGAAGGCACAGTGTGTGTTGCTTTCTTACGTGTTATTTTTTATCAGACCCTGAGTTGAAATAGTATTATTTTGTTGGTACCAATTTGGTCAGCATGTGTTTGAGGCCTGTGACTCCTTTGAGCTGCTATGACTGCAGTTGCTGCTAAAGGACAACAATTTGAGACAAATTCAGAGATTTTAAAATCTGAACATTCTTCACACAACGTCCTTCACACAAGGCTGGTTCTCCAACCACCAGACCCTGGCTACACCATATATAAATTATATACACGTTTACTGTGTACATGTACATGCTCAACCTGCATGCAGACTCTGACTGATCAATGAGAAGGAGTGGAGCTAATGACATCACTGGTCCAGTTATTGGCTTATAGAGGGAATTTAGATTGCTATTGCTGTCTTTCTTTGCTCGCTCAGTGTTATTTCAGAATAAAAGTCCTGAGAAGGGATAAAACTGAATGATCACTAATTCAAAAGACCAATAATTCAGAAGTGTTTTGGTCCTTATAAAAAGCAAGTAAATGTTTAATCAAAACCAAATTGGAGTAGCCTAGGATCTCTGTTGTGTGATCGTCTCCTATGACTACATTTTATTTTTAATTTAAAATTTTTGGCAAATAATTGTAAGTCAAACTTACAAAAGTCAAAACCATGGATAAATTCTTGAAGCTGAGACAGACTTGCAAGAGCTGTAGAGTAAGTATTCAAAACATCTTTTCAGCTAAACAGTGACAAATCCATCCAAGAAGGGAAGAAGAAAATGATTAGCCAGATTCCATGCTGGGCAGAGAGAATCTTGCTGACTAAGCGAGCCTGCCCAAACTGCCCCTCACAGGTCCACATCTTGCCAGTTTCCATGGCAACTGTCATCATATCCCATGCAGATGACAAGTCAGTATCAGCTAGACCCAGAGACCCAGGCTCCTGGCATGGGGCACTCTGTTTTTATTTATTTATTTATTTGTTTCTATCACTTTTACTGTATGAGTACAGGTCCATACCATACACAGTATATGTCCAAAAGTCATCCCTTCTAATTAGTGAATTCACCTACAGTTCATTTATTGCTGGTATATAGGCATCTGATTGTACATGCACAGCTTTTTAAACTCTAAATAAAAGACTGGTAATAGAATAGGACACTCTGGAGCAGTCACCCATGAGTCCAGGGTCACTATGTTCAATACATTGGGCCGTGGAGAAGAGCAACTCCATCCAATAAATTTTGGATGAGTTGGACTGGTGTTTATGATCCTGAACTAATTAACCATCACTGGTACATCACTAAAGGAAAAAAAAAGTAAGAAAAAAGTAAAGAATCCATGGAAGAGGGGAAAAAAAAACACAAAAACAAAATAATATTGGATTCATTGTTTAACACTGTTGATCATACAGTCTCTTCAGTATTCATGACTACTCTCTTGAAGTGTTTCACAAAGTTAGCACCTCTTTAGTTGGCTAACAAGCACATTTTAACTATCCTCTGGGGCACCCAAGGCTGTTTATACCACTAGAAATACAGATCAGTCAGTAAGATAACAGCCAGATCACAATTACCCTTGAGACAGCTATAGTTTTAAAGCTGTGTGAGCAATATTCATCCTTTGCCTGGATTACAATTTCATGCGTCAGTACACTATCACTGCACATTTTCCAAGAGCAAATATGCTGGCAGCTACCGATCATTTCCAATGGGAAAGTGAAGGTGTGATGTCAAGCAACATCAGGTTTGACATCACTAAAAGCAAAAGCCTAGGGTAATGCGACCCCAGTGGTTTGCGTGATAGACAAAGTTGTGAAATGACTTCAGACTTCATGCAAACTGACTTTTGATGTGGTCAGACACCAGAAGCATTATTCTTCGATATGAAGATTTGTTTTTTGCCAAAGCTTCAAATGATATTTTGCTACTTTAATTCTTAAAACTTTCTAATTTAACCTTTATAAGCAATAACCTACAGACATGATTCTCTTTTAGTGTGTTATAGTATGTGTATCATGATTTGGCGTATCATGTGCATCATGTCTGTAGGTTACTCTGATCCTGAGTTATGAAGCCTAGAAAACGGCATGCAACCACCTACAAAGTCTGGATCTTGAAGTTCTAACTGTTAACTAAGATTAACTAAAGTTGTGCTTTACTAGGTTTCTTAGAAACATTGCTACACAACACCATGCCAGGCTCAGTCTTCCAGATCGATGGCTGGCTGCTTTTCCATGTGAAAAAAATCCACATATGCACAGAAGAGACATTTGTCCTCCCAGGATCCACAGAGCATGTGGAAGGCCATTAAGTGGATCACAGACTATAACACCAGAGATGCACAATGGCTTCTCACTGCCTGATGCTCTCAACAGGTTCTTCGCAAATTTTGAGTACCCAAACACACCCACCAGCACTAGACTCAGTCACCACCTGGAGAGAAGTCTCTCAGCATAACTCCAGCAGAGTTAGGAGGACCCTCAGAAGGATTTATACCTACAAAGCTACTGGCCCAGACAACATCCCCGGGAGGGTGCAGAGGTGATGGCTGGGCTACCATCTTTAACTACTCCCACATCCAGGCAGTTGTATCCAGTTACAGGTACTTGGCTGTGCACCTGAGTAACAACCTCACCTGGGGCAAAAACACTTCCAGTCTGATCAGGACGGCACATCACCAGCTGTACTTCCTCAGGCAGTTGAGATGTGTTGGAATCGGGAGCACAGTCCTTAACTCCTTTTACAGATGTGCTCCAAAACCATAGAGAGGCATGGAAGCTGCTTTACTGCAGAGAGGAAAGCTCAGCAGAGGGTGTACATAGAACTTTTGGAGTCGGCCTCCCCAGCACTACGGACATTTACACTTCCAGATGCAGGAAAAGGGACACCTGCATCATGAAGTCCCCACTCACCCAGCACACACACTTCTTGTCGTTCTCCCCTCAGGCAGGAGGTTGCAGATCATTAAGTGTAGAACCACCAGTCTGAGGAAAAGCTTCTTCCTTGAAGTTCAAATTTAACAGTTGTCACTTTATTCATGCTGATGTTAACTTTCACTTTCCTCATAAACAGTTATATTCATATCCATGTACTCACAACTGTGATTCATGTTTCTGTTACTGCACCTTAGAATAGAAGAATAGAAAAGAACTTAACCTTATTATTATTATTATTATTATTATTATTATTATTATTATTATTATTATTATTATTATTATATTGCATTTCCTTCTCTCCTGAGCAGTTTTGGTCTTGTTACTAAATTCATTTCTGTCACTGTCTCTTATTTCTTAACTTGGGTTTACATGTTCTGTACTACCTGCCCTGGTGTGTGTGTGTGTGTGAAGGAGTCTGTATGTATGTGAATGAATGCACTCTGTCCTGGGTGAACCTCCTCTAGTGCTCACTGCAGTCCTCCAGATGGTCATTGCTGGTAGAATTATGCTGTGCATAGGCCGCCACTTGTTGCTGGTGTGTTGGATGAGTGTTGAGTGTGCTTGTGAGGAGTGCATATTGCAACACATCCTTGGAATCTGGAATCTAGAAAGGTTCTATATAAATGTAACTTCATTCATTCATACCTACAATATGTAAACGAATACACATTAAATAGTTTTAGCTGTGCCTCTACATGCTTTTGATTCAGCATGTCTTTAAAGCAGAGCTTTACAAAACATAGGTTTTAGAGAATATAGAATATATATAATTTCTAGTTCTTATTCTGGTTGGGCACAAAGTAGGAATATCCCCTGAACTGGGTGCCAGTCAAATGAATTTGCCTTAGATAAAGATAAAGACTGAAACCTTCTACTTTTCTTTTAATTTTGAAATAAAAAAAAAATGTAAATGGGTTTCCTTAAAGTTAAATTAGTGTGAGGTGCAGGAAAGTGAGAGTACTGACCACAATGATCTGCATAATAATAAAGAAGCACTGAGGTTAATAACAGGCATAGGGAATGAAATTTTACTCAGACAATCAGCAGCCTAGATTTTGAAAAGGAGAGCTTTTTGGGCATTGAAATTTGGTAGTGAATGACTTGATATGGTTTTATTTTTGGTAGAGTTGAAGTAATTTTGTTCAGGTCTATGAATAACTTTCACTCATTTGACCAGATTTGTTATTGTTCTTATAGCAATAATAATAATAATAATAATAATAATAATAATAATAATAATAATAATAATAATAATAATAATAATAATAATAATAAGCAGCTCAGGGCTGTAAGTATGCCAAGTACAACCAGCTGGATAAACAGAGAACCATAATAAATATGCATGCTGATGCTATTTGGTTCATTCTAAATTAAGAGAACTGGCACTGTAAACACATTCATCTAGTTTCTAAATAAGATCTTTCAGTGGACTGAGCTCATAGCCTTCAGTAAATCGAAGACCGTTTCAGATTAATTATAAGGAATGAAAGTGCTTTTTGGATCACAACGGCATTAATATGAGGCTCTCTGCTAGGTTTAATCCAAAGCAATTAGTCACAGTCGCGTCAGGACAAATCAGGATCTTTCACTAAGAGTGAGTAAGACACTATATGTCCATATGTTTGTGGACACCCCTTCTAATGAATACCTTCAGCTACTTTAAGTTGCACCCATAGCTGACACAGATGTACAAATGGACAGCTTGTCTGGGCCAGAGCAGAACAAAGACCCTCAGCATTGAACTGTGGAGCAGTGAAACTGTGTTCTACTAGAAGAATCCAGAGACAAGCTTACAAGAAGAAAATACATTAATCTTGAGTAAGGTCAACATTAACAGTGAAAACAATATTTGAAGTAAAAGTCTTTGGCATAGGCCTCATCATAATAACAGGCCTTCTGGTTTGATGAACTGTCTTGACCCATCTGGACTCTTGCAGATCCCGATGTGTTTGGAAGACCAGCCCCCTGGTGGCAGTGGGGAGGAAGTAGGGGAAAGGTGAAAAGTCAATGTCTGAAAGCAGCAAATTAAGTGTTCAAGTGTCAGTACAGGTTTTTTAAAGACAAATGGAAGCTGGTGCTTTGTTGAGGTAAAGGAGTCTTTCCTGAGACTTACCTTCTTTGGATTTTTGAGTCTTCATACAAATGGGAGTTGAGGACAATGTGGGATGGTGATCATCTAACATGCTGTCCTTACTAATGCTAACTTGAAATCATTAGAAATCCTTCCCAGTTCAGAAGAGATTCCAACCAAAGCAGGATGTTTTAATACTCTTGATTATAAATGAAACAATGAGAAGGTGTCTCAGCAGTTTTGTCTGTATAGTGTTATCAGGGATGAACAATCCTTTTAAATAGTTAGATTTTAGGTTGTTACTGAATCAGAAGCTCTCATACCATTGCTCTATTGAGACTTTATTTGAAACAGTATACTGAGTTATTAGCTAGGACATAAGAAATTTAGACATGGTCTTTCTCCCATGCTTCCCCAAGTTATTGCTTAATTAAAAAGGTAATTGCATAACACAAAAGCTAATGTAGGCCATAATGTGTTTCATGGTGTATTAGAATGGACTAACCCCAAATGTGAACTCCTTTTTAACCTGTCTCTTAACTTTTCTTAACCTTTTACCAAAGTCAAAGCCGCCAAAGCCCTCAAAGCAGTCGTGCCAGGCTCATCAATCTAGCAACACTACCCAAACACTGCTCTTCAAGTAAGAGAACCTTCTTTTTTCTTTTGAGGATGAATTGCTGCTGTCTTCCGTATTTCTCTATTTGAGGGCCATAGTTTGATCCACACAGTTTGTCACTGCTGAAGGCATACAGGGAGAATGCACCGTTGCACATCGGCTAAGATTCACTTCGCCTTTCATTTATCACTAAAACTGCTAACAAATCACAGGTTTTTTTTTTTCCTAGAAGCTTTAGTCTCAGGGATAGCTTGTCAATCTGTGTTTCCGCCTAAATGCATCTCAGTTCTCTTTGAAAAGCTAAAGCAAAACCATCCCTCTCAAACCCGTCTCATGACACAGCCTGTCTCACACTAATCTGCATAAACAAGACAACAAAACAGACATGTGTGGACAGCATTTAAGCCTTAAAGGATTAAAAAAAATGCTCTGAATATAGAGTTCAACTCCAAGGATTAAGGATTTTTTAAAAGCACAGGTTCTCTTGTCAGCGTATGCCTGATAAGATTTTCAGATATGTCCAGCCCTGTCTAGGATATTCAATATTGTGAAACTAAGTGAGACCTGTTTCTATAATGCTTGTTAGTTTCAATATAGATTCAAGATTTTCAGGTTTGTGCACTAAAGATATTTAAAAGTTAAATAAACTACAATATGATTTAGGAAGAAACAAAGTAAGAAGATTGTACAAGCACTGGAAGTATTTAAACAGTATCTGGTTCATCTTTATCAATGAGTAGGTCAGACATTTTTTAATGCAACACCAGTCCTAGTGCCCCCATGCTCTGCACATTGTCTAGGATTCCCTACTCTGACAGACCCCCTGCAATTTTGAAAGGACTGGTAATGAGCAGGGTTCAATCAGGTGTCATGGGTGAATGACATCCTCTAAATAAGCAGACCAGAAGGGCACCAAGACAGAGTTTGAGAAATGCTTTTACATGGCATCGGGGTGCTGGCATGACCATCCCTGCAACATCTAATATATCAATTCTAAAAACAGTGGTCTGGTAGGTTGTGGCCACATCATGTCTCTATGTACATACAACACACCCCTCTGAAACATTTGCCCACTGTCAAACCAAAGTAACTTAGAATTAGATATGGAGAGAACTGGCAAGCCAAAGGGGCCACAGAGTCTGTCCTAAACCAGGATAAACATAGGCTTGGCTTCTGAAAGCTAATGAGCTATTTCTAATGTTGGTCACTATTTCAGACCATTAAACCATAAGTGCAATCTTTTGTAAAAACAATCTATATGACCTAAATGGAACATGAAAAAGTTATTGAAAAGCAAAATATCAGACACTAATTAATTTCAAAATCCTTATCTTATCCATTTCATCCTGAATAGGGTCAGGGAGGACCCAGAGCTTACCTGAAACCATCAGGTGCATGGCAGGAATACCCCCTGGACAGGGTACCAGTCTGCTGCCAGGTACTACCGGGCATACTTACAAGGTGCAGTTTTGGAGGGTGGGATTACCAAACTCCTCACAGACATTGGCCCAAACGGGAGTCAAACCTACTACTCCAGGCACCTGTACCTGTAACCGCCTGCACTACCTGTGGTGCCACCGTGACATCTGCAAAAAAAAAAAAATTAAAATAAAATGTTTTCAATTCAATTTCAATGTGTTCAATTTTTACACATTTTTTTTCAATTTACAGAGAGACCAGCTTAATTTGGTGGTTTGAGCCTACAGTAGACACAGTACGTGCATAATGTTACAGATATGATGGATATTTAAAATGAACGTGTTTCCTTTAACTGTCCCATGGAACTGTAAACCTTAAATTCCTTAGAACACTTTGCTCTGGAAAGTGAGTATCGAGAGAACAAGCATGATGTCTTCTCCTTTTCCAATGATGCATGGCAGCCAAGTGCCCTATAGACAATGTGTCCAATGGAATAACATCTGATTAAAAGATAATGCTTTCACAGCAAGTAAAAAAGCACAGTCTGGGGAAGGCAGTTCATCCTTGAATCAAGGTGTTACCAACCCTTGTAGATGCATGTGCACTGACAATCTTTAAATACAAGCTAATGGTTTGTGACATGTTAGGTAATGGTGAGCACATGTTTGTGGGGGAGTAAATGCATCAGGCATACAGAAATAGGTTGTTCTCTACCCTGAGGCCTTGTCTCAGAATTTTTCCAGCATAAGACACTTAGAAGGATTAAAATGCATTTGAGTGACTTTTATCATTCTTATTAATTATTGAACATGCGGCATCATTCCGTAAACAACTTCCTACAGTGATCAAAATGAAGTTCTAAAGCAGTTCTCCATGTGAAAAGAAATACTTTAACTAGACTAATTTAACTGAGGCAAATCATTTTAAATAAAACAACACAAACAGGACTTCAATGCTTCTAAAACTGGTTTGCAGTTTCAGCTGATTGTCTTCGTGGTTGTTAGGAATAAATAAATATTTTGGGAGATGGAAAAGTGAACTATCACATGTCCATACTATTAAGAATGTCACCAAGAAATGGTTTGCATTTCAATCAAATTAAATTACATTGTGTGGTACCAAGAAAAGTAATCAAGCAAAATGAATCATTGGAAGCTGACTAATTGGGTAGATTTGTCAGCTGGGCAGTCCGAGTCCAAGACTGCAAAATTGACCATACTCTATCCAGATGGGTATATAGCATTCTCTTCATTACACCCTGTGTATGTTAGCCCAGCACAGGTGTCTGTTAGACATTGTATTGGAGCTGGGGATCCTGCACTTTCCTCTAAACTCGATGGCTGCCCAGCAATCATGCAATGGTAGGAATTTGGGAAAAAAAGAGGCAGTGGTTGACTTCATATATATTCGAGGATATGTCTTGGGGACAAGTGTGTGTATGTGATGTATGTGATGGGGAGAGAGTTTTAATGTGGTTGGGCAAATGGTGCTTAACCCTACCTCTATGTGTTATACATTTTACATAATCTAAGTTTATTATTTATGAATAATAAAGAGGGCACCTGGAAACCATGGTGCACAGTGTATCCACAATTAGCATCTGTGCATTTATTTTATTCAATGTTTAACTTAACTCAGTAATGCTAAATGCTGCATATACCCTTCCATGCAACCCTGAATCTCTTTATTAAATGCTTCTCAAAAGCATTTTAAAGCACATGTGCCTTTTTTGTGAGTCTTCTATCAGGCAGAACATTTTTCAATGCTGAGAAGGAGTTTCCACATGTGGAATTAAGTGCTGCAAAAGAGCCCGCAAAGCTGACATCACACTCAAAATGACCATTAAGGACTTGATAAGTCTTCACAATACTTGCTATCAACCAGTCATCACCAGATCCTTTGATTTGTTTGTAGCTTATGGACCTATTGCAGCCTTCATGAGATCACCTTTAGCTTCACTTAAGTGCCTTAATATTTGTCCAATTGCATTTATCATGCTATTGAATATTCCCTAAAAGTCTGACTCACCTTTATCATTTTGGCCTAATGTTCCTTCAACAAGGTAAAAGCCTCAAGGTTTTAGATGAAATGTATTTTTCTCTAACGTGGCTATGCTTTGCTGCAGTCTCTGAATGGCAAGTGTCCTAACATTTCACCACACACACCTTTGTATTATGTTTTTTTTTTTTTTCTTCCTGAGTCACGATTGTTAGTGGTGCTTGGGGCTAGTTAGGCTGCTGGTCTGGTTTGTGGGAGTATGAAAGCCACAGAAAAAGCATATGAAAGTGATTACAGGCAAATGCAGATACAGTTCAAATGTTCTAACTAATGTTTTCCAGTGTAGAAATATAATTAAAACATTATATTGTTTATCATAACCTGAGATCCGGATTATGTGAGCAGTTGCAGGACATTGTCACGAGTCAGTCATGTTCACCTCTTTCTTCCTGTCTTGTCCTAGTTGTTCTTGTCCTTGTGTGGTTGTGTGTTTTGCCCTTGTCTCCTCCCTTGCTCCGCCCCTTTCAAGCTGTGTCTCATTTGTAACCCTGCCCCCTCGTTATCAAGTCCCAGGTGTGGACAATGTTGTGTTTGTATTTAAGACCCTTTGTCTCAGCTTGTCTTTGTCAGTCCTTTTGGTTCCATGTGTAAGGTTGTCAGGAAGTCTGTTACCATGTGTTCACTTTGTTCATTTGTCTAGATTCAGTGGTAGTGTATCCTGTGTTAGTTCTAGTACTGTTGTCTGTTTGTGTCAATGGTTTGTTTTCTTTTGTTATTAAATCCTCAACATCAGCGTTTACCTTCGCTTCCCTTCGTCTTTGTCTGTCCATCACCCAAACCCTGACAGTCATTTTACAAGCTGCATTACAAGACTAATCTAACCAGCTCAGAAAACAGCTAGAATTCATTTATTTCCAATTGAAGTAAATCCCAATTTAAATGCCAAAGGTGCTTCTAGTGCATATTTACTGCTCTGTTTGCATGTACATACTCAACCTGCATGACTAATTACTATATCACTGACCCAGATTTTGGGTTATAGAAAACAAAAATGAGAAGGGAAATCCTGTTTGTTGTCTTTCTTTGCTCACAAGTGAAGGACATTCAGGTTATTTTTTATTTTATTTGGGTTTATTATAAATACGATTTGATCCTTGTCAATGTAATCATTACAAATAACTCTTAATAATTCTTAGATTTTCACCCTGGATATTAAATTCCCAACAGGATTTCTGAGATTTATTTTTTTTTCCAAAACAGGTTCTTATTAATACAAATATCTATTTTTGTTTTCAAGATTTACATTTCAAATGCAGAAATTTTTGAGGAGCCTAGGATCTCCTGAAAATAATATCTGGCATGTGATTGCCTCCTATAAATGTATTTAATGTTTTTCATTTCTACTGTAGTTTATAAAGTGGATCAAAGTATCTAGGAACCTTTAATTAGTATTTCATCACTTCCTGTTTCTCTGGGGTATAAATATGGCATTCCACAGAGGCCTATTTCCCTAACCCTATTTCTAACCCTAACCCTCACTCTTAAACATACAAAAGACAAGAGAGCACACTATTCACATAAGGCAGATGTGTGTCAACCTTCATAAATCAGGCAATGTCTACCAGAAAATAGCCACTCATCTGCAGATGCCCTTATATACAGCCAGAGCAATCATCAAAAAGTTCAAAACATCTGGAGCTGTGACAAAAAAGCCTGGAAGAGGACATAAGTGTATCTTGCCACCACATACAGTGAGAAGGCTGGTAAGAGAAGTATAAAGTTCTCCAAAGCTCACTGTAAGAGAATTGAATCAAATGGTAGCATTGTGGGGTTACGAAGTCTCCAAAACAACCATCAGGTGCTATCTACATGCCAACGAGCTGTTTGGGAAGCATGCGCAGAGTTATAAGCATAAACGGGTGGAGTTTGCCAAGCAGTACTGGGATTTTAACTGAGACTGTGTGCCTTGGTCAGATGAGACCAAGATAGAGCTTTTTGGCAACAAACACTCTAAGTGGGTAGAAAAACACCTCAAAAACACCTGGGCCTGTTTCTCCTCTAAAGGACCTGAGAACCTTGTAAGGATACATGGGAATCATGACATTTTGAATCAGAATCTGGTGGCCTTTACCCGAAAGCTAAAGATGGGTCATCACTGTTCATAAGGCACAAAATCAAGCTCCTCTCATGGCCATCTCAGTCCTCAGACCTCAACCCAATAGAAAACCTGTGGGGTGAGCTGAAGAGGAGAGTGCATGGGAGAAGAGGTTGTGCAAAGTGAAATGGTCGAAGATCCTTCTTTCTGTATTCTCCCATCTTGTGAGTTATAGGAGAAGATTAAGTGCTGTCTTGTTGGCAAAGGGAACTTGTACAAAGTACTAACACCACGGGTGCCAATAATTGTGGCACACATGATTTCAATCAAAAGATTTATTTCTAAATGTGTGATTTTTTTTCCCCACCAAATAAAGGCACTTGAAAGTTTAGATTTTTCTGCATTGTTGTCCTATATTATTAAAAATATATATTAGAAGCCAAATAACATTTCTTAACCAGGGGCCACAATAATTATGGAGGGTGCTGTATTTAAAGACATTTAATATAAAATACAGTGGGGCAAAAAAAAGTATTTAGTCAGCCACTGATTGTGCAAGTTCTCCTACTTACAGTATAAAGATGAGAGAGGTCTGTAATTTTCATCATGGGAGCACTTCAACTATGAGAAATGAAATGAGAAGAAAAAATCCAGGGAATCACATTGTATGATTTTTAAAGAGTATATTTGTAAATTATGGTGGAAAATAAGTATTTGGTAATAACAATAACAAACGTTCAATTCACAACAAACTTTCTTGGCAGTGACAGAGGTCAAATGTTTCCTGTAAGTCTTCAGCAGGTTTGCACACACTGTAGCTGGTATTTTGGCCCATTCCTCCATGCAGATCTCCTCTAGAGCAGTGATGATTGGGAGCTGTCGCTGGACAACACAGACTTTCAGCTCCCTCCACAAATTTTATATGGGGTTGAGGTCTACGCTACTAAACAGTTTGTTGCCCCACTGTAGGTCCAACTGCTCACTTCTTCAAATTCAATGTTGGTGCTTACACAACCTATTTGAAGGGGTTGCACATAAAACTGTCTGCAGATCCATTTGGACTGTAATGTAATGATTGGGAATTCCATTTTCTAGTTTCCTTTCATAATATTAAAACCAGAATTATCACATTTTTTCAACCCCTTCCTCTACATATTTTATGCAAAATCTATATTGTGTCTTTGATTTGTAGATATCAGTAATGTATGTAACATGTAGTTTAATATGCTCACTGCTTATAGCAGTAATGGGAATCTCTGTCAATGAGAATATCTGTGCCTTCACACAGCATGATCAAACTGTAGCCCAAAGGATCCTGAACAGAAATGGACTTCTAATGTCCATGTCATAACCATCAAGAGAACATTCATTCACTTAAAAAGTGTGAAAACGTGTTGTGCATGAAGAATCAGAGCAGAAAATGTATGTGTGTGCATGCGTGTGTGGGTTTGTACACTGAAGGCCATCAGAGAAGATGTAATTAAGAAGCTAGTTGTTGCCATCAGTCCACTGCCTGGCGCTTGACCTCATGCACTTGATGAATGTTTCAAGATTCTACCATGACACTGGAGCAGAGAGCCATCAATGTTAGGCAGTGTGCTCTGGGTGAGGTAATTAATCATAACACATAGGCCTGTTCTCTTCAATAATTAACTCTGCAGCCAAATGAGCTGCTTCCCTTTAGGGAACAGGTTAAGGGCAAGGGTATGAGTTTTAGGGTGCATGTATTAAAGGCAGTTTCAAGACAATATGAAAAAAAAAATGTTCATAAATGTGTGTAGAAATTTTACTTGCTGATTTAAAAATAAAGGGTCAAATGTACAGATAAATGTTCATCCCCCAAAGTACAATGTAGATGTTCCCTCAATGTACATTTGATTTCCACTGTTTATAGAATTTATCACGTTACTAATCATTATATGAGCTGTTATCTGATGTCATGAGCTTAGGTTTTTTTAGTTTACAATTTATTTACAGTGTAATGTACAAATTTTAAGAACTAAAATGAATTTAGAGCTCCATTTTGTTTCCATCTAAAGAGTGTGCTTCTACAATCACTTTATCTGAGTTCATCTAACATACTCTACAAATTATTATTGATACAGCAGAGTTGTTTTCCTCTAGCATCCTTAAAACTCCCATGTCAGAAGAAATGTTTTTTTTTTTTTAAAACCCTGATATGATTTTGGCTCATAATGAATAGATTCCTTGAGAATATTCAGCTGTAAGCACAGCCCAATATTTATTTGTAATGAGCTTTAATGTGTTCAGTCCCTATCTGTGTTATAATTTAGCATCATTAGCTGCAGCTGGCCATTACATACATTGATTTATGTCCTATTTTGTTCCACAGGTTTACCATTTGTAAATTTATAAGAAATATAAGAGAAAATAAAATAATATTTTTGTGTGGATGAATATATTATAAACAAACCAGTGACAAACCAAACTTACTAAATACCAAGCAATAGTGATCAGTACACCAAATTATAAATTGACATGCCAAAAGTCATGGGTGGTAGTATGTAAATTGATCATTGTTCATGAAATCAATGAAGGGCAGTAAATGGTCACCAAGCAGGGAAACGTAGCAGACACCGGTCAATGAGCACATGGCCCATGCCGTGAGAATACAGCCCACATCTGTATGGAATCACTACCAGCCTGCATAGTGCTATGTTGACAGTTGGGGTGCATAGATTCATGGGGTACCAAACATTGGAAAGATCACAGATTGTTGTTGCACTCCATTCAACATACTCATGAATTACTGCAGCGGCAGTACTCATCAGACCACTCTTCTAGGGTCCGGTTAGTAACCTCATAAATCCAGCTGCCGTGCTGTTTTTGAGTGATTTTTTGTGTAAACAGAGGGACACTGATGGATCTTCTGCTCTCATATCCCATGGGAGGTGAAGAATGCTGCACTGACCTGTGGGAGTTCTATGCATTGGTTATGATCCCAAAGCACCTGTGAGTGGTCACTGCGTTGTCGACTGTGACTAGTAATGCCTTCTATGACATATTCCCGGTGCACATATGACACTGTGGATTGAGGAATGTTAGATGCCCAAAAAACTTTGAAAACAGAATGTCTCAATCCATCTGGCACCAATTATAATGCCTCACTCACACTTTAGTAATCCACAGTATACAGTATTTAAATGATTCAATGTAAAGCATTTCAATGATTCTGCATGAATAGACCAATAGGTGTAGGTAGCATAAGACTTATACTGAATCTTATTGGTCCCCAATCTGACATTTGTTTTCAACAGTAGGGAGGAATCTTGAGGATATCTGAACAGCAAAGCACTTTTGTAAGTCGCTCTGGATAATAAGGCGTCTGCTAAATGCCACAAATGTAAATGTAAAATGACTTCACTTTAATAATCCATTCACAAATGTCCAATAAGCATCAGCAGTATGCATGCCTTACATCTGGTGCACTGCACCACACATATGACAAACAAACAAAATAAATGATTGGTTATCTATGTGTATTGGGACATGTAGTGCTTTTTTATTATTTATTTATTTATTTATATATTTATTTATTAATAAAAATTAATGCCATCATGTTGCCATACCCACTGATCTTAATAAGCCCTTAATTGAGGAGCTAAGGAGCCAATTACACAAACTCTGAATAATAAACAGTGGAAAACTCTTACAAGATTTTAAGTTATTACCAATGCATAAATTATGTGGCTGGGAGAGTGTAACTCTCTAATGCCTGGGGACACCAGAAGATCTTAATCAGGCCTTGATTGATACACCCCTAGCATATGTTGCCTGGAATGTCATTTGAGTATCAGTACATTCTCCTCTCTCAACAACAGACTTTATACTGGAACAACAGAAGATGTTCCATCTTTTAAGTGGGCCATTGATAGCAAGCTATTGAGTGTCTTTCATTTGATTATGCTCCAATCACCTTCAAACTGAGGGATCTAAATGGATATCCAATTGGCTAGCTTGTAGTTTGAGGTCTGCCACAACAAATAGCTTATATTAACAGTAAACAGAGGACATTATGTAGCATTGGCATGCATGTGTTAACAGCAGCTCAAAAGGCACCTTTCATCTATGCAACCAACAGAACCTTCCTATACTGAAGAGAATTATATGTACTTTTTAATGCATTGATTTATAGCTATTCTGTTTCAGTTACTGGCTCCATTTTCACAGAGCAATCCATCTCCTAAGGTCAAGCCATCACATCTGTATAATCACTCAAGCAATTCTATTCCAGTTTGAAACTCCAGATTCCTGGAAGTGCTAGAAGACAGTAGGAGTATGTTGGGCAGGAGGAGGTTTGGATTACAGTGCCTGGGGTAACCTCACTACCCACAAACCACCTCAACAAGACCAGACAGGGCGGAGGTGTCAAGACCGGATTCAGGATCATCAATGACACCTGTCTTGCCTTGCTCTTTCTCTTCCACTCTCCACCCCCAACTCTCTCACTCTCTCTTGGCATCTGGAAGAACAGAAGGCTGCGATATGAAGAGGGAGTGAGTTCCTCTTGCACTGTTGAGCCCCAAACCTGCGCCAAATTATTTACAATCAATGCCATGATTCATGTCTGCTTAACATTCGGCGAATACAAGTTATGGCCTGCAGTGGAGGTGAATTTCAATAGGAAATCAGGCTGATGCAGGGATGTTTCTAAACCAAACATTGTGAAGAAGTTAAAAGGCACAAATTGATGGTGTAAATTTGCTCTGCTGAAATGTTCATGCAGATTTAGATGCTTGAAACTTTGTTTAATATAAATATGAATCAACTAATTCATATTTAACTCACATTTGTACACATTTGTAACTTTACATTTTAAGCCTTATGCTGGTGTTATCCTTTGTGTGACTGTAGATTTTCTTTCCTTATTTTTCTTTCTCTGGTTTTCCACAGGTGTACATGCTTAGACACATAAATCACATGAGGACCAATGACAGTACTGACTACAGTAATTGGGGCAGGAGCCAAGATGGTGGTGAAACAGAGTGCTGCTGTTGCCTTCAATGTGATTTGATTTCAGCTAGGAATGGGCAGAATGAGACTTTAAACAGTTATACATTTGAAGCCAACAAAGTTTAATGCTTCTATGGATGTAAAACACAAATCTTCTGCACATCTTGTTGTGCAAATAAAAACATTACTACACAATTTCTTATTTTTTGTTTGTTGATCATAATATATTGCATGTATTTCATCTGAGACTTTAACTATTTTGTTTTCCTCAAAATAATCAAGAGAAGCACAGAATCCAAGGTGTCAAGTCCAGCGTGAAATCTGATAATTTAGAGCATCTAAACAGTGTCTACTAGGCAATTAAATCTGGGATTCAATAACGTGTCAGCAGTGCCATTAGCTGATTGCCTCCCTGCCACTATGCAGTAATTCAGTCGGCTGCAATCCTAGTCCTGGAGTACCACTGACCTGTTTATTTTAGTGTTTTCTTGTTATAACACACCCAGTTGTTTTGTTAGTTCATTATCTGGATCAGGTGCATTGAACATGGGGAAAGGCCTAAAATATGTGGGGCAGTGGTTCTCCAGGACCATGATTGAGAACCACTGCAATAATTCAAGTATTGAGTGCATAAATTAAAATATTGTTAGGAGTTGTTTCTGTTTTGTACATATTGTTCATGTTTGTTTGATCTGATTGAATATTGTTGATATTCTGACATACTGTACTCTCCTCCTTCCTCTTCACCCTGTACACCACAGCTTCCAGTACAGGTCAAATCTATGCCACCTTCAGAAATTTTCTGACTCTGTGTTCGGTGAGACCTAGTGAGCAGCATTTGTGGAGTGGTGTGAGAAAAAAAAAATCATCCGCTCCTTAATGTGACCAAGATGAAGGAGAGATGGTGGTGGACTAGAAGAAAGCTCACAATTCTTGAGGAAGCTCAGGTCCTTCAATGTGTGCAGCAAAATGTTGGTCACTTTCTACCAGTCTGTTGCAGATGCTGTCATCTTCACTGGAGTCTGCTGCGGAGGCTGCATCAAAAGCGGAGAGGCCAAGAATCAACAGCCTGATCAAGAAAGCTGGTTCTGTTCTTGGATGCTAACACTAGAGTTTTGAGGTGGTGGTGGAAAAGAGGACTCTCAACAAACAGACCTTTATCCTGGACAACACATCTCACCCCCATCAAACTCCTCTTCACTGTCCAGATATTATTGCACACTGAGCCACTAACAGAACACACTCACTGAATGTGGCTGGATATTATTACTGCTATACACTTTATCTACACATGTACATAATTGACAGAGTTCTTGAAAGGCTTTAAATTTGAGATATTGAAAACACACTGATCAAAAGTAAAACAAAAAGACTTGAAACATGCCACAAAACGTGATGCATGTAAAACATTTGGTTGCGGTGAGGCTGGAGTTGAATGAATGAACAAATGAATGGATGAAGCCGAGATTCATGAGTTACACTTATACTATTAAGTCCCTTTCTAAATACCCAAGGACACTTTCCAATCAATGTTTTTCGAAATATTTTACACTCGGCTCTCAACCAACACGCCACCTGAGATGAAGCAGTCAATTGCACACAGCATACTTTCAGACTGAAAGAGATCACACACCAGGGCAGTTTTAGAATAGCATTTTTGCACTGTTGGAGGAAACCCAGAGTCCTTTGAGGAAACCCGCACAGACATGGGGAGAACATAAAAACTCCCCCAGAATGGGACTTAATCTCAAGACCTCAGCAGTGGGAGGTGAACATGTTAAATGCCAAGCCACTGTGCTGCCAAAAGATGGGGATGACTGATCACATTCAGGCTCAGGCTGGCCTGTCACTCTGATCAGTGCAGAAAATTCAGCAGTCTCTACCACTCTTGTATGATCTGGATTGCCAAACTTAAGGGCCTTGGGTCCAGCAGTGTTGCCACTATCAATACCTGAACACCTTCCACTCCTGTACACCTCATTAAAAAAGTGATGTAATGCAGAGCTTCGCTCTGTGGTGACTGGGTGAGTCATTTGAGCAGCCTTCCTTGCAACTTTGTGCATTCTTATTATAGATATTATCTTTGAGGCTGGTACCATTTTCTTCCTGGACACCTCAGAAGTGGTTTGAAAGGTGCCAGTACAAGGCCTTGGTTCACTACCTCCAATACTGTACTTGTTAACACTTGTTAAGACATCAGTAGCAAGACTAGCTAAGGCTGCTCCAACTGATTCCCAAAGCTCATACAGTCATAGCATCATATTAAATGTGCTATTCCAATGTACCTTTTCCTCCTGTACAAGCTTCAGTGGTTCACTCCTTTGAACTACTTTTAAAAAAGGAAACCATTATTCTTGCTTTGAGGTGAGTGTCAGCAAGCTCTTGTGTTGCTTCACAGGCCTTTTCAACCTCAAGGTTCAGGGTAAGTGAAAAGCAAGGCGTAAACCTTGCTTCTGCATGTTTACTGTCATATTAAATGCATTGTGAGTGACAGCACAAGTGATTTTGCCATTAAGCCTTTGGTTAAAAATAAGACCAATCCAGCTGAATTCATTTAAAAATCACTTTTTTCCAACCAAATTGAGTTCCAGTGTCCATGTGTTTATGCTCACCTTGAATGCAGGCTCCAACTGATCAGCTATAGTGGGCAGGGCTATTGTTGCCACTACCTCAGATATTGGGCAAGAAGGGAAAATTAGATGAAAAGCAATGTTTGCTCTCTTTCTTTGCTCATATAGTGTTCAACTGTCAGAATGAAAAAATAATGAGAAAGGATAAGACTTTTACATTTTGTAATAAATATCCATGTCAATCTAAACATTACAAATAACTCATCAAAATTTTAAACTCAAAAACATGCTGGATGATCAATTTCCAACAGGGTTTTTTTGTCCTTATAAGCAAAAAAAAAAACAACAACAAAAAAAAACACAAATTGCAGGTGCAAGTAAATTCTTCAAAACATGGTCAAATTTAAATCTGCCAGGAGAAGGCATCATGCCATACCAGCAACTAACTCAACCACCCACAGCTGTCCTGAGCTCCAGCCACTCCAGTCTGGATCATTATCTCTCTGTGGACAAAGTATCTATATCAGTATTTTCGTGTGGAAAACGTGACAGCTCTCATGCTTCCTTCCCATTTTCACTCTACAAGGCTTGGAAGTGAGGGCACTTCCCCTTACCTGTCTTTTTCCTTGAGTGCCTCTCATGTTTTCTCTTCACCACCTTGAAGTCACCAAACACTCCTCTCCCTACTTTACCTGTTTTGAGATCACCTGCTCTGCTCTGCACTGGGGTCCTAATATGTGGTTTTGCTACCTCACTAGAAACAGCATCAGTCTACCACCATGACCTGGGTTCAAACCCCCTGAGTAAACTGCTAGCCCCATACAGTAGGGTTCTAAAGGTTAACAGTCATGTTGACTGCTGTTTCATCCATCCATCTTGGAGCAAAACTCAAAATATCTTCCTGAGGAGATCTACACATCATTTGAAATAACTTGTGGGTGTTTGCAACATTTGGTTTTGAAGCATGTATGTGTTGTTTGAGTAGGACACATATGGTCACGTTTGTCACATATCCTACATATCACTTTGAGATTCATTATAGAAATGCTCATATATTTGTGATCTCGGCATTTCAAATACAGAGGTTTTTTTTTTAAAGAAAAGTTTTTTTTGTTTTTTTTTTTGGCAGTTTGGGAACAAGACATTCCTTAATTTCCCTGAGGGAACCCTCCCAAGGGATCAATAAAGTTCTATCCTATCCTATCCTATTCTGACATTCAAATGAAATATTATGAGCATGTTGTTGTCTTTTAAAAAGAAAACCACACAAAAAAATGATTTTATTGATATTTTAAGTACTGTTACGACCCGGTAGTCACCAGCCATTCCTAAGAATCGCCGTAAATCACGTTTGTTCACAGGTACAGGACTTTAGCCTGGACTTTAGCCTCGAGTGTGTGCACTTCACCTTGGCCAACTTGCTTACCTAAATGGGACATGTTATCAGGGGTAACAAAAGCATAAATTTCAGCAGCAGCAGGAGTTAATGGTACTTGCCAATACCCTTTCAGCAAATCTAGTTTATTTACAAATTTGGCAGCACCAACTCTATCTATACAGTCCTCCATGCTAGGTAACAGAAAAGAGACAGGCTTGGTGATGGAATTAAACCTTCTGTAATCCATACAAAATCTACTAGTACCATCCAGTTCAGGAACCAGTAGACAGGGTGAACTCGAAGAACTGTCCAAGAAGTGTAGCTAAACCATTTGCTAAAAGAAATTCCACTTCTTTTTGCTTCTGCTGACGTTTTACAGGAGTTACCCGATATGTGTGCTGCTTAATAGTTGGATGTCCCTGAACATCAATATCATGACTCAATACAGTGGTTTGCGATGGCACATAAGAAAATAAGGAAGGGTAGTCCCTAACCAACTGAACTACATCCCTTCTCTCTCCCTCAGAAAGATCTTTTAGTTGATCATCTAAGTTATCTAAGATCAATGAGTTTGACAATCATGGGCTGAAAAGATAACCATCGTGAAAGGTGAGGTTATCATCAGTGGTATTATACTCTGACCTTTCCACCATTGTGGTCAGAACCACCAATTTAACTGGAGACACTGCAGAAACTTTCTGTTTCTCCCTCTGAACATAAAGTTTTAACATGTTCATATGACAGACAAGGCTTTTCTTCAAATAGCAGCCACTAAATTTCACACCCAATGCGTCACCAGAAACAGGGATTTAAATTCACGACGGACTGCTTTCTTGTTGAAATGAGACTTCGTCTGGGTCTGAGCAGAAGCTAAAGTAGCTTTTGCAATTTCACATGCCTGAAACAAATGTTCATGAAGGGAACTGACATAATCTAACACGTTGACTACGTCAGGGGTCTCTGATCCCAACTTTTCCCGAAGTAACTTTAACAGCCCACGTACTGTATGACCAAAAATGAGCTGCAAAGTACTAAATCCAAGAGATTCCTGCACTGTTTCTCAGCAAACAACAAGAAGGGAATTCCTTCATCCCGTTCCTTTCCCGAATTACTCACCTGACCAGAGCTGCCAATAATATCTTGTTATTTATTTGTGTACATACAAAAACAGAAAAAATCAAAAGAATAAACAAACCAAACAAACCAAGCAACAAAGAATCCAAAGTCCGTTGTACACATTTTACAGGGTCAGCATACAATAAGAACCCCCCCCCCATGTATTGTCCAGCTCTTGTTTTAGGGAACCAGGTAGGAAACCGGAAGGCCACCTCAGAGTTTCGATGCAGTACTGCTTTGAAAGCTTGATGTGTTTAGGCACAGCATCATGCATCCCATTTCTAGTTTTAGTTTTGGTTGGTATTCATCTCTTAGCCTGGGTGTTTCATCAGCATATGCTCTTCATCTTTGTTTTGCTGGAGTTCAGAACTCTGTGAAGGATGTTTTGTTTTAGGCACTTGAACAGCATCTCAAGTTGAAGTGTGCTTTTTTTGAGTAATTTTCCAGTAAACTCCTTTTGGACAAGTTACACCCCGTCTCTGTTTAGAGGGGAGGTTTGTGCCATTTGTGGTTTCTTAGACAAGATCTTAGACACAGATATACCACCTCACCAGAATTCCCCCACATATTAATAGTAACTCCCCAATGCGAGACATAATATAACTCCCCAATGTTAGACATAATATCCCACAAATTGGAGTTCTGTATGTCTGGCTTGGGAGTGAGCATGTGAGATAGAGCCAGTGATTGACAGACTTAGTGAGCGAGAGAGACACAAGGAGCATTCTGATAGATCTACTGAACAGAAAGAGAGACTAATCTGTATTCTCTCTGGGTGTTTAGATACTGTATGTAATATATAAAATCATATGAAAAAACATATTAGCTAAGCAGAAAGAAGGCAGCTGTGTGCATGTATACGAGTACACACACACACACACACACACACACACACACACACACACTTGTGGAATATGAAATATGTGTTGCCTGTAAATCGAGATTATTTCAAATTGCAACTAGCTGAGTAAAAGTTATACTATGTGTTGCTCAAGCCTATGAAAACACAAGCGTACTTGACATTACTGTGATATACTTCCAGGATGCTCATGCCATGAAGTGATAAATTGGCAGAATGGAACAATCATCTTTATGTCATGTTTGAATGAACACAATATGTATTTGAAAGCCATTTCAGTACCAGTCCAACAAATGCACAATGTAACACAGCTCCATTAGCAGCTGGATGGGTCGGTTGTTTGGTAATGAATAAAGTGAGTGAGAAAATCTCACATATTTCATGATATATAAGGCATCTCATAGTTTGGGCTATAATGTAGGAGGCAATGAAAAATAGCTGCAGACACCAAGACGCATGACTCTTATGGTAGAATATATGTGCATCAATACATGCCCATATGATAAATAGGAACACAGTGTATGAAATGGTGCATGATGCCAAGCCATCATAACTCACTAGAGTAATGAGTTAAAGTGGTGCACACATTGGCATATTATACATGTTAATACATCTCGTTACATCCCCCAGTATACTTTTGGGATTATTTGTAATTTTGAGTTGTTTTTTATTTATTTATTTATTTATTTATTTATTTATTTATTTATTTATATTTATTTTTTTTATTTTTTTTTGGGACACACAAAAAAAAACCCTGAACTTTACCAAATTATTTCAGTTTTACTATACTACCCAACATTTTAGTTAGTGTATATACACATATACATAGAATAGAACGTGATGATTATATACGGAATTCTGATTTTCTGCTCTTTCCACTGTCAAATTCATTTAGCAGAAACTCCCCCTCCTGACTACAGGGGGAGCCCAGGATAGATCAATACCAACTATGTGGAGTTTCCAAATGTTGTCTGGTCATCCCTTGACCTGTAATTCATCCCTTGCAATTTGGGGATGATGGTATTCTCATGCAGATCCTACAGATTGCATGATATCACATCTATCAGAGTGTTGATATCACAACCAATAGCCTTCCATGCATTTTCAGGGAAAGTTTTGTCAATGTGGCTTTTGAAATGGCCCAAACACAGGTTTGTTGGTCATTTTCACTGAGACAAATGTGGGACTGAGGATGACCAGCTGCCATCCAGAGTGACTCCATGACAGTCTGTCATTAGGACAATCATCCTAATTCTCTGCATGCATGTAGTCTTGCATTGTGCCAATGGTGCTAGCAGTAATTGGATGACTCCCTGTCTGCAGTCATGGCTGTCTTGTCACTTCATGCATGTTGGACAGTCTGCTGGTTTCTCCCTCTGTGGTTTGTGTACCCCAGACCCCTCATGTTGCTGGTGCCTGCCGTTTTTAATCCACTTCTGCAAACAGTATCCTATGGTAAAATCCACACAATATGGTATATAATAATACAAGACCAACTTACCTCCTGGAGCCCTGTATCCTCTCAAACTCTTCCAATTGTTCAGATTGCTTTCACTTGCAAAGGATGCTGTCAACACAATGGCATGAATCAGAATGGATTCTCATGATGTCAAATTTGCCCACCAGGTTTCCTTCCTGTCAGTTGATTATCTGGGTGTAACTATTTTTTGATGATGAGTATAAGTTGATATTGTATATAATCTGTATATTTAGCTACTTTTGTGGACTCTTTTTGATTATTGAACATGGACATTAATGCCACCCAGTTGAAGGTTTTGAACTTAAGGGAGTATTTATGACACCTATTTCCAGGCAATGCTCTGACCGAAGTCACTCTTCACAATAATGTCGAAGTAGGGGTCAGTTAGGCTGAAAGAGAGGCAAGTAGACTGAATGAAATAAACACAGCGACAGATGGAGAGAGAAAAGGGTAAGAAAGCAAAGAAAAAAGGAAAAAAAAAAAACTGACCTCAGGGCAAAAGATGGAGTGGTACACCTGACAGTACTTGAGTAAAAAAGAATATGAAAGAGCGGAAGGAGGAAGTTAGTCAGACACCATGGCAACTAAAGCAGTTCGCAATGGCTTCATCAGCATGCCCGCAGCACTTGTACTCTCAGCGGGTGCAGTGTGGCCCACATTCAGGATCAAAACTGATCAAAACATCACTCGTTCTTTATTTCTGCATCATGCCTGGAATATTAAAATATTACACAACAATATTTGACATCAGAAGCTTTAATTACTCCATCACTCTCTTCTTCTGATATTGCCTTCTTGTAGTCACTGGACAGCATATAATAGAACACACACTGTTTACTGATTTGCACAAAGTATTGCAACATTCTGACACAGCCAACAATAACTCTGGATCCATCTGTATGTAACACATATTGTGATAGAAAAGCACAAATTAGCATTTAAAATTCACACAGCCTGAACTTTTGATACTTTAACTCTTAGAACCTAAGATCCCAATTCTGTGGCCAGTTACATGTCACATGCCTCATCATCGTGTGATGAAATATCAATGAGTTAGAATATCGATGAGCTCAGAAATCAGCTAAAATTTCACTTGTTTCCAACTAAATTAAATCCCAGTTTAAATGTCAAAGAAGACTCCCAGAGCACTAATCAATGATGGGGGTGTGGCTAAACAGAATCAGAAATTCATCAAAATACTTGGATTTTCAGCTCAAAAACATTCTGGATGGTCAAATCCCAAGAAAGATTTCTAAGATTTAAAGTGTTATTTTTGTCCTTAGTACAAAAAAAATAGTAAATTGCAATGAGAAAATGATCAAATTTATAGAAATATTTAAATGACCTTAATTTTTACATTTCAAAAAATCTCCTGAAAATAACAGTACTTTCGTGATTCGCATGTAGGACTGTGACCTATCTGTGAACTATGAAAACATCCCACAAAATTGGCCTTGAGGTAGAGAGAGTTAGAAGAAGACTCAAAAGGCAACACGAATATACAGTACAAATCATCTGATATCACAACTACCATGTATTGTCAGTAGATAAGTCTGAAGTGTGTAACATTTGCCCTCTTGTCCGCCCACTGTGGTCTTTGTGTTTTGCTTTGGCCAGTCATGTGCATTGTAGCACATGGCTCTGTTCTGTTTGGGCCTTTGTCTCTGCCTTTGCCCTGTCCAGTATTTAGTGTTCTCTTTGTCTCCGTTGTAGCCCTGCTCTCTCATTTCCCAGGTGCTTCAGGTTGATTGTGTTCTTACACGGCTGTGTGTCAATTTTGCCTACTGAAAGTGTTTCTCAAGCATGGGCCTGGCACCCCATTGCCCTGCACATTCAGTGGATAACCTCACACCTGATTTAGATAATCAGCTCATTAATAAATGTTAAAGCAAGGAAGTATCTAAAATGTGGTGAGCAGGGTGTGCCAGGACCAACTTTGTGAAACACTAACTTGTTACTGTTATTTGCTTTATGGTCCACTGCTCTGGGTCTACTTTCTTTAGTGTTTTTTTTTCCCTCATCCATGGAGTTAACTCTTCTCATTAATTCTATGAACATTTTGCTTGGACTCTCGGACTTTCACTCTCCAATGAGCAGTAATTACTAGAATTGTGAGGGAATATATATGGACCAACTGGAATAACCTGAATGTCCACATGAATGTATACTGAAATGTGATTAGACATTAATCTTAGTCATGAAAATCTGTTTCTCTCAGATTAAGAAGTAATTGAAGTATTAAAAACAATGATGTATGTATTACCTGGAGATTATGGCTAAAAACCTTCACTCCTCCATCTAAATGAGGAAGGATCTAAAGATGGGTCATCATTTTATCTTCCAACAAGACAACAAGCCCAAGAAAACCAAGAAAACCAAGAAAACCAAAGCCTGGTTTAAGAGGGGAAAGAACCTGGACAACTTGGAGAACTGGAAGAGTGAACTGATCTGGTCTTATACAAATTATTAATAGCTGCAATTGCAAACAAGTGTTATTCCTCAAAATAATAATTGACCCTAATTTTTATGTTTAAAATGTATTATAATTTAAGTAATTTATATTTTCTGTTTGCAATGTTTAGGCATCTGTTAATAAAGGCTACTCTTATTCAAAGTATGAAGGCTCTAACTTAATGCAACTTTTTGAATTTGTAAAATCTGCAGGGGATTTAATACTACTTGGAGACACAGGAGTTATGAGGCATGTTCTGCATTTTTACATCATAACCACTGGGATTTGTTCTGTATTCAGCTTGAACCTCTCTGTTGATCAATTTACTCCTGTGGTTCGGATAATTGTCATTTTGTGCAACCAAGCCTTTTTGGGTTTATGACCACAGAGAAATGCCTTGATATTCTGCTGTAAAATGGCAAACAACTTTAAAACATTCTGCTGTAGAACTTCTGAATCATCACACAAAAAAATCCTTTTGAGAAAATTGTTGACAATTGTTTGAAAATTCTGCTCCAATTCCTTATATTAACCTTTGGAAAACAGTTTATTTTTTTACATTTGCAAACTGTGGCCCACAGAGCACCTGACTCCCTCTTCTATGTATAAAGCTTTTAACTAAATTTTTATATTTCTTTGTTCCACTTAACTTAAATTTTAACTTATTATAAATATCCTTGTCAGTCTAATCTGTACAGATAATTGGTTATAATTCTTGAATTTTCAGCTCAAAAATACTCTGGATGATCATGTTCCAACAGGATTTCTGAAATATAAAGTTTTGTTTAGTCATTAAGCCAAATAAAAACAACACAAAACATTGTTGCGAGAACATTTTTGATCAACATACGGTCAAATTCATATAAACATTTAAATTCTATTTAGTTTTACATCTCAAGTGAAGACGACTTTTAGTAACTCAGGAGCTCCTGATAATAACAATATATAGCATGTGTCTCTCCTATAAATAATTTTTCAATGTTTTTGCCAATAAAAGTACATCAACCTATGGAAACTATTCAGGAAAATTAGCCTGGGGTTCAAAATGTTTACTATAATTGTCTTTTTTATTATATTACCTGATCATACACACCAGTTTTATTCCATACAGGTTATTAAGGGTGACTGAATCATTTGTTCAGTCCAAACAATAGAAACCCTATCAAATATATTATATATATTATCTGTCTATCTATATATTATATTATATATTATTATATACTATCTATATATTATATAATATATCTGAAATAAATTTTGAAAACTTGGCAACCATTATTATTTATGAAGTTTTTCCACAAATTTTCACAAAGTAATAAAATATCTCTGTATATAAAATGGTATAAAATATAGTGAATATAATATTATAGTATAACATATTGTGAATGGGTGTGTGTGTTACCTACTAATGAACTGGTACCTTGTAGAGAGGTCCAGCCTTGTACAGAGGTCCAGGCTCTGGAGCCAAAGTGGCCATGACCTGGAAGAAGATAGATGGTTAAACGGTAAATAGAAAATAATATTTATGCACAAATTAAAATATTTCCTGCATTTCTTGTCACATACTTGATGGCATTTTATAGTAGTTTAGCTCCAAAGTTCATACCAGGGACAGTCATTTTAAAGGTAGACAGTCCTTCTTGCACAGGCACGAATGCATGCACACACACACACGCACACGCACACGCACTGCCAGAACATCAAACACATCTCACCTCTATATCTCCTCTGATCCTCCTGCTTATCCTTTTCCCTCCTCCTCTCCTGTTGTCATGGAGATTTTCAGCATTGTCTGAAGATTTCTGTCAAAGCCATTTCCTTTGTCCCACAGAAGAACTTTAGTTCATGCTCATCTTTGAGTTTGTGTTTATTTCTTTCCATGCTGTTAAAGGAAATCTCACAAGTCTACCTACTCAAAATGGAACCACAGAACCACTAGTGGTCATACATGCTGTTCTGTATAGACGGTCGGCAGAAGATGAATAACACCTCTGCCGATCACTTTTAGGGTATGCATCACTAGCCTTGGGAATAAGAAAGAGCTTGATGCTTCAGCACACTGATGTGTTTCATGGTTCATGGTGGGGTGAAAGAGGCAGTTAAGGGTATAGGCGTTCTCTCATTCACTTTTTAGAGTAGAGCAAATGTTTTATGAAGAAATTAAGTTTTAGGAACTGCAGACTTAAGCAAAAACTCAAACAGCCTCAACAGCATACACAATACTAGACTGAACATAAAACATAGGGCAGAGTACAGGGTGTGCAGATATTAACCACATTGGACAACAGACACAGAACGACACTGAACCTACAGCTCAATCTGCATTCTTGTCTGTTCTTGTGAAACATCAAGTGCATCCCAAGTAGCAATGTTCAATTCAGAAAGTCCTCATCTAGCACAAGTACAGTCCAAATGCTTGGATGTGTTCTTGCTCCTGCTGGGTAATTGGGGATGCATCAGGAAGTGACTTATTTGGACTTGTGACAGCCATATTTCTCAGAATGCATTGTGCATTATGCTGCTGTTCCAATTGCAGCATGACTACAGTGTCATCCTGTCCTTGAGAATTTGCACTTACTAATCAAACTGTACTACCAAATAAACTAGTCTAAACTTGTGTACTTTGTATTGAGACTCCCATCTGTTTCCCACGGGATGCCACATGGTCTCCACCAAAGGCCCTGAATAACCCAAAGTCTAACACAAAGATATTAAAACCTTGGGGCAAACAGTGCTGGTGTTGTGGGCACTAGTTCAAGATAGTGTTCCAAATAGCTGCCGCTGGGCTGGCAGCTGGGTTTAGACCCATGTCATCCATGCCCCCAGTTGGCTCAATGGTGGTAGGGTGCCAGTAATCAGCCATTTACTGAATACTACATCTGACAACCGAGGCAGTGCCCTATATGGTTCCTGAGGATGGAGAACAGGCCTCTGTTTCAGGGCTTCGTCTGCTGTGGAGACCTTAAACTAAGGGATTTGGTGAGTTCAGGGAGTTCAGGAATCCAGCTTATTTCATAGGTGGCAACAATGTGGGAATAATACAATAATTATAATATAATAATAATTAAATATATGGATTATCAATCAATCGATTAATCAAAGTGTATTTATATAGTGCTTTTTACAACAAGGTGTTGTCACAAAGCAGCTTTACAAAAGTTTGGGTCCAAGCCTCAAATGAGCAGCCAGTTGGCAAACAGTGGCAAGGAAAAACTCCCTCAGGCAAGGAGGAAGAAACCTTGAGAAGAACCAAGGCTCAAGACAGGAACCCATCCTCCTCTGGTCGACACTGGAGAGCATAAACAAAGGCACATACATGGGCACAGAATGTATAATAGAAAAGAAACGATTAAAGTGATCCAGATTAAAACCAGTTTAATATGCCTACATTTACATTACCAGACAAATAATATGGATACCCTTGACTGAGGCTACTTTCACACGGCAGGAAAAGTGCCTGCCATGTATATATCCCGGAAGAACATGGCCAGACTCTGACTGCTGATGGCAAACAGCATGACCCAATACTTGACCTTGCGATCCTCAGATTATAGTGCTTGTGTACTAATGTATTGATGATAGTAATATTACAGGATTTTTTGGTTCACTCCTGTATTGTAAGATATAGTCCAGATTAGATCTTAAGGGCGTAACCTAGGTAATCCAATCAAACGGCTTCATTGGAGGGAATGTTGGTTTATGTTAAGACCTCCAAAAATGAAGTAGTTGTTCCTTCATGCTGTCTGTGAATAGTCATTGCCCAAAATGTCTTTTTAGTACCACTGTTCTTGCCAAGCAATTTTGATGCTTTGCCAGAGTGAGATCTAGCAGTGAGGTCTGTAGGGCTCTGCCTCCGTTCTGGCCATGACTTCAGCCGCTAGTGAGGTCAAGCACTCATGTGAGTGACAAGCAGTACCATTTTTTCAGCAGTCTTGCATCTAGAGTGCACAGGGTACCAATCCAATCACTGTTAGAGCTGTTTCACATATACTACCTCTGCACAGTGACCTAAAACCACTATGGGACATGAGTTATGAGGCAATGTAACTATGACAGCTTGAATGTGTTGATCACTTTCATAAGTAGAGTTTGAACTGTGGAACGGGTGTGCAGTAGGTTTTATACCAGGAACTGGAACTAAGCCAGTTGTGCAGGTATCCTTTTTACAAATAGATTACTCCAACTTGTGGCTTTTTCAGGGCTTTGGTCCTGTTTTCACTGGTGTATATAACTGCATAGCAAGTGTGTGTAGATTATTCTTCAGCCACCAACTTTTTTTTGTTATATTTTATTTTTTGATTTAACTAATCTAATAATAATCTTATTTATAGTACTTATTTCTCATAAGAAATACCTACTTTTTATTTTAATCCATTTCAATTGTTATGAATATTATTTTGCATCTATGAGCATAGAGCTGGCTGAGTGGTCTCAGTCCCAAGGCCAAACCAATGTATGTTAACAGATGCTTATTTGCACATTTTACACCCATAGAGCTCTTACAAATGAGATTTTCATTGAAACCAAAAGTGGTTAACCTAATGCATTGCTCAAAGAACACTTTGTAAAACTAAGTTTCAGACTGTACTTACATTGAAATCAGACAATGCTGTATTTGTATATATCATAATTAGAATTACTTTATCAATCCCAGAGGGAATAGTTGTCTCCAGTTACTAATCTCAGAAAAAAAAATCCACTTTTTCAAATTGCATTGGTACAAATATCAAAACTCGTACATGACCTTTAAGACATATATGGATTGCCACCTTTTTAATCTAGCAGGACTGATGAGGGCCCAGACTCTCCCTGCAACATCTGCTTTAACATTAAAACTTTGCTCTTCTAAAGTCCCTGATAATGGATTTAAACTGATTGGGGGCCATGTTTATGTTTTCCTTTGCAACCGTAAGATAACAAGCTTGTGAGTGGGAAGCATAATCCATTTGTATGCAGATATCCTGATTGCACACATCTCCAAATTACAGATTCATTAGTGTGCTTGATTAAACATATGAAATTTGGATTGACTGATTATTATTTTAAGATACACTTGAGTACACTTACTAAAGCAAACAATGGATGAGGATGTACCACTTCCCTGTACACACATCCATCTACCCATCAACCATGAGAGATTTCTATTATTCTGAGCATAGTGGTTGGTTTTTGTTTGTGCGTTTTACCTTTGTGCTCATAGACAACAAAACCTTTGATTAGGTTGGATTATTCATTTCCGTTTGTTCCCTTGGCTACTAAATGCATTTTCTGAGAGACAAAGGGGGAGGAGTATATTCCAATGAATGGTGCACCTTGGAGAGTTTGCAGCGCTGTCTTATCTACAGTCTGACACCTGATTGACTCTGAAGGCGTTTGCGTCTTTTATTTCCTCTGAAGGGCTATTTAGAATTCATTTTCTACTCAGTGGAGGAGGGTACACGGAAAAGAAGGAGGTGCATCTGGCAAAGCATAAACAAACAACAGTTCACTCTCTAATTCCGAGAGAGTAAAAGCAAGAATCAGGGAACAGAAAATGAAATTCAGTAGTTAATTAAGGTGCTGTCTAAGTTTTTTACAGTCTTAGTGTCTATAGAATTGATGCTTAGTGAATAGATGCTAAAAATAAATAAATAAATACATTTATTAATAATAATAATAATAATAATAATAACAATAATAATAATAACAATAATAAATGACAATTTGCATCTAGAATAGTGACGAATTAAAAAACTATCTATCTATCTATCTATCTATCTATCTATCTATCTATCTATCTATCTATGTGTGCAAACTGTCTTCTGTATTATATTTGTGTTAAGTGACATTGCAAGTCTTAAATGTGTTTCATTTATTTATGTATTTTCTGTAGTTTTGCATGTTGCTTAAGTTTCACTAAATTAAGAGTCAAACTGTATTAATTCAGTGTCTAGTTCTGCACATGCAGCCACAGTCATGAGGAATACTGCTGAACTGGCAGTTGACCAATGGTACAATAGACACACTCCACAAAGACCCACAGCTGAAAAGGCTGGCTGTTCTCAGAGTGTTCTATCAAATCATATTAAAGGAAAGATGCCTGGAAGAGGAAAACCTGGTGGGACAAGGAACAGAGATGACCACAGCATTAAGAGGACTGCAAAGAAAAGTCGATTAAAGAACTTGGGTCGCTTCACAAGGAGTGGACTGAGGCTGTTGTCAGTGGATCAAGAGTCATCATGAATGCATCTCCAGGAAAATGGCTTACAACTGCAGCATTCCTAATATCTAGCCACTTCTGAACCAGAGATAATGTCAGAAGTGTCTTACCTGGGTTAAGGAGAAAAATAGAGTGTTACTCAAAGCTCCAGAGTCATCTTTTCAGATGAAAATAAATTTTACATTTTATTTGGAAATCGAGTTGTAGAGTCTCAATTTGAGCTCCTAGATTCTGGATGAAGAGTGGAGAGGCACACAATCCAAGGTGTCTGAAGACCAGTGTGAAGTTTCTGCAGTCTGTGAAGGTTTAGGGTGGTGCCATGTACACTGCTGGTGTTGGCTTTTTTGGGCAATGTGGAACAGGTTCCATTTCATTTTTCAAACCTAATTTCGAACCGTGTGATGCATTTCCAGCAACAAAATAGGTTCCAAAACCTGAAAAGTTTGTTTGCAGTGGGAAACAAAGAATTAGAATTTTCAGTCTGAAACACTGTGGGCATGTCTGGATGTACATGAGCGAGAAGCAATGACATACCATTCACCTCGCATGCTGTAGTCTTCTATGTCTTTTTATCACCGAAAGTTGATCCATGTTTGCCGCGTGGAGAAAAAACAAACATCTGTAAGAACACAAATGCTCACAGCTTATATGCTCTACCATCCTCCCACTTCTTTTACTGATGCTGTTGATGACATTCTGTGATGTATCCTTGGTTACACTAAAACTGAGGTAAATTGAATATATGAGAGTTTACCTCTTTGAATTAAATTAGAAGCAAAAATGAAATTGCACACCTTCTTCTAATTCCATGGACTAGTATATTTACTAGTATATGCTGTTAATCAGAGCAAACCTTCTAATACATTACAAGATCTGTAAAAGCTAAGAGAGACCTAGTGTGATTAATCTGGATTTCTGGTTCTGGCATCTGGCTTCAGTAGCAATATTAATGAATAGAAAATAACAGTAAAATGAAAGTCATATATGCCAAAATGAAGATCACTGGAGCCTATCATTGCATATAGGTGGGTGTAGATGCAGAGGTGGAAATCCTGAGAATTGCCTGATAATTGAGAAAAAAAACATTTAAATCAGTGCAGAGAGTGTCTGGAGGGTGAAGATCTGAAGCGTGTGCCTATGCACTGGGTTTAGGGAGTTACATTTTTCTAATCAAGAAAGGATAGCAGTAACAAAAAGTAGCTAGATGATTCTAAAATACAATTACCATACTCTATATCTGTATCACAAAGCAATAATCTCTTAAGTCCCCAGATAGGATTACAAGTACGTAAGAACATAGATACTCTGAATGTTGCAGGTAGACTGCGGTGACTTCCACAATGACAGACAGCATGTGGTGGGGAGGTACAGTGGATGGCAGCCTGGAGCTGAGGAACAGCTGCTTCAGTTTGCTTTGACCATGCATCTGCCAAAGTGATTAAACTTTGTCTAATTTAAAATGGTCAGCTTTAACATATGCTGTAATCACCAACATAATGGCCATTTTTCATGCAGATGTGGTGAAATTGTTCTGTGTAAATGATTGCTTTACTTTCACTGATGACCAGCAAAGCTGCAGTCTCATGTGAATTAATCTAAAGTTAACTAGATGTGATTAAACACTTTTACCTGAATGTGTTTAACTTTTGGGCTCACAGTAAGTAAGTCATGTAAGAAGCCAGAGGAGAAAAGAATACAACAGTTTGTCTTCATTTGTTCAAATGATTCCATACAAACACAGCTATTTTAATAAAAAGCACCAGGTAAAATCCTTCAGGTTGTTCTTGGTACTGTTAAATAATTGATTTGATGTTAATTTAGTACAATCTTGTGTGGCTTCACTTTCAGTATATTCATATCCCCTCTAACGATGTAAGGTGGAACTTGATACGCATTCACAACCACATGAAATTCAATAAAGCGGTTTGCTTCTAGGTTTGGAGAGATCTAATTTCACGCTAAGATGCTCATGAAATTATGGCCAGAGCTTTTGCAATTTGGTATGTATGTAGTGTTCTTTTTGCATGGACTGTTCATGCTTGAATTGACACTTTAAAAAAAAAAAATGAAATGCATAAAGAAGAGCTTTATTTCTATTACTCTCTGTATTACTATCATGGTTCGTAAGTTACTTCAAAGTTGCATGCATGACCCAACATGTTGTGTAAATCAGCATGCTGTTTTTGTGAGCTAGTTGTATTGTTTATCTGTTCGTTTAAATCAGTATTATGTGAGAATTTATATTTTTGCTCCAGGGCATCCCCTACAGTCCAGAAGTGGAATGTGCATTTTCAGCCACTCCTTAAGGACGACACAAATAATAGTCACATATTTGCAGTTTCATGGGGTCGTTAGTAGCACAGCAAGACAGGAGTAGTAATAACAATGCTATTTCCCTCATTATAGTTAGTAGAGCATCGCAATGGTTATGAAAATTGCTATTTTAAGGTAAAAATCCATGTTAATGTTTCTTTAACCTTCATACATTTAAGAATTTGAATGTTATGATTTAACAATATGACTGCCATTGTTTTAGCCTATATTTTAAATTGACCTTTATCTGCAGTAAATTGATTTTTGAAATGTGCGCATGTCTGTCTGTGATGAGTCAAAATTCAAGAGAGGAAGCTCTAGTACTATACGTTTAGCAAACAGACATCCATGTAACAGATTCACACTCACATTTCCCACTCCCGGGTCTGAAGGAAAGACAAACACTGCAAGCACAAAGGAAATACAGATTTGACAGGTTTTTGTATTGAACTAGAAGCAGACCTGATTCTACATGTTTAATCAGTTGGTCCCAGTCATTAGTTAAGCTCCTGCTTTGTTGGATAAAAACCTGCAGCCATACTCTACTTGCATCAATTCTGGAATGCTGGATCAGATTAAGGCATCCATGCTTTAAAGGCGACACCTGACAAAGGCGACTGTCAATGCATTGAAACTAATGTTTGGTAGAATCACATCCTCCTACTTTAATATTTTCAGGGTAATTATACAATAAGGTGATTAAGTAAATCCCCAAAGTCTAATATGGACGCAGTAGAAACAACCATTAAAAAATAACTGGGGAGGGGGTAAAACAAACAAACAAACAAACAAATGAAACGGGCATTGTTTTATGCAGCACTTGCCTTTGCTTATTTCATGTTTCATATTTATAAGCTGACTGTTTGCAGGCATGTAAGCTACATTTGGTCCATGGTAATGAGCGTGTTGATTGCAGAATTGCACAGCACTGGAAATAACAAGAGAGATCCAAACTGAGCACTGTTTAAAAATAATGAGACTCTTAATGAGACGATGGTAAAAATGGGACCAGATGAAATGCCAAAATAAATAAATAAATAAATAAATAAAACAAATGAATCATAATGTATTTCTGAAAGCACTTTAAATGTGGGTTATCTAAAGTTCACAGTTAAAACTTATTCCACAGTCTCTTTTCAGCAAAGGCAAAAACCCCATTGATGGAACGTTTGAATTCAATATTATTGACTAAGCCTCTCGGACTTAATTCAATTGATGTGTTCCTGAATAAAGCATAAAGGGACACCTTTGGAACATCTAGATTAATATTTTATAACTCATACATTTTACTATAATGTTGGTTCTAAAAAATCTGAATACATAGTCAGTTTTATGAAATACGAAATGCTTTTTATTCCAGTTTCAAATGATATTTCACTTGTTTCTTAACATGTCTTTATCATTATTTAACGTAAGGTGAAAGACAACTGCAAGAATGGTGGGTGTAATGCTGCTTTACTCATGGTGAATGAATGGAGATTATAAGAAACATTAGGGCACATAAATCATTCACAGCCTCTAATGATCTCATATCTCAAATGAAGACAGGCCCTCAGAACATATCCACATAGCACCAGCAACAATAGTGTTGCAATACGACTTAAGGTCTAAAACTGCTTTTCTAAACGATATATATGACAAACCCATAAAAAAAACCTTTAATTGGCCTTATCCTCCTGCATACTCATCAGAAAGTCCAGACGAACCTCCAAAATGTCCAGTTGTTTGTCTTTTATCTAATTTGTTTTCTTCTCGTTGCTGTTTTAAAGAGGTGTGGGTGTCCTTAGATCTCAACAGTAATGAAAACCTCACAGTTCAGACCAAAAAAAAAAAAAGTCTGAAAAGTCAGCTTCAAAGAGAATCTGAGACCCACCTACACAACTTTTCAAAGGAGGCTAACAAACAAAACCCATGGTGGAATGAATAAGTGCTGAAAACACAGTGTTTTTCATATTTTTAAACTAGAATAATTATACACAAGCTATAGGACGTGTGAATGAAATGTATCTTAGGAAAACATGCTAAATTAGGTGATTTAAAAATTGGGATGTATGCATTAGTGTGCATGATAGGCTAAAGTAACATACAAGGACTGATGGTGCTATTTTGAATGCATATTGATAGCTATTGCAGTAGAGCTGAAAAGTATTGATTGTCTCATACAAACAGATACTGAAGATAATGAAGATACTGCTACAGTGGGGAAAAAAGCACATGGTCAGTTATTTTAGGCATTTTGTGCTGTTCACTGTTCACTTTTGAGATGTGTTATTGCTTTTTGCAGATAATTATGTATGCATGGGTTGGCTCTGTGTGTTTTTCTGCTTTCGAACGCAAAAAGAAAAATAATGAAATAATATATGTACAATTCGTTTTCATGATCAGTGGAGGTATATTCATCAGCGCAAAACACTGAATGTTATTTGCAGTAATGACTATCGCTGTTAATGCTTTTATAGGTAATTGATAGTGCCTGATTTCAAAGCAAGATCCTCATTATAGTTATTAATGGAAGTATAAAGGCTCTTATTCATTTCTCTTATCCCTGCACATCTTAATTTGATATTGTGACATGTTTCATTCATTTGCTCGATGGAGTGAAGGCAGTGCAGTAAGCAACATGCTCAGCTTTTGCATTTATCATTGTTTAGATAACATCTGCATAATCACCCAACACCCTCCAGTGCAAAACCAGATAGATGGAGAGAGAGATTTCTGTGAGTGGGGTTGTTTTTATTTTTATGTAACAGGCAATTTGCCACCTGTTGGCCCAAAACATTACAGTACCTGTTCTTGCTACTTTCTTGCTGAAACCAGCCGACTAGCCATAAAACACAATCAGTGGTAAATCAGAAATCAAGATTACAACATTCACCTATATACATGCATCATTCAGAAAATAGTTGCACCCAGAAGGAACCAACCAACAGGAATAAAACTGGGCAGATGGGTTTGGGATTGTGAAACATGGATATGATTCATGTTTCACACTGGGCTGTGGATGGGCCACTCAGAGACATCACAGGGTTGTCCTGAAGCCACTCCTTTGTTGACTGTGTGCTTTGGGTCATTGTCCTGTAGGAAGATAAACCTTCATTCCAGTGTGAGGTCCAGAGTGCACTGGAGCAGGTCATCATCTTTCCTTTTTACTGTACCTGACTGACTACAGTATATAAAGTTGTTTGTGGTTTCCATTCAGATTGATGCTGTTTTCTTGGTAGCGTTCTTTGCAGGTGAAGCCTCCCTTGGATAAGGTGTTGAAAGCCATTTGAGCAGCTGGAAGGCTTCAAGATATGTTGCATCATAGGGCTCCAGTGGATTGATCTTAATGACATAGTGCACCTTACTGGTCATGCAGATATTGCCATAGAATGCTGGTGGTAGTAGGTAGAAGAAAGCAGGAACCAGGGACATGAAGGACCTAGGAGAACTACATGAACCACAGAGAAGCAAAATCAATGGGTTGCAGACATTTAGCAAGCAGTGATGCAGTGGTGCATCTTGTTTCCACTAATCATCCTTCAGGTGTGTCTACTGTTTGGAGTCCACCTGCGGAGAATTCATTTGATTGGGCATGATTTGGAAAGGCACACACCTCTTTTTGGAAAGTCCCTTAGTAGACTATGGCATACTGAGTGATTGTGGTAGGATGACCTTTGTCGGGGAGGTGACCAAGAACCCAATGGTCTCTCTGACAAAGTTCCAACGTTCAAAGGACAACCATTTCTGCAGCACTCCACCAATCAAGCATGTATGGTAGAATGGCCAGAATGAAGCCACTCCTCAGTAAAAGGCACATGACAGCTCATCTGGAGTTTGCCAAAAGGCATGTAAACAAAAAGATTGAACTTTTTGGACTGAATGCCATCATCTAGCCAATACCATTCCTATAGTGCATGTATGCATAGTGGTGGCAGCATCACATTGAGGAGATGACTAGGAGAAGACTAGTCAGGGTCAAAGGAAAGATGAATGCAGCTATGTGGTTTGACATCTTTGATGATGACCTGCTCCAATGCGTTCTGGACCTCAGACTGGGATGAAGGTTTATCTTCCTACAGGACAACGACCCAAAGCACACAGTCAACAAAGCAGTGGCTTCAGGACAACCCTGTGATGTCTCTGAGTGGCCCAGCCAGGGCCCAGACTTGAACCTGATTGAATATCTCTGGCTATATCTAAAAAATGCCTGTGCACTGATTCTCCCCATCAAAGAGTTCTACAAAGGGGAGTGCAATAATTATGTACATGAGCAAAGGCTTTTTTTTAATTTTTAAAGATTTCAATCAAACTTTTCTCACTTTTTTTATTATTGTGTGTAGAATTTGAGGTAAAAATGAATGTAATCCATTTTGGAATAAGGCTGTAACAAAACAAAATGTGCAAAAGTGAATATTTTCCAGATGCACTGTATGTAGCTAAATAAATAATACCCATATCAGAATTTTTAACCATTTATTTTTCATGATAACTTTTATCTTCCTTTCCAATAGCAACAACTTTTTAGCAGTGCGTGTAAGACGAGTCAAAGCTATATCACTGTAAGCAAAATTATTGTAGGGTGAAGGTATAATATAATGATATTAATTTAGTTTTAGTATTTTATATATATATATATATATATATATATATATATATTTTTTACATCCACTGTGTGACATGGAAGTAACATGGAGGAGAACTCAAACAGCTTGTACATAAGAAATATGTTGTGTTGCACATTCATTAAAAATACTTAATTGAACTAAAGGTAAAATGTTCAATTAATCATGACACTGATTTGAGGTCATATCATCCAACCCTATATACTGTATAACCCATTATTAAGAGTGTACTTTTAATGTTGTCAGTCAATATTTTATGGAAAGAACGAGTATGGGATTAACCTACTCTACACCTCTGAGTAAGCCTGTACTCTGGGTTCAGGGGTTCCATCAGCCCATCTCTTGCCCAAAGCAAGACAAACGGAGTGTCAATCACAGCTGGGAAATGAGAGAAAGCTCTGAGGCACAACAACAGTACACACTCTATTAATATAAAGGAGGGGAACGATTGACTTGGACACTAGAGGCAAAAAAAGGCATCGATTGCTAAAGCTTTTGTGCATTCAAAATGTCTTTTTTCTTTTAGAAAAGATTGCTCTGGGGACCAAATCATAAATGGAAAACAAATACGCAAGAAGTTTATTATTGCCCATCTTGCAGCACTAATAGTTACTTTTAGACACAAAGCATATCAAATTAAATATATATATATAATGTCAAATCGATCTTACTCCAGAGGATCTCTAAAAGAATCTCCTCATCAAGGTGTGCCAGGTGATGAGTGCCAACAGAAGAACAGGTATGAATAAATAAGCAGCAAGAAGCATTCAACAACTCCGGAGACTTCCCCAAGGTGGAGATGTGGAAAACAAACCCTCCAATAAGATCACAGAAAAGTGGTGAATATGTTTGGATAGAAGACTTCCTTGGCTGTTTAAAGAGCTTTTGTTGCCTAGGACTGCATTTGACACACAGCGTCCTTCTGCTAGGGTTGGCAGGCAGCCCAGGGGGTAACTGTCTCTTCTGTGATTAGTGAGAAGTGAGAAACCCAATTAGGATGGCAGGTAGCTGCTTCTTCTTATTACAGCAACAGAACAGAGATGCGCTGTGTCACCCGCTCTGAGGAAACCAGAGAGCCAACGGTTCTATGACTCCGCAGAGAGAGAGAGAGAGAGAGAGAGAGAGAGAATCCTTCATTGTAGGGGGAATTGCCTGTGTTTCTACTGAAGAGTGTCCATTTTAAAACTCAGTGTAAATTACACTACATACCTCTACATACAGGAGCTTTTCGGTTTAAGTGAACCCTTGAAAATCTGTACAGTGCATTGTTCTTCATATTAACTGAGGAAAAGTTAAGATGATTTAGTGATGAAATAAAACTGCTTCATATTAAGACAATTATCTTTAACTCTGATCCTAAATGGCCAGTCTTTGGCATAGGTAGATGAGTAACAGATAGGTTGATCCAGCCCTATTTCAGCATTCAAATCACTTAACTTGCTGGACACTGGCTCTTTGAGAACATAAATGAAGATATTCAGTGCCACAATGCAAGTCTTTTTTAATTACTATATCACTAAACCATTTTAACTACTAGGTTAAATTTAGGAAAATAGATTTAACTTTAGCTTGAGTTTACATTGGTTAATGTTTTTGACAAGTCCCATAACTCCATCAAATCAATACCTACACAGTTTTAAAAAAGGAGAGCTTCTATTTATTAAATTGTGATTACATAATACACTTACTTTATTCCTAAAACCATTAATAAAAAAGCTCCTCAATACAAAGTTCACTATGTTGAGAAAAAATTCCTTTATGATAGCAATGACCAAAACACAGTGAGCAAAGACCTGCATGCTAAAGGATTCGCACAATTGAGCAGCTGCAGCTGGATGAAATGCTGCTGATTGGTATTGCAATGTTGCTGATTGACATTTTTTTCACATGTTGCTGCATCATTTTAACCCTTTGATGAGCAACTTATGCACACACCCTCTAAGACACAACATGGGTCAAAAATGTTCATTTCCCAAGTTTTTTTTTTCCATCTTTTGAAATGAATGTATTTTACGATTGGATATTCAAAGTATTATTTAAATAACATGTTTTTAATTACCACTGATCATTATTTTCATTTTTACTTGAATAATTTAAGAACAAATATAGTTTTTTCATTACTACATTAAATTTACACACATGGGAAATTTTATTGGTGTAGCACAACATAGTTGCCCAGACTGGGAATCGAACCCCAGTCCTCCACATGGTGTGGTGGCTCACTGGAGGTGTTACCTGCTGTGCAACACCAACCACATAATAGAAAAATAGATAATTGCATGTAAGGAGATGGAAATATTGTACATTGTGATTCTGCAATAAAAAAAACAAAAGAACTTGTGTGTATCAATGGTCTGCTGAGAGCAGTGTTAGTTGTACAATTCAACAGCAGCAGGAAAGATGGACCTGCGATACCACTCCTTCACACACTTAGGTTGAAGCTGGATGCCAGCTTGGCTAGTATACGTCTGTCTCCCACCACTTGCACTGGATCAAAGGGGCTTTGCAGGACAGAACTGGCCCTCTTTGTGAATTTGTTCAGTCTCTTCCTGTCTGCCATCAAAATACTGCTGCCCCAGTAGACCACACCATAAAAGAAGACGAAGGTCCTCAGGAGTGCTCCCTGTACTCAAACTTACTTCAGTTTCCTCAGTAGTTGCTCTGGTCTCTTTTGCAGTGGTGCAGAAGTGCAATGGTGTTAACTGACCAGAGTCAGTAACTGACCAGTTCTTTGGTCATCAAAGAACTTCTGGAGATGACAGGCTGGTGAGCTGTACATGAAGTCAGGCAATATACAGGGAGAAGAGAAATGGTGCTATGAGCATTCCTTGATGGGCCCCTGTGCTGCTGACCACCTTATCTGAAAGGCAGTTCCATGCCCTCACATACTGTGGTTTTTAGGAGAGCATTTATGTCAGAATTTATCCATGGCCTGTTGTTGGAGAAACACTGAATGGTTTTAGTGGTTTTAGAAGTTCAAATAGTCTGTAATGCATTGAATGAGATTGTCGATGGCCTCCTCACTAGGATCACACAGCACTTCCCACACTGTTGTTTCAAAAAAGTCCTGCAAAGCCTCTTCAGACTCCTTAGACCATTTCTTCACTTTGTGGGTGAAGAACTGCTGGTTCTCTGTGTACAAGGGGAACGTGACAATGTGCAATACTTCCCTCTGGATCAACAGTTCAATGTTCTTACAGCAGATTTGTTCTTTAGGAGTGATAATAAAAATAATAATAGAAAGTAACTTAAGACTATAATAATTTGTTTCAAGTAGTCACTTTAGCAGTGAGTGGGGCCAAACACTTATTCAGTAATTGCAACATGTTTGTAATTGTCATGTACATATACTGTCAGGCTATCATGGTGCAAAACGTGTTGACGAAAATGCGAACACCATAGGCAGAGGGAGTGTAAACAAGGCAAAGCAAATAGGGAAAACAGGAAATGACAAGCCCATAAGATTATGACTATGACAACTACAAGACAAATGCGGCTACCAGACAAAGATAAGAACAGCAAGACTTACTTTGGGAGACTAATGATGCAACAAAGTCTGAAGAGAAAACAAATCCTTAAATACAAAAGTAGACAAGGGGAAGAGAGGGAGGAGAAGCTCAGGTGAGGGGAATGAGCAGAACATAGATTGGTGGGGAAAACACTAGGAGGCAGGAATGAAGAAAATACAACAAGACACAGGCCTGGCACAAAACGACAGAGGTGAACAAAAGAGCAGGAAAAAAGACAAAGACAAGAAGTAAACATGAAACAACTCAAAGTGGACTCATGGGTAGCATAAGCATAAGAAGGGTAGTGAATGAAAGCCTTTTTATTTTAAAAAAAGTAAGAAAGGAGAAAATAAAATCATCAAAAACAAGACGTTGAGGAAGACCTTGAATGCTGAATGATTGCATGAATTTATTGCAAAGATATAGAAAATTAAAACACAGCCAGGCCAATTTTGACCCATGATGTGCATCAAAGGGTTAAAAAAAAAGTCTTTAACCTGCAAGTGTTTGTGTGCAGAGTTTACATGTTTACAGTACAAACTGTCCACATCCATTATTAATTGGAATCAGAAAAATGTGTTTTTATCTACTGCAGAAGCAGCAGCCAACATGGCATTTCTTTACTGATACACTCCCTCCCAAAACGTTGAATTTCCCACTAATACATATGACACTGCAGTGACATTCATGTGCCCTCATCTCATAAATATAACATTTCCAACACAACTTGAAGACGGGATAGCACAGCAACCTGTTGCCTGTGTGTTTCTGGCCTGGCACCAAGCTTGCATTACTGTCAGTTGATTGCCAGTGGAAGAATGAAGCTCACATGCTCAAGAATGTGCTTCTTGGTTTATAATCTGGATGTATGGTTAGTATTCTTGTTTCTTGAGAAGTCTGTGGCAACATAGGGAAAGGGAAAAACACGTGGTACTTCATAGACTGTGGAATTTCATCAGCATGAGTATGCTCACCTGGCAACGGCCAGTTAAAAGGATATATCTAAATAGCTGATTTACTGATATACTGTATTACAGACATATGTCTTTGTTTTCCAGTTCAATTCTGTCACTTTGTCCACTGTGTTTTCTGTTTTATATCCTCCCCCCCCCCCCATATTTTTCATTACACTTTTTTACCCTCCACTCACCTGTCTATTTTCCTTCCATCTCTTTTTCACTGCCCCATCAGTCCATGACCTTTCTCTCCAGCTGATGTAAACAGGTAATTGTCAGATCTACTTCTTCTTCTCCATCATCTCAAAAGGACAAATCAGGCTTTACTCTGAACTTCTCTTCAATCAGTAACCCACTGGAACAGATTACACCAAGCCTTGGTATTTAGATAAAAGTTAATCTGTTATAACTGCACTACAGTTCACACCGAGAAACACAGGCTGAGACATTTGCCTTGATTCCACTGCATACTCAAGAAGAACAGTTTTCAGAGTTCAGTGTTGGACAGTTTGACAGTGTAAGGGAAGGTTTTCGAGCAAGGCAGGTGTTTCAGTCCAACAGGGAACTCTTCCTGTGAACAGGAATACACTGAAGTACTGTATGTTACTCTACAGAAAACTTCAGACCTGCATTAGATCAATTTAATGCATTTTTTTCAGCGTTCCCAGCATTTGCCCAGAAACTGGCATGAGCCAAATGCTTATTCCTTCATTGGAGCATAATCTGTTAATTTGAGTTTTCCTTAACAACATGTGATGTCTGGCTGCATTTTTTATTCGTAAGGCTAATTATCATTTCAAACACAACCATTCCCCCATGCCACGCGTGGCTTGTTAGCATCCCTGATGAATGAATTTAGAAGTTTCCCCATTAAAACTCAGTATAGTCATAATTTCATTTCTGTTTTCTTCCTGCATGGTTCCTAATTTACATCACCACGATAATATCAGAAATTGGGGATACCAAGATGCTTTAATACCAAAATGCTTTATTTAATGCTTTACATTTAAGAACATTTTTATTTTTGTAAAGATACCATTTTAGGTTATATGAGGTTTATTTATGACAACAACAGACTGAACGTAAGACAGGTACATCCCATCATGCAGGCTTCCATTCCTGGGAAAAAAGCAAAAACTACTGTTCAGGTTTTACCCTTCACTTGGACCACATTTCATTTATCTAATTTACCACCTGAGTGAGATAAGCTGATCTTAGTCTAAGACACATCCATCCCCTGCCTGGAGCCTGAAACGGAGTGTTGTAGTCAATCAGCCTCCAGAATATAGCTTGGATCTGCGGAAATTTATAGTCTTTATGCTTCCCTCTGGGGGGGGTCACTCAAGAGGCATGGTGCAGGTTCTCGCTCTACTATTGTGTGGGAGATGGGAAGAAAGGAGCTTTTATCATGCATTCTGAGCTTCAAGACAATCAGTGTTAGGACCCTCGAGGAAGCTCACAGCTAAGAGCTGTCATTTCAGACAGTAGAGGGCAGTCATAAGAAAGTGAGGGAGAAAGACAAGAGTGGAGAAGAGTTTGTATATTAATGTATTATTTATTGATTTATTATATTATGATGATGATGAGATGATGATGATGATGATTATTATTATTATTAAGTTTATTAGCAGACACGGCTTGTCATTGTAATTTGTTAGTACTTGGATACCAACCAAACAATTTCTGATGTGTAATGTTTTTCTCTAAGCTTGCTCTCTCAGTGGTCCAGCCCCAGGTTCAGTCCTTCTTAGTTCCTTCACTTTGCATTAGTCCTATGTAACAGTATTCTCTGCCTTATGTGGCATTTTCCTTTCCCCTGACTTTTCTGCATGTTTGTTTGTTTGCTTACTTTTGCCATGTGCTCCCTGTCGACATGCCCCTGTTGTCTCCACCCATGCTCCACTGTAGTCCAAAAATTTACCCTGCCAGGTGTAATTTATTAGTACCTTTATACCAAACAAATACAGAGAATTATTGTGAATGTGAAAAATAATTGTGGGGCTTTCAAATCAAACACAAATAAAATAAAGTCAAACATGTCCATCTGTAAACACTAACATAGCTGCATCAGTAAAAATGTGACCCCAGGAAAATGAGAAGTGACACCTCAAACACAGTTTACTCCATCAAAAGAAAATCCTGCATAACCAGAACAACACCTTAAAACTCAATGTCTGCTACTGAGGAAGACTAAGCTGGAGAATAAACGTCTAGAAGGTAGTACTAAGCTAAAAGTTAATTGGACTATTTCAGAATAGAGCTAATGACACAGCAGACGGGGAAATCAAAAGTATTGAAGATGCAAAACTTGGGGAAGTGAGCAGGTATGTGTTAGACTAAAGGATAACATCCACCTATCAGTTACAATCATTTCCCAAAGAGCAAAGCTGCACTACTCAGTAAGACGAAATGAAAAATACACTCATTGAAAAAACAATGTAGCCAGAACAAGTTGTTGGAATGAAATGAATTTTTATGTGTGAACATCATGATACTATATGCAAGTGATTGCAATATTGCAATTTTCTTGTGTTCTAATTCCACGTGTTTGCTTAGAGTCCTTGTTTTATAGTTCAGCTTAGTTTAAAAATGATTCCTTGCATTTACGTCCTTGCCCCCATTCCTTCAGATACATGACTTAAGTGATATGACTGAAGATTAGGCCTCAATGGAGTTAGCAAGGAAAGTTGAGTATGTGGCCAAGCTGCACCTTGTATGCAGAATGTTGCAATAACTTATTCCTAGCCTGCTCTTACCTGCTGAGATGAAAGTCTTTTTTGGAAAAGTAGAAGGCTAACATGGCTACTGACCAAGTTCAGATGGCTGCAACAGATGTGGCTCAGGAGCTCAGCAACCAGACTCTAGAAACATCGTAGACGTAATGAGGCAGCAGGAACCACACTGAGACAATGGCCCTGCTCAAAGCCTCTGCATCAGCAGCACCTGCTGCCTTTGCATCAGAGTTGACACCTGCCCTCAAGCCTCCATCCAGCGTTATGGGAAGCACTGGTATATCAATGCCAGCACTCAAGGCTCTGCCCACTGCTGGTGTGAATGTCCTCTTCATGGCCCCAGCTGCCCCCAATCACACTGTCTGGTGCCCTTATTGTTTGGTCCTGTTTTTCTCCTCTTCCAGGTCCCTAGGTTCATTCTGTTAATAGTCCAGCCCCAAGTTTAGTCCTTCTTGGCTACTGGATGTATGCTTGTGTTGTTTGTGTCATTTTTTTGTTCTTATGTGTTCTACCTGTTCTCCTTGTTTTTTAGTTCAGAGATAAAAATCCTTGTATGTACATCCTTGCCTCCATTTCCTCACATATGTGACACATACAGGTATTATTTTACATCCAACAGCACATTTACCCACAGATGTTACAGCTGGGCCTGTAGACCTTGCATATACAAAGCTGGCATCCTAGCTTGTCCCATAAATGCTCTGGTGACTGGGCAGGCAATGCTAGTATTGCAATCTGGTGGTTTACCAGCATCATTATGCTGAAAAAAATAGTAGTTTGAAGCCCTGCCTTGAGAGGCAACACGTGGCTGCAGGATGTCCTGCACATATTGCTGAGCAGTCTGTAAACGACTATCATATGTGATGGTAGCCTAGATCATGACACCAGGCGTTGGGACTGTGTTTCACTCCACAGAAAAAGGTAAGACTGGAGAGCTCATCACAAGGATTATAGATTCTAACCGGACTGTCATTGGATGTGTCACTAAAAATGATATGATTCCAGTCGATAGTGGTTCAGGTTTCTTGTTCATGAAGCAACTGCAAATGAAGTTCATCCAAATGACTATACTTTTTTTATTTATTCCTGTGATTTGCCCCCTCTCAAAGTCTGTCAACTGGAAAAAAATGCCTTGCCTTGTCAAGTGCCTCATAGAAGCATGTCTATGTCAATGATCTCTCACTTAGAGGTGCAGTACACAAAAGTAGCCCCTGTGAGCTTTTAAATGTGCAGAGTAAAGCAGTTTTAGAAGAAGCACTTTTATACACTAATGCCAAAACCCAGTGTCCAATCATAACACACCTGTAATCATTGACTTAGCTGTATGACACATCTTTCTGCACATATGTTGTGCAGAAATCTGGCATTTGTTTTGTAAATGATTGTACTCAGTGTTCTTTGTTGTAGTGGTAAAAACAAAGGTATTAAATTTCCACAAGCTCACCATAAAAGAAAATCTGCCTGTTTTATTCAGAGGCAAAACTATCAGAATATACAGGGGTTGGACAATGAAACTGAAACACCTGTCATTTTAGTGTGGGAGGTTTGATGACCAGCCTGGTCCAATCTTCATTAATTGCACCAGTAAGAGCAGAGTGTGAAGGTTCAATTAGCAGGTAAGAGCACAGTTTTGCTCGAAATACTACAATGCACACAACATTATGGGTGACATACCAGAGTTCAAAAGAGGACAAACTGTTGGTGAACCAAGACAGCAAGTCTTTGTGATGTATCAAGAGCCACGGTATTCAGGGTAATGTCAGCACCACCAAGAAGGACCAACCACATCCAACAGGATTAACTGTGGACGCAAGAGGAAGCTGTCTGAAAGGGATGTTTGGGTGCTAACCCGGTTTGTATCCAAAAATGTCATTCCCAAGATGAATTGACGCTGTATTGGCCGCAAAAGGAGGCCCTAGTACACCATACCAATCAATTATTGTGGTCTAATACCTGGTGTTTCAGTTTCATTGTCCAACCCCTGTACATGGGTGTGTAAACCATATCTGGACATTTTCTTCTCCAATGTCACATACTTAAATGTATGTATTAAAGAAGAACCTAATACTTAACAAATGTATTCCATGGCACCTTTTTTTTATTAAAGTGAACATATTTATTCATCTTGGATTCTTGTTAGAGTAGACATCTGTAAATTGGTAACTAGTTAGATAATTGTCATACTGAAAAAAAGTTTCACAGTCAAAAGCTGTGACAAGATGTAACAGTTCTCATCTTGCAGCAATCAATGTACTTTACATACGGAGCATCAACATCTGAGGCTAGTAAATGAAACCTTTTCCCGTCTGATAAATAATTAACTAACTACATTTTGAATGACATATCAAAAGTAAACAAAAAAAAAATAGGACAAGATATTGTGACAGAATTCAAAGGACTGGGGCAGAGTTAAAGAAGACAGATGGGCAACGTAGTTCAAGCATTCATTTTGTATCACCATACACACAGGGAAAGAGGACAGGGCAAAGACATAAAATAGCAACCTGTCTCAGTCAAACTGGTATGTGGCAAATCATATGGGCTCCTGTGACAGGTGAAGTTAGCCATTCAAGAACACAAGTCAATCTGAGAGTCTGCTGGGACTAGAAGCAACATCTGCTCATGAAAACATAAAATAAGGGAAATAATCTTCTAATGAAGAGTGTGTACTGCTGCTGCGATAAAACATTGCACCAATTACATGATAACTTTATAGGAGAAAGGGAACAATCTTTATATACATTTATGTAGATTTGTATGAATAAATATATAATATTAAATATAATATATTTAATATTATATAAATATAATGTAATATCAAACCACAAAAAAAAGTTATATTGTTGTAATGATATCTTGATTTGCAATCAGTAACTATGAATTATACAGAGACTACAATTTAACTCTCAGTAACCTACAGACATGATACACAACATATTAACAGACCTACCATATCTAATCATGGTGTCTCATGACTGTGTGATTATCTATCTATCTGAGCTTGGAATACAGTCAGATTTCACTCAATTTCAACAAATCCCAATTTGAAACAAATCCCAGTTTCAATGCCAAATGAGACTTCAGGTGCATGTTGAATTATAATATTCATGTGGATCCCAGTTAGTTAAATCTGCCTATGTATTCACTATAAGGCTATGAGCTGCAGATTCTATATTCTATAATATTTCACATTCTTTCTTTAGACATTTTGACAATATGTGGTAGACATATTTGGTTGAATCTAATTGTGCCACAGTGGGCATGATGACCAACAATGTACAAAAGGGAAGTCTAGAGTTTTCTGAGTCTGCTCATTTCTCAAGGACAGAAAGGCATGAAGGACATCTCTCTGCATGTGGCAAGTGAATGTAGCTAAGAAGGTGTCTGTCTTTCAGCATGGCTGACTAGCTGACATTTACTGTTGAGGAGATGACAAGGGACAGCAAGGACAACACACACACGCACACACACACACACACACACACACACACACACACACACACACACACACACACACACACACACACACACACACACACACAGCAGTAAGTAGAATCAACTAGTTATAATGGAGTAAGCTCTAGCCAGAGTTCAAATACAATGTTTAAATCTGGAAAAATAACGCACATCTGCAAATGTAGTAGATAACGGTTCTTTTTTTATCACTGTCTTTTACCTCTGTAATATGCATATCTTATATCATAAATCTGAGTTAATATATAGCTTGCAGTCACAAATGATTGGCTCACACTACTGTATAAGCATTTGCTCTCATTTATTGAACCACTTTATTTATTTTTGCTCATATTCCAGAGTGTAGCCCAGAGCTCATAACATAAGCCTGACTGCATGTCAAAAAACACCACAACCACCATAAAACAAAACAAAAAACATAGATCAGTTTAGTTAAGTGCATATCTCCAATTGAAGAGAGAGAGAGAGAGAGAGAGAGAGAGAGAGAGAGAGAGAGAAAGAAATGGTCCAGCTTTTTCAGCACACAGTAAGCAAGCCATGGAGCAACTCTTGGATTCAGTCAACATTTATGCAAAACACATTTTATGCATTATATAACAAATTTCATAAATCCTTCAGTCAGTGATATTTCTAAATTAAGCTGTCCGTAAAACTGAATGTAAAATATGGAGTTTAAACCTTTTCCATTCATAGATAGGTCAGGTTTCAGATAAATAATGTGTAGTAATGCATTTCTAATATAATGGTGCGGGTAGGTGATCATGCATCCTGATGTCTGGATGGCTGAAGATCTTGCAGAATGTTTAACATTCCCTTCAGTGTCTGAATATTGGATAAAAGTTTATAAAACATTCATTGGTTATTGATGACAGGGTTGCGGGTTCAATTCCCAGGTTTATGAAGCAGCCACTAGGCTGTGGTCCTTGTGTTGGGCCGTGGAATAAGGCCCTTAAGCCTTCTGCTCCACAGGTGTCGCAGCAAACTGTGTGTGTGTGTGTGAGTGTGTGTGTTTGCATTTGCTGCACTGACTGATTAATTAAAGGTGTAATGTGCAGCATAAATGGTGAAGGTTGGTTGTCTTTGTCCAAGACCTGCATTGTTATACTGATTGAATTCTACTGCCCAGATGTTTCTATTATAGGTAAATTGATTCTGGAACAGTCGCTCTGTTGTACAAAGAAACATAGATGGGGTCTCAGGTTTCTTAGCTTGTGTGAATTTAAACCTATTCTGACAAGATTATGAAGAGGGGCTGGGGTAATGTAATTATTATATTATTCAATTATATTATTTTATATATTTTAGCCTCATCTGATTAGATCATATCAGTCATTTCATAGAGTGCATGCTCCCGCATTAGTAAGTAGTGGGTTGCTCAAATCTGTGCCAAGTGGACATAGCCAAAATTGTGGATTTTCTAATGCTTCACATGGTCAAATCACATAATATGCATGTTTGGAGGTGACCGCAATGCATAACTTGAGTAGCCATCCAAAATAAGGCCTTGCAGAGTAGCCAACATTTCTTATCCCATTCATTTTTGGTCATACATTGTACAGATGTCCTGTGGTAAAATTACATTACACCACTACTCCAAAACTATCCATCCATCCATCCATCCATCCATCCATCCATCCATCCATCCATCCATCCATCCATCCATTTTCCTCCGCTTATTCGGGGCCAGGTCGCGGGGGCAGCAGTCTAAGCAGGGATGCCCAGACTTCCCTCTCCCCCGACACCTCAGCCAGCTCCCCAAAACTAATCCCATCCAAATATTGGCTTCTCTTAAAGTTTTAAAGTTAAGCTTAGTTAAACAATTTAAATCATGTTTATGTTGAATATATTAAGGTACTGAACATTGTATTACACTTTAGAACATCTCAAATACATTATTTAAAACACAGTTTTAAAATGTGAATTGATTATTTTGAGTTAATCCAATTCTCAAATGAAAATTAATAACTTTACATTTTTTACACAATGTTTTGTCATTTATTAACTAATATTTATCTGCGACATTAAAATCTTCTGAGAAAGCAAAAGTGACATCAGACCTCCATCAGTACAGCTTTGTGTGTGTGTGTGTGTGTGTGTGTGTGTTTTAAAGGGTTGTCTCATCTTGAAGATCTCCTTTGAATCTATAATATGTTCACAAACTCAAAATAGATACACCCTTACAGTCTTTGTAGGCTGATACTGTTTCGGTAGCTGACATCAACTCCAGGTTAAATACAGCTTTAAATAATGAGCCTTTCATCACATAATATATATTCAGTCCATTTAGTTGCAGAGATCCAGTGAACAATATATTTTCACTGTACTTCCTGCAGATGTTGTGATGCAGTCAATGCCATATTGTTCTTCCTTCACTTATAATTGAACCTTTACATTTAAAAATCTGTTTAGCATAATGGTGTAGGTTTGTTCACGCTCTTGCAGTTGCAGTCATCTGCTTAATCAGGCACACAGAGTGATGTCACTCCAACATTCTTAAAAGACTTCCTGGGTAGGATACTCTCACATAACCTCCTCTGGAAACAGCTTTGAGGGGGATTTTAAGTGGCTTCTATTGTCTCCTTCAGTATTTGGACAGGCAGCAAGATGGTCACAAAATCAGTTTCTGTATCACGGAGGAGAGGAGGTGGATCAGTAGGAAAAAGCAGCAACATTTGGGGTTTCTGAGCCAGTGCTTCACAAAAAGAGGCAAAACGGATTAAAAAGGTGGACGTGGAATTTGGTTTCCAAGTATGTTAATTAGCCCAATGGCCGAATTAGCTGATTTGAACAACTTTTGAATTGATTTTAATAAGATACAGATTAAATCCATGTAAATATGTTAAACTGGCTAGAGTATGTGCTATACTAGAGAATAAACCAACCAATTCAAATTATTTAGCCCATTTATTTCAAACTCTGCCTGCAAGGCTTCAGTTCTGTCCTCAGACTTAATTCTTTTCTATAATGAAAGGTTTGTTATTGAAAGCTTTGTTGAACCTGATCCTTTTTTATTTTTGTTTTTGTTGTTAATAAGGCCTCAAATATGGAAACTGAAAGGAAAACAACTCAAGACTTGATCCTGCTTGAAGCAACTTGTGAAGGGAACTTTAAATTATTGTTAATGGCAAAAGCCTGCACACTTCAGACAGCATATGGAGATTAGATAGGGAAATTGGAGGTGGCTGGAATATTTCTTTTTTTCTTGCCTTAAGACGCTAGCGTGGACTCTGTTTGCAGTCTAGTTTCCTATAGGAGGTGTGTAAATGTGCCTGATTCTGCATGCAGGCTAATCCATGTGCATGTGTGCATATGTGTACTGCAGTGTGGGGCACTGCTCAGGACCAGCATGGACAAGTGCATATGGTGCAACCTAGACAATCAGAAATGAAAATATTTGAGCAGAGATTGTTAGGAAATAAGCAGTGCATTTATAGGATCTGAACCTACATCTCAAGCTAAACCTAATCTGAACACTTACCCTGAGCTTAACCATAGTAAAATGTCACTTATTGATACCTTTTTTTTTTTTTTTTTTACAGAACTGTAAGAACGGCATGGATTTCAACATTTTCATTTGGTCACAGAGCAAATGTATTTAGATCAACAGAAGGTTCATCTGAATTCTAAATCATTTCATTCAAGGCTGAGTGTTAGACAGTAAGCAACCAGCAGCAAAATCATCAGAATGAGTAAGATTTTTGTGTAAAGAAACTTAATATGAAACCCAATGTAAGCACTGAACTTTATATTTAAAAAATCAACCCCAGGAGAAATCTTTTTCAAAGAAATGAATCTAAAGTGAGGACTATATCCAGAGGGAGAGTGGCCTCCTTTCTCTTAACTTGGCAGAACTCATTGATTGAACACCGTACAAAATGCTTGCCTTTAGTCATCAGCCTTTCAAGTTCTCAAGTTCTAAATTTCTTCTCCACTCATTACAATAAAAGATCTGTAGAAAAACTATAGACTTATGAGAGTTTGAGCATGAATTCCCAGCACCATACTGACTGTTAAAGGTCTTACTGTTTGAATCAAACTGCCCTCAAAAGCCTTTTTTAGGACCATCCCTGCAGTGAGGTTCCTGCTTAAGCTCATTACTTTTTTGGAGTCTGACTGAATGTATTACCATGAGAGTCCGTTGAGTTAAAGCCACAGATTTACATTTCACTTATCACATTTTCTCCACTGCTGCTGGAACTCTCCTCGCTCAGAAAGGGGCCCCATGAAATTCAATAAAACTTTGCTTGGCTTCAAGGAGTGACTGCATATTGGTCCAACTAATGCACTTAATAGAGTTTGTCAAACAGACCAGTAAAGCCAAACTGAACTTTGCCTTTTTTAGGAGGTTCATCAAAGATTAATGTAGGGTGTAATTGACGTGGGAGTGCAGCATTCTGGGTCTGGACCTTGGTGGGAGGCTTGATGAGAGGCTTTCATTACACATTTATTGCACTTCTCCCTGTCCTCAAGGTTCCTAAGGTCTTCCAGATAAACTTACCCCACCAAAGCATTAGAAAATGATGACAAGAGATGTGATAAGATTATATTATTAAACTTTGAATGACAACATATTTATCAAATATGAAAACAGAGCAGCAAAAAAACCAAAACTGTTGTACCAGTAAGGTTGTTACCAGCACAGTGTTTTGCCCCTTATTCCCTAAACAAGAGTATACTGATTTTTAATTTTAAGACTTACTGTAGCAACTATAATAACATCATATAATGTAATAACAGAATTATAATGTTTTGTAAATTGCTGTTGTGATACAATAAAATGGAATACAATCTTTGTCCCATAATGCAATGAGTGTGTATAATGTAATATGGTATTATTGCATTATTAATTAAGAGTAATGTAATCGCCTGAATATATAATAAAACACTTTATTTTAGTCAGTCACTGATGATTCACTCTTCAATCACTTCCATTAAAATGTAACTGAATTTTCAGATGAAATTTAGCTTTACATCAATATATACAGTCACATCAACATTCTCAGTTACTTGGTGCATATTTTGAATCATCATGAAATTGTCACAGTAAGAAAAGAGTAAGTGTAATTTTCAGTTTTAATTAACATATTTATGAGATTATTGAGTGAAAATAAAATTAACAATAATGTTATAATTTGAACACCTAATGCAATACATTTAAAATAATGTAGTAAAATGTTATGATAAAGTAAAAAAAAATTAATCAAGTAATAACAAGTGCTATATTTTATATAATTATAAAGAATATTATAATATAAATATCATTATCTACCTATCTCTCTTTCCCATTACACACTACATGAATAAAAATATCGAGGTGTCTGCTTATTTATTGTTTCTTTTGAAATAAAGGCTACTAAAAGTTTATCCTGCTTTTACTAGAGTAACTTTTTGTACTAAATTCTGAAGCATTGCTGTGAGGAATTGACTGCATTCAGAGACAAGAATAGTAGTGAGGTCAGGATGTTGATTGAACACAACACCACCTCATCCCAAACTCCCTAAATCAGCCCAAAAGGACTAGCTGGAGCACAATCATTCCAGAGAACATGGTTCCACTGCTCCGCAGCTCAATGATGGGCTTTATACCCCTCTAGCCCATACCTCACATCAAGCATGGTGCCAATAGGTTCATGTTTATCTGCTCCAGAGAGCCCTATTCTACTCACAGTACTCCTCTACAAGGACTAGACAAGCTGTGTGTGCATTTGCACAACTGTGTCATCAAGAGGTGCAACTTAAAGTAATTGAATGCACTCATTAGAAGAGCTGTCCAAACAATTGGACATATACTGTGTATACAGTCATGGGCAAAAATATTGACACTTTCAGAAAATGCCCCCACTTTCATTTACAAATGCTTTATTATTCTCTTCATTTTATTTGGATTGCATGTTTGCTTTGGAACAACACAAGCAAACTGAAACAAACAAAAAATGTAATTTAATTAAATTTAATCTGACACACATCTTGAGAAATGGACTGGACAAAATATTGGCTCTGTTAACCTAATATTTGGTAGCACAGCCTTTGGAAACAATAACTGAAATCAATCACTTCCTGTAACAATCTTACTTACACCTCTCTTCAGGAATTCTGGACCACTCTCCTTTTGCCGACGGCTCCGGGTCTCTCTGATTATGAAGCATGCCTTCTTGTAACTGCTGCTCTGAGATCTCTCCTCAGGTGTTTTAGGATTTAGATCTGGATTCATTGCTGCCGCTTGGGAGTGTTAAAAGGTTTTATAAATACAGAGTTTATATATTTCTATTAGACTGTTTTGATAAGTGTCTCCTGAACTGATGATTCGCTCTTCAATCATATGAATCAGCAACCTGAGGGACAGCTCCATTCATGAGGCTGTCAGGATTCTCAACTCTCTTCCTGCCCCGCCCCCTAAAATGTACCTTATCATTTAGGGGAAATATGGCTATATGGCGTATGTCTTTATGAATTAAATGAATTAAACCAAGCAACCTATTAGGAACTATATTAAAACTGGGAAGGGGCTTCTAGGGGCTTCTATTAGAATTATTTATGGCATGAATTGCACAAGATACTGGAAACATTCCTTTGAGATTCATGTTGACATAACTGCATCACACAAATCCTGACAATTTTCATGCTGTGAATCTCCTGTTGTTCCACATTCCTATTGGTTGTAGATCTGGTGACTGGGGAGACCACTGAACAAGAACACTGAACTTATTATCATGATCATGAAACTCATCCAACTGAAGTGATGTGGTGCATTATAATGCATTATAATTATAAGCCGCTGTTAGAAGATGGGTAAAATGTAGTGAACATGGGCAACGACAGTGCTAAAACAGGCTGTGGCATTGAAGTGATAATTGGTGTTAGTGGACTCAAAGTGTGCCAGGAAAACAAAACAAAACAAATAAACAAAAAAACATTCCACTCCATCGCACCCTCTCCCCCAGCCTGGACTATGGTTAGACCAGTCTGGCAGAAACTAGGCAGGTTAGGTGCATGGATTCAAGTTGTTGGTGTCAAATTCTGACTGCAGTGTCTGAGAAATCAGGACAGTGAATGGTATGTTTAATATCATTTACAGTGTTTACATGCAGTAAGGGTAGAAAACCAATTTCCATAGTTTGCAGCTCAATTTGCTGATTTCCATACTCTGACAGACCTAGTAAACCTGGCAATTAACTGGTGAGTTGAGTCAGATGTTTCAGAGGAGCAGAACTGCAGGAATCCAACATTTCTGGAGTTCCTAACACTACTTGATATACAGCATCAAATTCATATAAAAATCCATAATATGAGCTCATAAAATGACTAATTATGAATTTGAATTGGATAATTGCAGGGACTGTGTCATGCTAAGACTGTCATCTTCTCCTTCAGCCTCAGTGGGTTTGTTAAACCTGTCTTTTATGCAAGTTACCGGCTATAGTGATGATGAATGACCGTAATGCTGGAATATTGACTAAATGCCAAGAGACTTTCAAATTACATCTCCAGTGAGCATGCATTTGAGTAAACATTTGTTGTTTATACTTGAATTTGTTAGCGGTAAGCTTACCTATCTAATCCTGAAGGTGAAACAAATGCACATTATTAAAGTTCAGCATCATGTGGACAGCACTAAATGTTCAAATAACACAAATCTGAGACGGGTATATCAATAATTTTTCATAACTGCTTGACCAGTAATGGGCTTATGTTGCCAATCAGAGGTTTGGGTCAGTGAAAGGCAGTAATTGAAAGAGCACTGCTGTGTAGCAGAGATTAGGATACAACAGTGAGGACGGAAGGAGAAGCTTGCTTAGACCTCCCACTGCTTAAACACCCTCACAGCTCAGCATACTCCCTGCAATGCCAAGAAGACCACACAGTGCTGTCATTATTCACTTGGTTACAATTTTCTCTCTCAAAACAGAGCTCTTCCTAGCAGAAATAGAAAGAAAACGGTCATCAATAGCATGTACTGTATGCTATTTAACCTTTAGAACCCTAGAGTAATTTTGTGGGATGTTTATGCAGTTTGACTTTATTTAAAAAGAAAAAAAGACAAAAAATAAAACAGAAGAGTGTTTATAGGAGACAGTCAAACATACCAGTTATAGCTATTTTCAGGAGATCTTAGGCTCCTCAAATATGTCTTCATTTGAGATGTAAATATTTATAGAATTTGTGCTTATAAGGACTAAAAAACACTTTATGTTTCAGAAACAATTTTGGGGATTAATCATCCAGTGTTTTTTATCTGAAATGCAATAATTTGTATAAATTATTTGTAATGATTTGATTAACAATGATATTTATAATAATTTCTTAAATTATTGACAATGATATTTATTATTTTTGTAATTCATGTATGTTTCAGTATAATGGGCTGAGCATAAAACATTCACAGTCTGAAAGTCTAGCTGTATTCCAAGCTGGTAAGTAAACTGGATACTAAGTTAATAAGTATTAATTGAATGATTAATTAATTAATAAGCAAATATAACATTTCTGTCAAAAAAATGTCAGTGCCAGAAAGAATCTGTTAGTTGTTTTGAACATTGTATAAAGATTTCAATAGAAATGCTTCATTCTCCTTTAAAGTTGTTTTTTGTGTGACAGCGATTGTACTTATATTTATTTTACTTTTACAGAAACTCAATTATGCTTACTTTTTTAGACCATATTTACCTGTAATTTATTAAATGTGCTTTCTATTATTTTCATTTTTCTTATTTGCACAGTTGATACATATAATTAAGCCTTGCTATGTGTAAATTTTACTGTCACATTGTTTTGAACCATTTTTATAGAAATGCAAGTGATCGCACGTGCTTGAAGTGGAAGTCATTAGCACCAGTTTCCAGGTGATGCTATTGTTTGCTTGTTGCACAAGTGAACTGTCATGCAGCCCTGCCTTTTTGAAACAGGAACATTGTTTAAATACAGCCTCAATCACATTCACTGGCCATTCAAATGCAAATGAGATACCTCAGAAATGACTAAACATCCCCAGGACTCATTTGTACTATCTAAATGACTAATGGCTCAGCTGCAAGAAATAGAATCATAACCGAATGGTGAATATTCAGCAGACTGAAATGAAGGTGGAATTTTAGCATTTCTGGACACCAATCATGGTCCACTCCACTCAATTCCACAGCAAGCTGTGGTGAATCTTGACGGTTTTGTGGAGCTCAAGTCGACTAGTCGAGACTAGGACACCACAGACATATGCCCATTCTCTCCCAGTTTGGCTCATAAGACCATAATTAGCTACAAATGTTGCTCATTAAGTTCTCTCCCAGCTCTGTGCCAGTAGTTCTCAAATTAGTCTCATCTAGCATGAGTACTTGCATTATGTGCATGTCCTTCCACTTCTATGCACTGTCTTAATTCTCACGACAATTTTCCCACTTGTGAGTGCTATGAGACTATGGCTCCAGGTGCTAGGAGATGGCTCACTGAGCAGGGACTATAGAGCCCTGCCAAAGTGAGCTCACACTTGAGCACTGAACTATCAATTTGCTAATGAGGGCCTTTAAGGCATGGATTGGAAGATGCTATTTCTGGAGCTATCTTGGCCTCTATGAAAACGACAGTGAAGGTTTTTTTTTTTTTTTGCTTCTGAAAAGCCCAGGTGATATTCAAAGTTCTGCTTTTCAGTCATCCACACATTTTGTTAAAATAATAAATAAATCCATTTCCATCATAATGTCTTGGAACTATGGAATGCACTAAAGGCTTTTTCAAATATGCAATACACTGAAGATGTCCCCTGATGCTAAACAATAACCTTCTGCTTCATGAAATTCTTGGAGTGTGTCCATGTTTTCTCTCACTGAATAACATCCAACAAAACAGCAAAACTGCCTCATATGAGATCCAACATGATTCCACACACACGTACACACTCAAACTACATATGACCACATAATTAGTGTAACTCTTCAAATTTCAATTAATTAAATTAGTTATGTATTGCAATTTCAATTCAATAAATTTGGGTTATAAACATCCTTGTAACAACATCATCATCAACAACAACAACAATAATAATAACAATAATAATAATAATAATAATAATAATAATAATAATAATAATAATAATAATAATAATAATAATAACATTGCTTTGCCTACTGGGTGGACATTTCATGGTACATTTAACAGTAGAAACTGCTATTAATTTATACATTTTTCCTCCCCCTACCATGTCTCAGATGTGTGGTATTGTTATGACACAAATTAAATGGAATTCTTTCCAATCTCTACAAAACACACAAATACAGACTCGGTTGCTGGATATACTGGTCTACAAACACTTTTAATCCTTCAGATACAAATCCTCAGAACAACAGCTGGGGGCATATATCTCTTGCCAATTTTTGATCCTGCCCTCCTCCATCACAGTCTTCCAGAACTTTCTCAAATACCCCCCAGCCATGGAGGACAGTCTGCCCAGAATACTGCCTACATCTCTTTCCTGTTCTTCTGGCCAAGTGTTTCTATACCTCTTTGATTGAAATCCTGCCGGGCATGGCACTCACTCAAAAGCAAAGTGCCACAGAACCACTCTTCAATATCACAGAGTCATTATGAGTGGGTTCATTTTAGGTCCTTCCCCAAAATGAGACTATTAGACTCACCACCGTCTGCCAAAGAGACTACATTATGGCAATATTGCAAATCTTCCTGCCTTATGCTGTTGTGTTGCAACTGGCAGACTCCTGATTGCTTGTTAAGAGATTGAAGGCCACACATCATCCTCCTTTATGCTTTTGAGGAAGCCAAAAACTCCCAGTGGGCAAAGTAAAAGTTGATAATGAATTTCTGTCAGTGCACAAAACAAAACAAAACGGTAATCTGTTTTAGTGTGTGTGGGTGTGTGTCTGTGCATTTTGAATGACTTGAATGTAGGGTCATAGAATACACAATATGTCTAAAAGTATCCAGACACCCATTCTAAGGAATTAATTCAGCTAGTTTATTGCAGCTCAAACCGGTTGTATAATCTTCACTGAAAAGCATTGCCACAGGAATGAGATACTCTGGGGCAATGGCACAGGAGGACTCTAAGCCAGAGGGCTATAAAAGCTGCCCAGCACGAGGCTGTAAAGCAGTACAACTGATCTCTGGAGTGGTGGATCTCTATTCAGTACTTGTTGGATGAACTTGAGGGGTGTTTGTAATCCAAAAGTAGTAGTGCAACACCAGTACCTGACCTCATGACTGCTCTTATAGGTGAATACATTCAAATCCTCACAACAGTGTTCCAAAATGTATAGTGTGACGTCTGTCCAAAACAGTACAAGCTGTTACTGCTTCAAAAGAAGGGATGAAGAACAAAGTGCATGTTAATACCCTTAATTTCAGACAAAACACTTAATGAACAGGTGTCTATAATCTTAATGATATAAAGCAAGATTCCTAAAATCTGGTGGCTTGGTATTTGTCATATTTATAAAGTCAGTGTGCGGCACTTTCCGTGATGATTTTTTTACTGTCATGCCTCTGGGTTTTTGTGCTTCCCTGTTGTCCTTCCCTGACTTTATTTTCTTTTGGTTTGTCATGTGCCTTTCAGCACATGGGTCTGATTTGTTTTTTGTCTTGTCTGTGCCCTTGCTCCACCCTGTCTTTTAGTCTTTTCCACCTGTGTCTGTAGCCCTAGTCAATCAGCCCCAGGTGTTTCCAATCTGTGTATTTAAGATCCTTAGTCACAAAATAGCTAAAATTCACTAATTTTCAAACCAAATTAATTCCCAGTTTATGCCAAAGGAGCCTTATTACTGCTCTGTTAATGTGTACATGCTCAACCTGCATGCAGACACCAGAAGGGGCTGTTTGAGCTCTTTCTTTGCTCACACGGTGTTTAAATTTCAGAATAAAACTCCTGAGCAGGGATAATACTGATGATGATGATTATTATTATTATTATTATTATAACCACTATCAATCATGTTGAAGATCATATAATAATAAATATCCTAATCACTAATATATATACAATGATTGTATTTTAATTAGAAAAATACTGGATGATCAATTTCCAGCCAGATATCTGAGATGTTATGGGTTTTTAGTCCTTATGAGCAAAATAAACCCAGAAAATTGTAGGCTAAAGTACATTTATAAAAAAAATCATACAAATATTTCTCAATATATCTCAAATTAAGACAAATAGCCTAGTATCTCCTGAAAATGCTTTTTTTATGTTTGGGGAATAAAAGTATGTCAAACTACAAAAAATAACCTGCAAAATGAACCTAGCATTCTAATTCTGACTCAGAGTCAGGCTAATCTCAACTGCAGTGGTTGTATTTGTCATGATGCTCATTTTAAACCTTTATAAATATACCTTTGTTTTGTTTGAGTATCACCAAACAGGGAAGGTGGCCTCCCCAGAGAGTGGTGCAATGAGCTGAGCACGTCAATTAAGACAGCAGACACAGTGGCCAAATCTAGGCCACTTTGGGCACTTGTGGCTCAGATATGGACCACATTTGGGCAAAACATCCATTGTTATATTGGAAGCTTCCCAACCTGCTTTCTGTCCAAGTGGTGCTGAGCAAAGGCCAGAAAGATTGTAATGGACGTAAGCCATTATAACAGTGGAGTCTTCTTTTCATCACAGATCAAAGTTATGGTTTCTCTAAATGGATTTTCTTCGTCTTCTTCTTCTTCTTTTTCTTCTTCCTCCTCCTCCTCCTCCTCTAATAATAATAATAATAATAATAACAATAATAATAATAATAATAATAATAATAATAATAACAAATGTCTGGTCAAAACTCCAATGCCATTGTCACAATTTGGATTGAGTTTAGTTGAATTGGATTTCTTTTCAGTTGTAACAGAGCATGTTTTTTCCCCCCAAACATCTTTATTTTTACATTTATCTTTACTGTACTCTGAAGTTCTTCTCAAATAGGTTAAGTGAATGTCGTCTGCAGAGGTGATGTTGGTCATGGTGCTCATTCCAAACATACATCACCAAACAAGATAGACGGACTCTCCTGAGAGTGGTGCAATCTGCTTAGCACATCATTCGGGCCAAGCTCCCTGATCTGCAGTCCATCTACAGCAAGTGGTGCTGGACCAAGGCCAAGAAGATAGTGAAGAACCTCAGCCAACCCATCAATGAACTCTTACAGTCAGTCAAGAGCTTTTACTCCCTGAATGCCAACACAGGAGTATCTTCCCACAGGACATCTGTGGCCCTCAATTAGGAAAATAATTAGGTCTACTTTCATGTAGCACTGCATTGTGGACACACATTTGTATGTCTCAATATACAAATATATCATCAGCCTTCTCCTAATCTCTATTTTTATAAAATTATATATATATATATATTATATATATTATATTTTTTTATCTCTTCATATTTGTATCTTGTCTAAACCTTTTCTGTTTTTGATTCTTAATGTGTATGAACATGTATGTGATCAATACACATTTGATTTAATTTAAACCTATAGCTTGGAGTGCATGGATGAGCATTATTACTGGCCTGTCTACCCAGGAATAATTCAATTAATCTAATGTCCCTTACCAGGACAGTTGCCAGTGGGTTCATTTTAATATGACCTATTCAAGGGTCTGGCCCAAACAGAAAATGTGAAATCACTCTCTCCAGAGTTTATTGCTATTAAGAAAAAAAAGAAAAAAAAAGAGGTGAGATATGCAACAATAGTAACCAAAGGACACAAAACAAACCTACTTCACCCCTGTAACAATGGAAAATGTGTGTCAAGTGAAAACAAGGTCAAGTTCTCTAGGTTAACTGCGTGTGGACATGTCTGATTATTATTTTTTTTATGCAAATGAAGCCACATGGCCTGTCTGTACTTTAGGCAACGTAACTCCGGCATTGTACCATGCTGCAGCTCTCTACTGAAATATATAAAATGTTGTGGGACAAAATGGTAAGGGGATGTGTATCATATCTTGAGTGATTTTACGAGAGTGACCAACCCATACCTCTTGTAAAATCTAGAGTGAGGAGTTGGTCTGACCAGGAATGATCTCTGGTGGCCAATCACCGTTCTCAGTACATAACTGCCAAAACAAGAAATAAACACACAAGGCAACAGCTGTGACTTGAGTGCAGAATAAAGAATTAAGAGTAAGAATAAATAGTTAGACAGGGGGTCCTAACAATCCAAGAGCTGTTTATTTTGTTTATGAAGCTGTAAAAGGATGTAGTACTAGATTTTATGCAAAGAGTAAACCTTTGGTATCCAAAATCCTCATGTATGACTTGGCAAACTTGTCATTGTTTCACTATTTGCTCGTAACGTCACAGTAAATCTGGTGGTGCGCTTTATGAATCTGGTTCATAATGTGTTATGCAGCCTTCTAGCTCTCATTCATGAACACCATGTCATGTTTGTTTCAGATTGTATTTCCTCACATTCTTGTGTACAGATGATTAATCAAAACGGCTGAATAATTAGAAGGGAGTTAGCGCTTGTAAAACAGCTAGCGATCATTTTTGTCAGACACACAACCCAGTTTTTACTGAGTGAAATGTTTTGTTTGTTTGTTTTTTTTCCCTTTTTAATCTATCCAGAGATCCCAGCAAGATGTATTTGTATTATTAGCCTGTAGAAGGCTCATCTATATATGTGGCATGTGTTGAAATATTAAATATTGATTAGGCTTCAGGAAAGGTAACATTTATCTGGCAAGAACTTGCAGTTGCTGTTTATTTATTTATTTGTTTATTTATTTATTTTTACAATGTATATGCTGCATTATCAGTGCAGATTGAAGAGATTGTTAAGAAGGGAATACAAATTTAATTAGACACATGGAGATGCACGTATCTCTTACACTGTTGAGATCTAGATGAATGGTTTTGGGATCCAAATTGTCACTCACTCCATCACATAATAAAAGGAAAACAAAAAAAGAAAAAATATGACAAATGGAGAAAAAAAAGTAGCATCCATGAAGCATTTTTTTTTCTCTTCCAATTCCCAGTATGCCAGTAGGTTGCTATGGAAATGGGAGATGATTTTCTCCATCTGTGTCTGTGGCGTCTTACATCTTGGTGACAGAGTGTTTAAAGGAGACAGTGCAGCATTTACAAGTAAAAGTAATTAAGTGATGCACAGTGCTGCCTGCCCATAAATGCCATCCAGTGCCAGAGTCAAGAGGTGAGACAGTGACATTTCTACCAGCAATTGAGAAAGCATCTGTTTGACTCTTTACAACCCACTGTAGAAAGTGACTGTCATCACCATTGTTGTCATTTGACTGATATGTCACTGTACAAACCTTTTGTGTCTTTGTGAGATCTTAAAAGGGGATTTTTCTGCATAATTCCATGGCTGAGACATAAACACGGTAGAAATGCTTTGATCTGAGTATTTTCATTGCAGAGAAACTTACGTGGACTTCTTTACAATGGCAGTGACAGGCCCCAGGGACTCAGATGTCTACAGCACACATATAGAGTGGCAGAATAGTAAACTTCCATCTTCATCTGTTCATTCACCCACTGTCAAACCAAAGAAAGGTAGAATTAGAACTCAAGAGCTGGCAAGCCAGTGACGTGTCCTTGCTAAAACCAGGATAAACACTGGCAGTGAGAGCTGCATGACCTGAAAGGATTCAAAAGTGATGTTGTGGTGTGAATTTTTTACTCCCGTTGAATGACCACAATGACCTGCCGTAAAATTATCACAAGGACACACACTATACCTAGAGTTTAGTGACTCAAAAGGGCTTTATTTTACACAAACACCAACATAAACAATCAAAATATATACTATGCCCCACTGGGCAGCTAAAGGCACTTTAAACACAAGGGGTTGTTTAGTCCGGGGTCTGACCCTTTTTGCTCAGTTGTGCTCGCTCGTGGAGCCTCCTCACTCAATCCTCAATTATCTCTTGTGTGTGTGGCTGGGGACCTCCTTTTAAGGATCACCTGGGGTTCATTGTTCTCATTGGCCCTAGGTGCACAACAATGCCAGCAGGGTCACTGGGCCTCACCACACAACCTCACCTTTACACTATTTTGTTGGAGAGATTAGGATGAATTTAGTCTGACATGTGGTTCAGAACGTGGTATTAATTAATTTAGCCTATATAAACCAAAAATAAACTTCCATAGAGCTGAAAGGTGGGGCCGCCCACAACCTCGGCTAATACTACAGTACAATGGGGACCGTTATGTGGATGATAATTTAGTTTCAATTCTAGTTTAAAGAAATGAGATCACTGACAGTCGCAAGCATTCTTAGCAACATTAGTCTTGAACCTCACAGTCTTATTTTTTTTTTCACCAAACTATTATTGAACTTCTAACATCTGTTCCCCATCACCACCATGTTGAACAATTCTGAAATCCTGGAACACATTTCATAGCATAGAATTCCTTATTCACTTCGTAACTGTTTGTTTGTGTAGAAAAAAAGTGAAAATGACATTCTCCACATACCTTTCATCTACCATATCTTCAAGATATTTCATTAATAATGAGTCAAGGTTGAGTTCTGAATTTGCTCTAGTAATTAATGAAATACATTTTTTATAACCTTAAATCTACACTGATCAATGTTCATTGTTTCTTTTCATTCACTGCCGATTTTGATAGACGGTGATCTGATTGGCACGAAAAGCATATTTGAATAAATAGTTCAGTTCATTAAATCTAGTATTGTTAGAAAGCCGATGAGAGTTGAAAGTCAGCAATTGACACACTGCAAAATCTTCCATTAAATGTTGATCTTGTTAGTGTGTTTGTTTAAGCCATCTTTTCAAGAGCCTTCCAAAGCAGACTGCAGCAGCAGGGCCAGTTGGGCCCTCTTAGCATCCCGACTGGCTGGCTGTATCAGTGCTGGGACACACACAAACACAAATGCTTGCTACAGAACAAAGCCATCTTCACCACTTATAACATTCAGTAGCTGGCTCGTTTAAGTACTGAAATGGAGATGCCTAGCAGTAGCTCTTAGGAGAAGTCATTTTCAACCGGTTCTACACCATGTCTTCATTAATGGACTTTGAATAAAAAGCCATTTCAAGACATATTGGATACAAAATAATTAATTTAGTTTATCTTTAGAGTTCTAGAAGAAAAGAAAAAAAAAACACAAAGAGAAAATAAAAGATTTTCATTTTATAGGAGACAGCAACACATGCCAGATATGTTTATTTTCAGGAGATCCTAGGCTGATAAAATGTCTTTATTTGAGATGTAAATATCAACAGATTTTAAATATTGATATGAATTTGATTATGTTTTGTTCAAAACTGTTGCTTTGAAGCTCTTGGGGGGAAAACACTAGCCAGGTTTGGCACAGCAAAACTTTAATCTATCAGTATAAAAGTGTTTCTGTTTTACAAATCATTTATTTTAGGAAAATACTACATCATGTTAGAATATTTCAAAATTTTTCTAAACATAAATTGAAGCAAAATCTCAAATTTCATTTTTCTATTTACTCCAATTTATGTTTTATTATATATTTTCTAATATATAATTTCTACAGCATACACACACACACACATACACACACAGTATATATGTGTGTATACTGTACGCTGTATAAATGTACTTCTGTGACCAATTTATATTCTTTTCTTTTCCTATGCTTTTGCTTTCCTGCTGAAACAACCACATATGAATACACAATGTCCTTCATTTGTAGTGTGGGCTACAAATTTAACTAAGTTCACGGGTAAAGAAAATAATTAGGTGTGTGTTTGCTTAAAATGGGAACTGCTGAAGCTAATTGTGGTCAAACCACTTTGATGTTCCTTAGGCATAACAAGTAGATCACTTTGTGGGCAGACGCAAACTTCAGAGCTTGTAAAGAACAAAGTGCTGGCTGTATTGGAAGTGTCAAACAAGTTATAGCAAATGATGGTCCAGTACATGTAATTTCAGTACTCTTATTTCTAGCAGTAATGGTGACATGGCATCTTAATTAAATAGGGGCCACACAGTGCATGAACCGAGGTCTATTCTTGAGAGTCAGAAAGAAAATTAAATAAAATCAGTTTGAACCTCAATTTAATTAAACTACAGAGTTTGCATTTTTCAATACCTACCCGCAGTAGCTATTTACATAAATCAGATAATGCTTTGAAATGGTCCATGTGGTGCTTTGAACGAGGTGAATGCAATCTTAAACAGGGAATTGGGAATGCTGGTAAGTACCAAGACTGCTTTCAGAATGAGGTACAATACCATGCTGACAATCAGAACAGAGATGGAGCAACAACAAAAGGCTGGTTTCTGTTCTAAATAATTGCATGTAATGGTCATTTTGTCTGTTATTTTACCAACACCTTTGTCAGAAGTGGGTCTCTCAGGGGGAACATATATGTGAATAATGTACCATATAGTCCATTAGTACATTATAAATACATGAATTAGGGGCCCATTACAAAAATCTACTCTTTACTCGCAAAGGACCATCAGGTCTGAATAGTTCATTAGTTCATTAATTGTGGGTTTAAGTGTCATCCTATAGACACAACAGAAAGAAAGTGTCTGTAATTGGTGTAAAGAACTTTTCAATACTGAGAATATAGAAGTATATAGAAGTGTATCAAAGAGATGCAACACATGTGCGAAGATGAACACTTAATGAAGAGAAAACACATTTAGCCACGCCTGTCTTCTGAATGTAATGTAAATGTCTGAGCCCAGAAGGATAAAAAAGGTATTTATATGCTATTTTGAATCAATTTTCTGTTATTAGAAAACTCTTGGAAACAAGAAGTGAGACATGATAGTAATGGTGTATGATGGCTTGCTATTTCCATTTCTTTAAAATTGCACAGACATTTTCTCACTACAGGGGAGTTGAATCACTCCTCTCTGCCGATCACATACAATGTTCTCAATGCTACACCCAAGCACAGGACTCCTCTGATACATTTGAAGCAAACTGCAGCTGGCTTCACAAGTTCTGGCTTCACCCAGGTCCAATACAGCTGCCTGTGCTGGCCAGCATTGCACTGGGTGTGATATGGGAAGAGAGCAACATTTACACACCCAAAGAGAGCATGGCTGCCAATGGTAAGCAGCATCACCCAGGATACAAACCTGTAATACTCTGACCATAGCTCCATTCTGAGCTCTTGATGTGTGTGTTAAATTGGATGTAAATTCAACAAAACCACATCCAATCATCATCCTCTAAATGAAACAGGACAATGACTAAGGCTATTTTCCTTTGATCCAAATGAATGGACATTTTGACATGCAGTATAAGAGCCTGCCCCAAGCACACATCATCACATGCACTGCATCAGTGCACTCTATATGTGAAAATCACCCTCCATTCTGACTTCCATCATGCCATGCTCCCTTAAGCATGGACAATGATGTTACAGCACATAAACAGCAACAGGATGAGCTGAGGCACACAAAAGAACATTCAGGATCACATCTGTCACAAACGCTCAGCCCACAGAGGTCCCGGCCTATCTTCAACCTCTCAAAGTATCACTGTGTTCCATATCTCTTATGTGCCCTTTAAAGATTATAATAATAATCTCCTCTCAGTCTGTCAAGCTCACTGTAGGAGCCATTGTTCTTGCAGGTAACATTTGGTCCTTTCTGAAGTGAAACATAATGGAGTTTAGAGTTCTGCCTCCTACTTCTTTATTTGATTGGCAGTTTAGTGACACAACTAACCCTCCCCTTCAAATCAGCCTTTCAGAAGTCTGGAGAAATCTTTTCAAACAATTACATGCCATGGTAATGTGTCTGGGGGAGCTAAGCCCTGTGAGTGTATGTGTGAAGACAGATCTCCAAAAAAGATGTAAGTTCACTATTGTGCTACCATAAGTCACAGATAGGTCATTGGGAACTCTGTCAAAGGCGCTCATCTTTTGATAAATATAATCATGTTTTCTAACAAATGTTAAATCTTTTAGGACCAGAAGTCATTTTTTTTTACATAATGTAAAGAATGAAAAGGGGCGGCACGGTGGCGCAGTGGATAGCGCTGTTGCCTCACAGCAAGAAGGACCTGGGTTCGATCCCCGGGTGGGGCAACTCTGTGTGGAGTTTGCATGTTCTCCCCGTGTTCGCGTGGGTTTCCTCCGGGTACTCCGGTTTCCCCCACAGTCCAAAGACATGCATGATAGGTGAATTGGTGACTCTAAAGTGGCCCTTAGTGTGTGGATGTATGTGTGCGCCCTACGATGGATTAGCGATGGATTAGGTCTCACCAGTTTCCCGCCCTTGCGCTCAGAGTTGCCGGCTGGGCACCGGCTCACCCGTGACCCTATTCAGGAATAAGCGGTTTGGAAAATGAATGAATGAATGAAAAGAAAAGCAAGTATGCAGTATGAATACGCCACATTCTAGATAGTCCACACTTAGGTCTGACCAGTTCTCACTTTTATCATTGCACCTTAACTTTTAGAACATTAGACTTAGACATTAGACTTCCAACATTTTGTTGGAATGTTTTCATAGTTTGATTTACATGTGAACGGGGCAGTAAACATGCACTGGAATGCATTTAAACAGGTATAAAATCAGTTGCAAATTGGTGAAATTTGGCTCATAATCAATAGTTTATGTGTATCATGTTTGTAGGTTACCCTGATTCTGATTAATGAAGCCTAGAACATGGCATGCAACTGCCCACAATGTGTGGAGTTAAAAGAGCCGCTCCCCGCATTCCTCAAAAAATGGGAAGCAGAGTGTGACTGAGAACTCCAGAGGGTGAAGCACAAGGAGAAGAAGCCATTTTACAATGAGTGGCAAATGCTTAAATCGGTTGCAGTGTTGCCCATAGCAGCCCAGTGGGGCTTCAGATTTATTTTCATTTAAATGTTGATGTTGGGGTGTTAATGAGTGAATAAAGCCCTTTCAGTTTCTCTCACTCGTGTGTGTGCGTCTCTCTTGGTACTCCTCTGTGTTGGGTATCTGTGGCCATGCCCTCTTTCCCCGGTGTTGGCTCACATAATTTAAGGAAATAAAGAAAGAAAGAAAAAAAGAAAATGTCTGACATTTATGACAAATTCATGACAAGAGTGGTTGTGCATGAACGTTCTACATAATGTTCTGTAGGAACTGTTTTGCCACAGTCTGCAAAGGTCCACTCATACCAGCACAACACACACTAACACCACAACCATGTCAGTGTCACCGCAGTGCTGAGAATGACCCACCACCCAGAGTGAAAGAAGGCAGAGACGGTATGCATAGAAACAAACAGCAGTCTAATTATAGGACTACAAAGTGCTCCTGTGTGGTAAGTCAAGGTGATAAACATGAACAGTGGGTGTAGAAACAAGGAGGTGGTCATAATGTTGTGGTTGATTGTAAACCAGTAAATCAAATCAGTTTCAGACAGCCATCGTGCTGTGAAGTGATCTCTTGCAGAACTTGTCTAGACTAGTAGTGTATACCAGTTTATTTAAAGTGTGAATCACAGGCCCTTGGGTGTGGAAGGAGAAGCTTATAGAGTATGTGGTCACCCTGAGCAGATCATGGAGAAATTCTGCCAATAAAAGGTCTACCCGCATGGAGAGAAGACAATAAATAAATAAATAAATAAATAAATAAATAAATAAATAAATAAATACTTAACTGATTGTAAACAATAGTGGATGTTGTGTCTTCAGTTACACTTTAAAATGAATATTTTTCTGTGATTTGTAGATGATGGTGATACAGTGGAGGACACGGGATAATTAAAAGCTTTTTAAAAGCTGTATAAGACAACCAAAGCACAAAGATCAAGCTGTTTTTCTGACCATCAAGTTTGATCTGAATATGTTGACAGATTATGTTTCCGATTGATTTTCAATAAAAAGATGTCTAGTTATTCTGTCAGTCCTTGGTCTGTCTATAGTTATTTTGAAAATTAGGATTACAGTACCTGCTGATTTTGTCAGGAGAGTGGGATTCAACATTGTCACCATAGAAGAAAAGGCAAAATATTGCAACTGAAATACCTTTACCTGAATACAAAAAGTATTTGCAAGTTGTGATATGTGCCAAAGGGGATAATACTTTTAAAAAAGTCTCTAAAACATCCAAGGCTGTCTCTCTCTCTCTCTCTCTCTCTCTCTCTCTCTCTCTCTCTCTCTCTCTCTCTTATATATATATATATATATATATATATATATATATATATATATATATATATATATATATGTAGCTTTTTACCAATTATTTTGCTTTTTTTTTACTTTCATATACATGTTGCCCTAATTAAATTATTTATTTGTAAATTAAATTATTTATTAATGAATAATTAGTATTAAAATAATGAAGAATATAATATTTAGAATTTAAAGTGGATTACACTAAGTATTCTGAACAAGTTTTGTACAAACTTGAAAAGACCAGGGGGCAGGGTAGATCATTACTGAGGTGCATCTATGATTAATTAGCTATCATTTACCTTTCCTCATAACTTGTATATGATAGGGTTGGGTGCTCATATAGTAGTGGAAAACAGTTTGACCAGTGGTTTTGTGTAGATTCAGATACAGACCAGCAGAGAGAATTAGGGCCAGAACCGTTTGTGGAGGTGAAATATATGAGAATTCACAAACATTCTCAATTCAAATCAGACATGATCCCCTCCATTATTTAAGGGTGTTATATGATGGGGGGTACTCAGAATATGCCATTCCGACCCCGACCTGTCAGAGCACTTCTTTTTCACTGTTGTCTAAGAAGCAGTTCTGTCTCTGAAAAGCACTCTTGTAGGCACTTCAACACTCCACATTTTTAAACCATGCATTTAAGTGGAAAAACAAACATTTTGGATGAGTGCACATGAAAGAGTGCTGTACATTATTCAAGCTGATCGATCAAGAATGAGGATACCTTATCTCTAGGCAATTATCCAACACGGAAGGCTGTTTTCAAACACCATTTCACCAAACACTTCATTAAGAACACATGTACACCTACTCATTCATGCAGTTGCCTATTCAGTCAATTATGTAGCAGCAGAGCAGTTCAATGTCATGCAGATATGAACCAGAAACTTCAGACAGTGTTCTCATCAAGCATCAGATTGAGGGGGAAAATGTGATCTCAGTCATTTTGAGCGTGTCTCAATAGTTGGTGCCAGACCGACTGGTTTTATTTTTTTTATAACTGCTAATCTCCTGGGATTTTCATGCACAGCATGAACCTAGTGGGCACAGGCTTATCAAAACTGGACAGTTGAAGACAGCAAAAATGTAGCTCGGTCTGATGAATCTTATTTTCTGCTGCGTCACACAGATGGTAGGGTCAGAATTAGGTGCCAACAGCATGAATCCACGAATCCAATAATGTCAACACAGATCAGAATCTCAAAGGTTTCTTTTTAACATCTTCCATGAAGTGTGTGGAGTGTTCTATTCTGTGTAACACTGATCTTTGTGGACAGTGGATATTTTTGCACATTGCTGAAAACTGAAATATGAGCTAAAGTTTATTTGCTTTAGGGCAGTGGTAAGGTTCATGTGTGTCCCAAAAGTTGCAAATTGTAAATATTTCAGAGAAAATTACAATATCTGGAACCTAAATATCTATATTATGGACTGCATCCAACACAGGTTTCATTAGAATAGATTTTAATATTCAAAAGTGTGTGCACATTTTATGCATGACAAAAAAAAAATAAAATTAGGTTTAGATACTAAATGTATAATAGGTATTTATAGTTATTTATTATTGTTTTAAGTACAAAATGTATTGATTGGTAATAATTGTAAATTCCAATTAGGTACTTGTTTTCCAAGATTTGACTTTTCTTAATAAAGAAGCATATGTGAATGTTCTAGGAAGGTAATTACTGTTCTAGGAAGGAAATATAATCAGACACAGCTTTGTGTACTAGTGTAGCTCACTAAATTAGAACAGTGTACAAAAGTGTGTTCATAAATACATTTTAAAAGATAAACTTAAATTTAAAAAATAAACATTTAAAGAGACATATTTCAAACCTGTCGTAATTTAATAATATTTTCTAAATGTTTTAAATTAGTAATTTATTCAGTACTAAAATTAGATATTCTAATAATGTGAGATGTTGGATGTCAGTTGACATGTAATAACAATATGATAGTTTACCTTTACATTCACATTTACAATTGTTAGGTTGGAGACCTCGATACCAAAAAGATTTTGTTATTATAATCCTTTAATGTGCTAAATGCTCATGAAAGAGATGGCTCTTCAGACAGCATTTGAAGAAAGCAAGTGACTCTGCTGCTCAAACCCCCGTGGGGAAGTTTATTCCACCGTTTTGGTGCCAGGACAGAAAACAGTCTGGATGATGGTCTTCCTTGCATCTTGAGGGATGGTGGGTCAAGCTGAGCTGATGTTCTATGGGCTCTTGGTACAGATCGCATTTTGACCAGTGCCATCAAGTATGGAGGGGCTGGTCCATTTTTGGCTCTGTAGGCCAGGATCAAAGAGCAGCAGTGGAGTTATATGACTGAACTTGGGAGCATTAAAGATGAGCTGCATTGCCACATTCAAGATGAGATCTGCATGACAGAGTTTGCAACGTGAGCTGAGAACGATAACTGGTCATCCACAACTACACCAAGACTCGCTGTTTCTGCAGATGGAGTTCCCATATTTTACCTTTTTGAGTGACATTATGAACAGGAATGAACTTTTTCACTTTATTCTTTTTTTTTTTTCTTTGAACAATAGTACAGTAGTCTGTTTACTATCTTTACATATTTGATTTTGTCAGGCCAATGAACATACTTCAAAATAGTATAATATAATATTATAATAAGATTTTTCATAATGAGATTATATAGAGTTGATTTTTTTTGGAGATAGCAACATTATATAAGTATTATTAAGTTTAATTAATAATTTTTATTTATTAATAAATAAAATTAATAAATAATAATTTAATTATTAATAAGTTTATTGTTTGTATGTATGCTTGTTTATATAAACATATGCATAAATGACCATTTTATCTAAGCTACTGTTCAGTTTTGTTTTTGTTTTTTTTTAAAAACAGAATTATAATGGCTCATAAGGGGCTGATCAACCTTTGGTCCATCATCCAATTACTCTGCTCTGGTCTGAAGCCTAATCAAACTGTCCAGACTTCTGTGTGCTAATGTTTTTTCAGCTACACAGAAGAAATCACTAATGGGTTGACCACATTCAAGACATTCTATCAAAGGTGATGATAAAGTGACAATTAGCCCTGTTGCAAGCCACAAGCTCCATTTTAACCTTTGGGTGAAGATGAAACAGCTTGAAAGAGCTGCACCAAAGGTAAACAAAGACAAAATTACACAGGAGCAGAACTTCTAATTGAGAGAGATTTCCTTTTGATGTAACTCCAGAGATCTGAGAGGCACCGCTTGCGTACTAATTACAGAGCCATGGAAGGCAGATAATCAGTGCCATGCTAATGAGCCTTGTTTACTGCTTTCTGTCAAAACAGCATAGATAAGGATCCAAAAGAGAAGTTAAGGTGAGGAGATCTTGTGAAATGGGATCAATTTGATTCTGGAAAGTGAAAAGCAATGTGTCATTTTTTGTGTTATCTGATCTACTCCATCATCTGGGGAAGAAGGAATAAAAGCATCAATGTTGAAGAAATGAATTATAACTTCCTGCTTGTTTTTTATGTATCAGACAGAATTCAATATATAATAGAAGTGTCAGAAGTGTGCAGATATGATGATGGATTATATCACTCATCATTGATTAATTACAAAATGAATACTTTTGCTGTATAATATACTAAATCCCCAATTGCATAATTCATCTCTATGAATTAATTATAGAAGGTATATATAATACAATCATAAGCCACTGTTTTATCCAATAGTCCACATAAAAGCACTAGAATAAGCATTGCTCAAGCATGAATGTGTGTATGTGTACATGCACACAAAGATTTAATTAATTCAACCTTTGAAAATAAAGTGCCCAGAGCATAAGGCAGTGATTTCAATCAACACATATTAAATCAGACATGAATAAATACATTTCAAAACATTTAATTATTTCTTCATGTTATTCATAACATCTACCCTGATCATTTTAATTTTGGAACTTGCATCCAAGGACATGCCAAAAGCGGTTTCAGACAGAAATGTAATGTCAGAATACTGTTTTGAACCTTTAAGGGTGCAGACATTGAAAGTTGTTAACTAGTCTTAAAACATTTCAATGTTTACAACATTTTTCAGTCTCTCTTAAGCTATCAGACCATCACACTTATTTCATTACTAATGAAATAAACAGCTGAGAAAGCTGTAATTTTTTGATTGTAATGAAAATGGGAGGCATAAACAGAATCAAATTTCATGAAATAATTTTAATATGAGATTCCAGTGGGAACAGAATGTGGACAGGGAAAATGGGGCAATAAGAAATTAACTGAGTTTATCTATAACACAAAGCTATCCCAATGGACACTATCCCATTCATATTTGATTATCAGCAACAGGATGTTTATGATCTCAATAGACTCTACAGTCTCTAAGGCACGAGCCTCCATCCAGACCCACTGGAATGTGGAGCACAGCATCTTTTGGGAAAAGATGTGCAAAATTTGGCTCCTAAAAATAGTAGACATCATTGTTCAGCACTACACATATCAGGCTAATTAAAGGCCTAAAATATGCAACACTGTTTTGAAAACAATTGCAGTGCAGGAACAGATCACTCTGCCACTCTGCCATCCTACTTTGTCGGATAGTCAAAGCCAACGTGTTGAATCATACGTTTACAATGTCTGCAGTGCATACCACAGCTGCATCCAGTTGACTGGCCATGTAATCCCTTCATTGTCAGTGTGTGAATGAACAGATCTGTGTGTAAACATGCAGAAAGTGTGCCAGACGCGACAGAGGAGGATGGTGGGACAAAAAGAGGAAGCAGAGTACGGCAATTGCTGACTCCCCCTGTTACTCTCTTACCTTTGTGCAGACAGAGGCCCGAGCTAATCATCAATAACAGCTGCCGTGTGTATCCCACAGATCTTAGCAAGACGTTTATCTCGCTTCCCCTTTCTCCACCCACGGCAAGACACTAAATGAATGAAACTGATGAGTGCTCTGTATTCAAGGAACTGGCATTGCCTTTTGAGATTTTGCTTTACAAGACCCATGGACTATAGTATATGCAGTCTAAAGGGTTAATTTTACACGGGGAGGTGGGAAGTTATGTTTATCAGTTTCCCAGTAATTTTAGTCCAAATTGCACCATGTCAGTCATTTTTACAGATGCACCAGTGTCAGTGAAGATTCTAATCTCTGTTACCTTCTGTAAAATGAGGCCTAAAAATAAACTCAGGTTATATTAATCCCATGCCAATCGATGTGTGTAAATATTCCATCATATCCTGTGGAAAATGAATGTTTGCTACTGAGGTGCTCAAGGAGGCATTTCATTTTGCTGTGTATGACACAGATACCTCAGGTCATTTAATTCTGTGGCAAACATTCATACCTACTGTGGACAAAACTGCATAGAACACTGTGATGGGTAGGCCATATTGTCAGTCCTGGCCACTGTAGGGCAGTGGTGGCTCGCAAGTTAGAGCACTGATTTATTGATTGCAGGGTTATGGGTTCAATACCCAGATCTGCTAAGTTGCCCAGGGGTGCTGTAATGTGGCTGACCCTTGCCTCTGATCTTAGTTTTATGAGAGGTAGCTGCTTTTAACTCCAACTACAATACAAGTAAAAGATAGCAAGACATGCAAGAAGGTAAAATACCTTGATTTCATAACCTGAGTTAAAGGGTCCAAATAATCTTCCTTTGAAATAGGAGTTACATCCCAATCCATATTTATGGATATATCCATATACAATTCAAGCTGTAAAACTGGTCTGTTTTTAAATTCACTGTTTTTAACTCATTTGAAGAGTATATTGTCACTGTCCAATGAAAATCACGTATCACCATTTTTATCCATGTATATTTTTCTCCATAATATGAATCTCACCTTTGATTTTTCATATTGTATCAACTTTTCATGGTGAATTGATCAATAGAAATGGTGTAAAATGAATGTAAAATTATTCTTATTTTACAAGAACTTTTCAAAGTTAAACCCTTTTTTTTTTTTTTTTAATTTTACAAAAATGCAGAAGAAAGCATTTTTGCTTTCTCCTGTAAAGTCTCCATTTTGTTTTTCATTGGTCAGTGACAATAAACAGTATCCATCTATTTGGTGTACAGCAGTTTAGCCTAGCCATTCAAGTCAAATTAAAAAAGTTAAAACATCAAATTTAAAAGTTGCCTGAACCTCTCTTTATTTGAGAGACAATAACCTAATAACTGACATTTTAATGTATAAAGAGAGTTTGGAAGCTCACTCCCAGACAATGTCAAAGCCATCTAGGGCCAGGATGCCAATACCACATAACTGGCCTCAACCTTCCCTGGGTGAGTAGGATGGTCCTCCCTCACTTAGACACCCCAACAGAATTACATTTAGCATTTTCTTCAAAGTGCACTTAGCTGTTCAGTGACACTGTTATTGACAGTTTGCAAAGATACATGAACTTTGTCAAGGTATATCAGATAAACCATATATTATCCTTCACCTTCCTAGCACATTTGGCATTGTGAGATGGATGACTCATAGCCTGAGGCTCGGAAATCAGCACTGACTAAACCACAGGAAAAAAAAATGAACGAAAGAACAGCTTCTATTTAAAAAAGCTGTAAAAAAGTCTTCATAATTATATATTTTTGGTACTTAAAACCACACAAATGTTATTAGTAGGCCTCTGGGGAAATATAAAATACAAGAGAAATGTAGGAGATGGCTGTTTTAATCAACTACTGTTCCCTCCTCCAAAAAGAAAGTAAGCATTAATCAAACTCCAGTGGTGCAGGGATTGTTTGAACAAATATGTGGAGTAACTGTGGTTCTCCAGGACTGCAGTAGAAACCTTCTGGTATGAGGCAACTGCTATAGGTAGAATTTCATTCAAGTAAGGAAACTTTAAATGGTTTCATCTCTTGTAATTCTAGTGCAAAAATGTTTCTTAGACACCAACAAAAAGGATGATGTCGTCCAGGGAATCCACGGAATGCAAAATAAATGAGTACTAAAATGATACAGGTTATCAGGGTAATTTGCAAATCCCTTTTTTTAATTCAAATATTATGTGAACTAATAGCTCAGAACAGTTTAAGCCCCACTGGGCTGCTAGAGACACTTGCATAGCCATGTGTTTTCTTCCTTTTGAGTCCCATTCTCAGTGTCTGTGACCTACTCCCCACGACTCCGTCTCTAGTCTCCCTCAGAGTGTCTGGGGAGCTCCATATATGAGGCACCTGAGGCTTATTGTCATCATTGGTCTCATCAGTACTGTGTGCAATATGGCAGTAGGGTGTCGCCCCACCACCTCATTGCCACACTTATGCCCCGAGCCTCGTGTACATGGCCACTTGCCCGCGTGGCCTTGGCTGGGCTCAGAGGCACTGGCTGAACCACCCCAGGGTTAGTGTCAGGACACACAAACTTAACAGACGTAGACAAGATAGAAGTACTTGCAGGGTTGTGGTTTTAATAAAAAAGGAATCTGACATATGTGCAAGAACAACTATCACTAAACATAACAGTACAAGACGAGGATACGAGATGAGTAGACAAGAAGACTGAAAGGAACTGACTGGAACAGAAGGACTTAAATAACAGGACATAATTATAGACACCTGGACATGATTACAAAAGAGATACAGCTGGGAAAGGGCGGAGACAGGACATGTGCACTGAAGCACCAGGGGAGATAAACAATGACCAGACCAGAGATGAACAGGACAGGTACCTGACAGCCAGTATATATATATAATAATAAATAAATAAAAAAAGTATTATTATTATTATTATTATTATTATTATTATTATTATAGAATATTTAATTCAATTTTAAAAAGGTCAACTATCATGTTATATTAATTACATTCACATTACAATACATTACAATACATTCTAATTTTTAATGCAGGTAAATATTCCAAAAGATAGAAAACTGAAATGTGCTACACATAAGGTTAAAGTTACATTCATACATGGTGATGCATTAAGAATGGAATTCAGATCACTAAGGGCATTTTATTGACTCATGTCTTCAAAACAAAAATAATGTTTTATTCCTTTTAATATTCTCCCTTCTTAGAGGTGTAGGCAAACAAAATGTAAAACCTTTGCTTCATTAAATGTGCTAAGGCACAAAGAAACCAAGTTGTTAATGGAGAAAACCTACAATCGTTTTTTTTTTTGTTTGTTTGTTTGTTTTTTTATGAGCAATAAAGAGTTAAAGACAGTGCTTGCTGACTGTACTGGCCTGTTTCTGACAGCTATCAAAATTCATACAATCCAACATCAAAAATATAATGTCAACATTAATAGAAAATAATAAACCTGAAAAACCTGATACAGGGAAGCCAAAGGGTGCTACTGTGGGACCAATATAATCTGTTGTTTCAGACGAATAGCCTTACGCTCTCACTTTATCTTGATATTTTGCCCTTGAAAGTTTCCAGCATCTCATTCCAAATGTCAATGAGAAGAGGAGCTGCCAAGTTCTGAATTAATGGATTTTGAACAATGAATCCATCCTTCACAAGAAAGGCTTGGTCAAGTGCATTCCCCCGATACTCACGATTCAATTATTAAAAGACAGCAAATATTAATGTGATCCAAGGATCATTGACAAAGAATCTGAAAAAGTGAGCAACACTGGTATCAGCCTGTATGAATAATTTTCATATCTTGTGCTATGTGTACATACTGCACACCATATAACCAATTGATTTCCAAAAAAACACCATGGCCAAGGGATAAGGGCCTTTGCATAAGCAAAATGTCAACAAACTTGATTTTTTTAAACTACAGTCTCTGAAAGTTCTTTAAGTCTTTGAGGACACAGAATACCTCACCTCATTCAGGTATTACAGCCAAGGCAGATAAAAAGCTTTTGTGGATTAAGCAGTCTAATTTGCCATTGTCCTTGTACTGAGTCCAAAAGCCAATAGCATGTCAGCAGCACTGTGTGAGCTGAAGCCTAATGGAATGTAGACAGAGGTGGTCTTCGGTGCTCCTCCGACCTGTGGAAAGACATGTACGGGATGCTGCTATCATTACAGCACTAAGTTCCTGTTTGACTCAGGACATTCACGCCTCCCAAAGGACGAAAAGATCTTCATTTATCATCCCCACACACCAGCAGACAGCATTTACTGGAGCTGCAGAAATGAGACCCAGGCGAACAGAACTTTCAGGATTTGTCCAGATGGGTAAAGGAATTGTTCTTGACCGTTTTGTATGCAGGAGGCATTTGTGGTATCTACTTATAAAAAAAGTCACCTATCCAACACCACTAAATGTAAATTAAAGCTTTAGCAGCACTGGTGGTGAACATATTTACATTACATTTTTACAGCATTTAGCTGATACTCTTATCCAGAGTGACTTGTAAGGTAATTCTTATTACAGAGGTAGGCCAGTGTTAGGAGTCTTGCTGCTACTCCTACTGGGGTGTGTGATGAAGTAGGTTACTTTAACTATGGAAGTTGTAGCCCACTTCATGGGTAATGTAGGCAAAGGGTCAGAGGCTCCAACCAATGAAACAGGCAAAGGAAAATTGTCAGTTCCCATTCACTGATTTATTAGCAGAATAAATATTTACATATATACAAATGCACAAAAAAATAAGGAAAAACAAAATAATAGAGCAATAACTGCCCACTAACTTCAGTGCCTCTGACCAATGACTGCAAAATCATAAATACGCCACCTCGCACAGTGCTTCTCTCCTTTCACTCAGGTACACTACTTCTCTCATTGCTTCACTTAACTTCTCACCTCTTCAGAGCAGGCTATATACTGGTAGCTCCTCCCCCTGGGTTCTACCAATATCAACAAAGGTAATGTTCACAGTACAGCATATAATTGTTGTCGACTTACAATTATACCTGATAAACAACACCCATTATTACTGTTTCCTACATAGATTCCTGACATCATTTTTAATTAGACAATAGCTGTAGGTATTTCACCATTTCTTTGTCTCTTGACCCATCCAACCTCCCCTCTCCTTCAGCAAGAGATGGACTCATCCAGGTAAGTAAAACTCAGAGTCTTTCAGTCTTTTACTCTTTTGACCCACGTTGAGTGTGAACCATGCACAGGTAAGAACAGATATGCGACCTCGCTTTTGGTTATGTGTATGTGTAAGTTTACATCATTACAGTGTAGCACAGCATAGCTGCCCAGACTGGGAATTAAACTCCAGTCTTACACATGGTGTGGTGGCTCACTGGTGGTGTTATGTTGCACCACACCAACCTCTTCATATATGCTTTAACCCAATATATAAAAAAAGCAAGTCAAATTTGGCCTGCTGACTTGAGGCTCACTTATACTCTGGCCTTAATAGTAAGCAATATGTAAAAGTTTAGAGTCAACAGTTTGGCTGTCCAAAAACATAACATATATAAGTGGTTCTTCTATGAAATTATTTTATTTATTTATTTATTTATTTATTTATTTATTTATTTATTTTTGTCCTGAATATCTGATCAAACACATCCACTCAATCTGGCAATTAGCAGATGAATTTAATCAGTTGTATGAGAAGGAAAAAGAAAGGTGGATACTGCTGGACACTGGCCTTCCGGACAGAACCTGAAGAACCCTGTTCTATGGCATTACTCCAAAATGAACTCTCCTTGTCACCTTTGAGTTTAAAGAGTGCACATTGACTGACCGAGGTGTTATATAATGGCATCACATTCCTTCTTCACATTACCAGACTGAACAGCATTTCCACAAAATCCACACAAGCATTCCACTAAATCACCTGGTCTATGGCAAGATAACGGGACACACTGCAAGAGCATGACCGCTTATCATATTTAGACCTTAGTGATGCTCGGCCCATAAAACTATTAGAGCCACATTCCGTTGCCATGTAGGACACTTCACCCGAACACAGCCTTGGTCACCAGCCACTTGAACGTGTCAACTTGAACATAACTGAGACGTTGTGAAGGTGAGGCCAATGCGCTCTGGCCAGCCCACCAGTTCCCACAGCCATAACTCCCTAACAGATGGACATGTGAGTGATTTAATTCACAGGCAGTGTGGCCAGAGTTCACCAGGCATGGAGAGTCACAAGAGAGGGATGCGGCAATAGCCATAAATCAAGAGGCCCTGTAGATTCATTGCAATAAACATTCATCTTCTCAACCTCTTGAAGCAATACGGCAAAGCCTCGGGATTACAGCTCTGCATGCGTGTAATCATTGTTCAGAGATAAATGGAGTCGTGTCTTCAAAAGCCCTCCAATTAGACGAGATATAAGGTCTGCCAGCCGCCCTTCTGCATTTATCGTATCCATTACAGTGCATGTGGGAGCGAGTGGGGAAAATATCTGTGGAGAATGCAGGTTAAAAAGGGGATTATCTGAAAGAATTTAACATAAATTAATGGCAATGTGAGTATTTTTTTCTCCACACATAAAAGCATAAATCAGTCTCTGATGTAAGAGATACATAATGTCCTCATTGTCTTCTTATTATTTAAATGTTCACGGTCTCACTTTCTTTTTCTTTCTACAGAAACTTTTTTCACCTTATTAAACAAACTACTGTTAATGTGTAAAATGTGCTGGATTTCATAAATACAGACTGTTTTGAAAACGTTTCTGTAATGCAACTTACATGCATGCAACACCAAATTCCCTACAGAGTTTAACTCTATTTAGCTTCTTTGCAGAATCTTCGGAAGACAAATGACACACTTTATGGCGACACATTAACAAGCTACAGCAAACAAAACAGTAATTTGATGCTTCCCTCTTTGCTCAGAGCATGAATCAGGTTTATGAGTGCAGGTATATGACATTTTAATTTGCATCATTTGAGCCATTAAGTATACAAAGTCAAAAAGGAAGCTGCTTACTGTGCAAGATATGAAGGTGAAAACAAACAAACTGACAAATAAACCTAAGTGTTTAAAGAACCCCTTCTTACAGCACAATACATCAGCAACTTTACTGGTTTCCATGGTTTATCTAAAATGTAGGCCCAGGGATAGTACTGAATTGTGTGCCTCTGACACAGCATTTACTAGCAAATTGCATGTCTTAATGAAATTGGTTTGTATGCACTTAGGGTTAAACAATCAATCTTGATGCAAATCAGTACACTTAAACTTAGTCTATGTTCAAAACAAGAGCTATAGTGAGATCAGGATATTGAATGATCACCAGTGCACTTCATCTCCAATTCATCCCAAAAGGATTGGATGGAGTATCATCCTTCCAGAGAACAGTTCCACTGCTCCACAGCTCAATGCAGAGGGGCTTTATACCCTTCAAACCCATGCCTGGCATTAGGCATTATGTGCTATGGCTCATGCTATGGTTTAATGTCTGTTTAGATGTTTCTTATTCTGCTACAAATTGCTTTGCATTGGCAGATACACTTAATATTTTGACCAATCAGGTGGAATGACATCAATGAAAGGGGAGGAGTTTCAGCCTTGAGATCCTGCAGAAACAACCTGCGATTGTTGGGTGCAATACTTCATTTTTAGAGGCATAATAAATATTTGCTGTTTAGTTCTACGTTTGCGTGGACAACTGGCTATGTTGTGAATGTAACCGTGGACATGTCTATTTGCAATGCGTGTTACTGGAGGTGTCCACTAGGGTGCAGAACAGACAATACTGACCAGGTTTCCACAATGACTTTAGTAGTGAATTTTCAGTGACAAGTGTATTTTTCATTGTGCGATGGCAAGGTCACATCATATAATACACGGGTAATTGTTAAAGTTGTGTCTGCACTTCACTTGCGTGTCATGATAATGATGCCCACATTATGATGTGCACACGCCAAACTGACACATGATGGATTTTCAAACTAAGGTCTCTTTTGGTTTCAGTCACTGTCTGCCTCTACCAGACCATTCAAACCAGCTTCATGGTTGGTATTGTGCCAATATGTTTTTTTTATCTTATGTTATTCATAGCATGAAGTTTTTGCATACAAAGCTTTATTTATTTATTTATTTATTTATTTTGCACAGAAGACATTTTATGGTCTGGCCCAGCATTGCAGAGCTGCAAGATTTCATCATTCCAGATTTCATCCTCCTTCAAACAAACACCCCAAACTTATGTTTTAATGAATTATTTTGTGACTGAAAATTTGAAAGGGAAACTACTTGTTTTTGATCTTTTACAAAACTACTGTCTACTGGTAAGTCTTCTGGTATTTGGTGCACATTTGATGTTCTAGGCTACACAGAGTCCACAGAAGCCAGTAAACAAGAGCTCTATTAAAAGTGAATGACCAAGATGTGCTCATAAATTGTTTTGCCTCAATAGTGGCTGCATCCAGAAACCCTAAAAGTTACTGTTATTTCCTGCTGGTCCTCCTCCTGTTCTCCCTGAAACTACCTTCAGGAGTCAAAGGACACAAACAGCAGAGAATATACGAGTGTGTTTTACAGAAGAGGACTCTTTGAGAGTGTAAGAAGATTCCTACTTACATCTCCAGAGAAGAGTTGTGATTCAGTGCTGTACTGACCTTTAAATGCATATTCAACAATGGTAAGATATTCACTTTTGACTGTAGAATATCAAAAAAAACATGTAGTCTGTATGTTTACTTTTCATGAATCCTAAACTAATGAGTTAAAACACAATGCGTTTTCTGTTTTTGGTGCTGGAGTAGACAAATCTTTTAGCTATACAGGGCCACATGCATTGGCCATGATAGTGTAAAGAACGTTTACAATGAATATCAAGGATCAAACATTCATTTGCTTATGAGGCAGGGGAGGAAATGGAGACATTTAGTCCAACAAAAGAAGGATCAGCGACATTTTAATGTCCTTGATTTTGGAATTAACATTGAGCAGATTATCAACAATGTAGTATAGTGGTATATCACCGTACATATCGTATTTGATATATCTTAAATTTCTTCATTTTCAGTGGAAGTCAATGTGAAAAGAATTTCTGACAGTATAAAGAACAACGTGTGTGTGTGTGTGTGTGTGTGTGTGTGTGTGTGTGTGTGTGTGTGTGTGTGTGTGTGTGTGTGTGTGTGTGTGTGTCAGTCAATATTACATAGTACTGCTAACAAATGTAGGACACAAGACAGTATTCATAGAGGACAGAAAGACAACAAGAAATGATGGCAAGTCAGGTGCCAGTAATGAAAATGCAATGATATATAGTCTCATGTCGCAGTGTCACTATAATTACATTGTAGAAAAAAAGCAAATATGTAAATTCCCTTGCTAATCATTGTGCACACAACACTTCATCACCATCAAATGTGATGTCCTGCTTTCTAAGGCAAAAAAAAAAAAAAAAACACACTCTACCATCCATGATATCTTATTAACCAACATCTATAACCTTGAGCAAGGACATCAGCTAATGGGGCTGGAGACCATACACTTTCCACTAGGTGCAGCAGTCAGAGGGCAGTGTGATTTCCATGGTACGTCTGAAGAAGAGAGAATCCCATGGTAGGAAGGATGAACAAGGTGGCATACATTCTTCACAAGGTTTGAATGAAACTGAATATAGCTGTATGATGTCCTAAACAAGGTTGAGGAAGGGTAAGCATGGTAGTTCTAACTCCATAGTATAAATTGAAGAAGTAGTATAAAATATAGAATAAATAATAGAAACATAGTAAGGTAATTATGCCATGTTTAAATTATATTCCAAAAAATTCTACATGCTTCTTGAACCAACTCAGAACATATTGAGCCTGATGGAATCTTCTAGCAGGATAGTGCACCTTGCTATCTTTGTAAGTGCACATGAAGTCCATGAAGGGCTGCAAGCAGTGTGATGTCACAAGTCAAAGATGTGTATTGGTAGACCAGTAGACCCAACTGTACTGCCTTCAATTGTGTGTTCCTAGTAGACACATGACACTGTGGCTCAGGGAATCTCAAATGCCCATACAGCTTCAGAAATTGGTGGTCTCATCCATCTGACCATCACTATTATGCCCAGCTTCATAATCCACATTGCTTTCCCATAAGCACACTGGCCAGTCTTCATCCTCACTCCCAAGATAATGTTTGGCATGCCATGGGTTAACATGCCTGAACTTCTGTTTTATCAAAGCCGCAGAAGACATGGTGAGCTGAAGGTGTGACTGTTAATGTTCCCCAGTCATATTTAAGTCATACTTGATAATATGATCTATGAAAGTGGCCAATATGATATAAGGGACATTAAAAAATTAAAAATATGCTGTGGCCATTGTTTCCACCTGTCTCATAAGAGTCCTCTGCCCCTGTACTGATACCAAACAGCTCAATGTGGCATTAATGGCCAAACATCAGAAGTGATGAAGATTTAGTAATGCTCCAGGCTTCAGACAGGTATTGAGTAGAAAAGAATTGCATCAATGTATTGACAATATATCTTAAAATTATAATTGTTAATTTGACCAATTGTTTTAAGGTAATTTTGTGAAAATAGAGAGACTGTGTAATGCTGTACAGTTAATGCTGAATGATTATGCCAATATCTTTGTTAAGCCCCTTGAAATAAAGCTGAAAGTCTACAAATAAATAATATACTTCATAATAGTGTGTGAAACTAAATGATATTAACTAACTAAATGAGTTAACTTTATTAAGGGTTAACGGTAATGTCAGAATAATTGATTAACTAAGATTATCAGTTCATTTAAACACATTTCTTTTCTCAGATTTATGGCTTTATGCCAAGAAAGGGTTTAACTCAGCAGCTCACCCTGTATTTGTTTGTACAATCATAGTTCAATCATCACTTTTGCTTTATTATTTTTTTTTTCCTGACACTTCATTTTGGTGGCTTAAAATTGCATTTCCAAAGATTCCTGAAATAATCTTTAATGTTTATTATCAATTTTGTATTTTAAGTTCTCTGCTCTACAAGCTATTCATTAAATTTCTTCGAAAGCATTTAAGCATTGTTTGTTTATTTGTTTATTGTTCTGGAAGATAATGTGTCCCTTGCCTTGAAGACAATTAAATAGTGCAGACATCTCGACAAAAATAAATTGCATTTAGTAGAAGCAGATGTTTATAGCTAGTGGCTTCTCATAAATTGCTATTTGTTTTCTCTGTCCCCAGAATTGCAACTTCAGAAACCTTGATGTAGAAACTAATAAATGGTGTACAGCGTTTGACTTGTGCTTTAACTTAATCGAGGGCTGAGATGGCGAATACTTTTTTTGGCTCAGTCAGAGTTTGGAGGACAGTCTGTTGCTGTACATTTAAAAAATAAAGTTCACTATTCACACTGCAGTGAGGCTGTTACGAACTGAAAGATTCACAGTTCTGTGAATCATACAACTCTGTTGCTCAAGCTGTGAAGACTTTCCATTTTTCACCATTCCACTAAATAACGGTCAGATAGTTTTGCACAATAAATCTTGATTTCTATAATACATTCTTTTAAAATAAGTGAGTTGGGAGTTCTTAACACTCCTGTCGTATATATATATATATATATATATATATATATATATATATATATATATACATATTGATGTTTGCCTTGGACTCCTTACTCTGAGCACAATGAGTAGATGACTGACCAAACATTTATCTGTTGAAGAGGTTCTAGTCCAGGTTTTTGGACATGATGAAGAGGGCACTGAAATTGAACCAGAGCTAGAGGAGGATGTCTCGGAAGTGGAAGACAACACAGATCTTGATTCAGACTTTGAGGAGATTGACCAGTCAACAGATGGAAAAGAAGAGGCATCTGAAGAACAGGCACCTGAGGACACATTCCAGTCCAAGAGTGGACACTTGCTCTGGTCTTCATCCCCCAAGGACTGAGGAAGCAGAGCGAGAGTGGGAAACATCATAAAGATGATGCCAGGGCCAACATGGTATGCTACATCTTGTGTGGATGAGTCCAGCCTCCAACTCTTTTTTACCAAGGAAAGTCCAGTGAGGGAATTATACGTGGTGTGGACAGACATCAACCCAACCTGGAATCAGAGGAAGAGTTTCAAGAGGAGAATTTTCCTAGCACAGTTGGGAAATGCTTTGGTGACTCCTCTTATTCAATTGCACCATCACATTCCCCTCACACCAGCCTCTGCCAGTCTGATTAGGGGTGTGCAAGCCCCAGCCCCAGCCCCAGCCCCAGCCGCTGTCCTGGCTGCTTTTCCCCCAACAATGACATGGGCAGAAAATGAAGCACCGTGAGCTCTGTGGCCCTAGAAACAACAAAACAAGCCTGAGATACTGCAAATGTGATGTCTATGTTTGCAAGGCCCACTCTGACCTTAGAGTCACATGCCACTCATGTGCATGAATTCACATGCACACACACACACACACACACACACACACACACGACTTCATGTTGAGTTTGGTCTTTGATTTTCAATTTATTTTATGCATTACATGTTTGATTTGTAATACATTTTCAGTGCTTATTTGATTTTTCACGGCTGTAATTTTATGTCTAATTCTATAAATTCTTGTTAAACATGACTTTGAGACATTGTTCACAGCAATAATTTGGTGGTGAAAAATGTTTTTTTTTGTGCTAATTTAAGAGCAGTTAAAACAGGCTGGTCAATTTTGACCGGTAACACTAAAGTAAGGGGCGGGAGGTGAACACAACCGGTGGGTTAATGTGTTGCAATAGAAAAAATACCCCATTAAATCCTTACATCACCACCTATTTTTAAAAATAGGATTGTGATTGTGGAACCTACTGTTAATATTGAAGTGATAAAGAAGATATAAAGGGTCTACACCTCGTATGTGTATGTATATGGCTGTAAATGGCTATGCCAAAGCCATACAGGACCGGCTGTTTTTTTAGCCTGTACTATACGATATATGTATGAGGCTTTGTCATTTCTTACATTTGCAAGGATTTGCTGCTCGGATCAGAGGGATCAGAAAACCTAAAAGATCAAAAAATCTTATTCTTATTCTAAAGCAAAACCGAGAAAAAGAAAATAAGAGGTCTTCCATATTTGAAGATTTTGCTTGCCTTCAGTATGGTAAAGCTTAAAGTGAATATGTGGCCATAATAGCATTTCCTAACCTTAGCCCTTTGCCACTGGAAAGGTTTTCAGTCTTGACCTCCATTTTCTCAGCTCATTTCCACGTGGTCATCTGCAGAGTTTTGTATTTAAGCCAGGCTTCAATGTTTCTCTTGAGCTTTATACAGTCCAGCCTCCAGCCTTCATGCCCATGGCTGACCTGGATCTAAATGAAAACCAGCGAGAAGTGTTACTGCTAGGATGAAGTATGCTATCAGATTAGGGCAGTAGGGAAAAAAAAATGATCTGGTATACGGACGGTACAGATGGTGTGGAAGATAAAGAAATGCTGCAGTGAGAATCTCAAACTGAAATAGATTAAAGCATGTTACACTCAGTAATATGGGGTAAAGAGAATTTAGAAAGAAGATGAACATCAATAGACTCCTAAGATAACATGACTAAATCTAAAAGAAAATCAAAAACACCAATCTCAGTGGTCTCCAAGGTAGGCAAAGATATTAATGGGATAAAACAAGTGGAAAAGTACTGTAGACAGCAGAGATCAGAGAAGAATATTAGATGACCAGATGTCCACTTCAATATTCTAAGCTGTTGACTAGCCCTTTTTGCAGCTCATACTCATTTCATCCATCATAGGGTCAAATCCTTCAAAGCTATTTTCCATCTAAGACAGTCAACTTCTCACCCTCCAGTCTCTAAGTTCACCATCAAAAAACATAGGTTTTTTGTTTGATTGTTTGTTTGTTGTTTTTGCATCATACTTGTATAGACAACTAATAATACATCGATTGTCAGTTTGCCCACAGAGCAATTCATTTATATGCAAAGACAGAAAGCTATAGGTACACAAGTTATTTAGCTTAACTGATTCTAAGTATAATACAGTGACATGCCAAAATCATGGGCTATCAGTTTGTAAATCAATTATGATGCAGCATCGTCTAAGGAGATGCCTTGAGAATCCCCCCCCCACACACACCTGTATAAATGATGAGGTGTTATCTCGCGAGTAAGGGTGAACACTGGTCAGTGTGCTCATGGCAAGGCGATGTACATGATCAGAGTTTGAACAAAACATGATAGTGGGTGCCAGATGGATGGGGCATTCCATTTCTGAAGTCAAGTGGTCATTTAACATTCCTCAATCCTCAGTGTCACATGTACTAGGAATAATCAAAGAACCAATTCCGGACAACCTGGGCCTGATGGCAGGTGTGGGTTTTCCAAGCTGTAATGGCCAGTGTTTGCTTGTTTAGAGAGTTTGTATTTTCATTTTGTGTTGTGTGTAGCAGCTGTTTAACACTGTTTAAATCTCAATCAATTAGTTACAGCACCACATATTACAAATATGATCAGTCACTGTCTGGAAAAACAGTATATGCTGCCAAAACAATCAGCACTGTCACCTCGAAACACCTACCTCTGGCACTGGAAAGATACATAACTATGAATTTTAAAGTGGAATTTAGTGACACAAATGTGCAAATGACTTTCTTCTGAATTCTACTCAATATTTGACCAAGTGAGTGAAAAAGAACTGATTAGTAAGTTGCCACCGTCCCCCACTAACTTGCCATTTTGAGAAGTATTCCATATTCAATTTGAAACTAAGCCTGTTTTCATCATGCATTAACATGCATTTCATTTCCGGATTGTATCTGGATGCACTTTTGATAATATAAAGATAAGATAAGAATTCTTTGTAGACCAGCAAAGGGGAAATTCACATTGTGTTTAGAATTCATGACTGGAATCTGTTTACATTTGTCACTAAAATGCATCCCCAGTGTGACCAGATGAGATGCTATTTTACTTTCTGTTTGAAAAACTGTTCAAAACATACATAATTTATGTTGTACTAAGTGATGGTCCAGCTTCAGGAGATAATGCTCAGTTTAGAGGAACCATCTATTAAACGTTGGTTCTCACTTTGTTGTAATAGCTCAGAAATTGTGACTAATAAATAACTGCCACTTTTTTTTTTAAGTAAATAGACCACCCACCCACACACAACATACAGACACAGTGAGAGAGATAGAGTAGCCACGTTTAAACACAGTCTGATAAGCCATTAATAACCTGATTAATAGCACAATTGGAATACAGTACGTCCATGTGTACACCTCAACTGAAATAAACTAGTCAGGTCGAGGCCATTCTGAATACAATGTCTGTCCAGTTGATTGAAGTGGGTAATCTTTTAAATGACCATTTAAATAGAAGAATAAGTAAACACCTTTATCTGATTACAATCCCAATTGGAAAGCGCAAGTATGCTCTGTTTGAAGATAATGCTGTGTAACACAAAAGCCTATCTTGCGTAAGGCAACAGCAACACACACCATTACTGGAATGAGGGCTCTTATGGTATGTTCAGTGGGGGTGAGATCATCTTTCATCAAGTTGCATAAAATGATGAATGACTGCCATTTTGCTTCTACTGGAAAATCTATGACTTCCTTCAATACAACTGTACACATAGCCACTGTAGGACAGAGAGGGAGGATCCATGGTAATAATCACTCATATTAACCTTTTTCCTACAGACATATTGCTGCTTGTCTACTATATCCAGAAAATACTTTCCATTGGCAATTTCTGGCCACCTCTAAAGGTGCTTTGAGTCATCGGATGGTCGCCTGATCACAATACCCATCAGTAGGTTTTTAAACCTGGCATTTCATACAGTCAAGTGAAATCCAAACATGATCTCGTCACCAAAAACACAAGTCAATGGCAGGTGTAAACAAACAACATGACATGTCCAAGGCAGGCTTCAAAAGCATGGCGCCTAGAGCAGTGCTTTGAACAGCTATGGTTACCAGGGACATCAATGATCTTCAGCACTGACGATAACTTATACCAACACACATTTTCATTAGAGGTTTGATTTTTGTCAAGTAAATTGGCTTTTATTGCTGCTGAATTACAGTACCTTTATGAAATAAGGAACAGTTGAACATGTGAGGACAACAAATGAAGTTTGATTGAAGCGCAGCGGACATCATCTCCCCTATTGAACTGAAAATGAAATTAGGTGCAGACTAGCAACAACAAAAAGTGAAAAAGGGGAAAAAAAAAAAAACTCATGCATTTTTAATGACACCCTCACTTAATGGCCAATCCTTAGGCCAAATGGGCACAGTCTGCTGCAGCTGGAGACACATCTTTAATAGTGCCTTACTGATAAAAGAACACATTAGCCTAGAAATGAAGCCATTCATTTTTGATGCACTCATCTGTTTTTCTCTTTTGTCATCCTTTGTTGTCGCTCGTCTGCTGCTCACTATTCCTGTCTGTTTCTCTCCCTGTCTTGGTTGTTGAGTATTTACATGTCATTCAATCTCATTACACGCAGTCCACCATCGATCGGCCAAACCGATCTAGAGGGGCCATTAGTAAAGCAGTGAGGGGTCTGAGGGTGGGCCACCAGCTGTCAGTCAGTCTCCCCAGACCACCTCTCCCCCTTTTAGTTCTTTGCTCCCCAGCCCCTCTCTCCCCAGCAGGTGTCCTGAGTGTGGTGCAATAATTGAGGTAACCCCTCAAGTCTAATGGAAGCAAAGCTAATGTAAGCTCACATTAACATCATGAGCGACAGACGGCCACATTGGCACACTGCTTGTTTCTTTTAAGTATAAATCTGCTAAAGAGAAAAAAATTCCAAGCTCTAAATATGGAATGGTATGTTTTACTTAGCACAAATAAGATAAACTACAGTATATAAATAAAAACAGATGTTTAATTTTCTATTTAGAACAACAGAATAGAGCATATAGCTTTTGTTTGTTTGTTTGTTTTTCCCCAACCAAATATAGTTGAGGTCTCCTCAGGCATCCAAACCAACAAACTAAAATTAAAACATACATTATGCTAAGTTGGTCCACCAGCTTAACCAGTTTGACCAGCTTGAGCTCGACATGTTTTCTTTTTAAATTCTTTTTAAATTAATCCATGAGGTGTAGGTCAGTTTACTGTAAATACAGCAGCATTTTAAATAATAATTTCTCTTTACAGATGCAAGTAAACTTTTTCTGTTAATCAGTTTCAGTGTCTTTGTGTCTGAAAAGCTATTATCAGGAATAGAATTGTTGATAATACAATAATACACTTGTCAAGTATGGCAAGTACCTCTTATGAACAGGAGATGTTACTATAATTAATTGTCATTTACATTCAGTGAGATCTTATTCAACTTCATCCAAAGCCAGATGAGTAATAAAGTGGTGTTCAAGTGGGCTATGGCTTTTTTTTTTAAGATTAACACAAGAAATGTGTGTCATCTTCAAATAATGATTACCTGAAAATGCTTTGTGTGCAAGATGTGTGCATCATTGGGTGTGTGCAGAGATCCTCGATTAGAACTGCATTGATTTGCATGTCTTTGTGGCAAATTAGCATAAATTACCATTAAATGGGACAGTTAAAAAATCTCACCAAGTTCAGTGCTGAAAGCAGTCTGATTCTGCATGTTATGCCTCGTGCAAAGCAAGGTCATGATTACCTAAGCGAAACTAGCAATCATTAGCTCTGTCAATCCTGAAATATCTCTATTGTAAGTATCGTTAGATGCTCAGATTATTATATTTTTGCCTTATGAATTCTCACATCCTAATCGTGAGTGATTGTGTGGTGTAAGCAGTGACAACAGGAACAAACTACACCACCATCTCTCAGTTGTTCATGATGAGAGCAAGAAGGTTAAAAAAAAGATGAACATTTCAAGTTAGCCACTGCTTTGGACCCACAAGTGTTGAAGCTGTCTAAGTCTTGGTGGTACTGTTGGGAGATCACTGTTGGTGACTTCCAGAGAACATAACTGGCCTCTCTTTTGAGGAGGTGTCTGTTGGCTCATGTAAAAGAATTGGTTGTAAGCATTCTCCTCCAAGCGTGTTGAGCTGTCCAATGATGTAACCTGGTGGCAGGTTGTAAAGAAATACTGCTTAACATGTCTTGGAGTATGCACATGCTAGCCTTCACCCTCCCAGAGCTGGAGGCATTCATACAGTTCTGAAAACAATGTATCTGTGTCATATTTAAAGGTGCTGGACTGAAAAACATTGTATTTTTTCCTTCAAAATAATATCCAGCACATCCCTAACAATGGATTGCCGATTCCAAAATCCCCAAACTGTTATGTAACAGCCCTGACTTGCTATATTTATAAGCCTATTTTTGTCTGTGATTTTGTTTGTGTCAAATCCCAAGTCGTTCAGTGAGATTTACCATAACATTTCACAAACACAAATTCCATGTGAATCAATTTTACCTGTAAACTTTTGCATTGGGTCCAGTTTTTATCTGTTACTTGTGAATTTGTGTCCCTGACCAATAGCACTGCTGCTCTGGTTGTATGAACATGAAGTGCTGATTGTCCCCAGAATCAAAACAGGAGATATTATATAACTATTTTTGTGCAAAATTTAATGTTCACACACATTTTAATGTTTTTCAGATGTAAATCTGCCAAACCAAAATGTTTACATCACTGATTTCTGGCCCAGCCTGCAACCACAATCATTATGTCAGATCAGGTTAAATGAAAACCTGCAAATTCAGCTACCTTCACACCTTGACACTACCATGCCCATGTCCAAATGCAATCTCTTCTCTTCTCATTATCCTGAATAATGAGATAATGAATTATGTTGCACACCCCACAGGTATTTATAGCCTGATCATCCTTGTGCAACGCTGTCTGCTGAACATTATTATTATTATTATTATTTGCAGTGTATATCCAGTGTAACACTGGAGAGCAGTACAACAAACTGTAGACTGTGCTGGTTTCAGGAAAACAGCAAGCAACTCAAACCTGGCTGTCTTTCTTGTGTTATTCAGCATGATGCACAATGTTTAAACCAGAAGGCCATCATAGAATCAAAGGTCACCCCCATGTTTTACAATAAGGATGAACTCTGAAAATGAAATATGAAATATGGCTCTGAGAAAAGAGCACTAATGGGGGAAAATAGTATAACACATCTCAGTCTTAACATGTAAAAATCTTCATTTGCAATGAACAAAATCACACTGTGTAGGCCTCAAGACCAGCCCTGAGTTTACTATCAGTGTCCCAAACATGCATATTGTTGCTCGAAGGCCAGCACAGCCCTTTAGCAGTTGAATGCTGATGTAATTTCTCTATTACTGCATGTCTAACCTCACCTCTATTACCTCTAGTGGCACCTCAGCTCACCTCTGGTCCACATTTTGCACTTATGTCCTTCAGCTCTTCCTGATTAACCACTGCCACCTGCTCTAGCTCATTACGGCACCATGGCTGGGGTGTCACCTTTGAACTTCATCAAAATAATTAAGTCCATTCATCAGGCAGAGAGGTGGGCGGTTTTGTACGACGTGGGATTTATGACACCCAGTAAAAGAGACGTAAATATCTCTATAGTCTGGCATATATTTTGGGAAAGGATGACAAGAAAATCTTTAAGCTCATTCAGTGACAACAGAAGCAGAACTCTGTGGGACAGATGGTCTCCTGCAAACATAAGTGAGTTTGGAATAAAAAGTGAAAAATATGACACTCATAGTGTTGTTTCACTCCTTCTGTTCCAACCTGGTACAAAACCAACTGTGTTCGCACATGATATAAACTAGAATGAAAATAGTTATAGCTGTTATTTGGCTATCAAGATGTCACTGTTGATTGTATTAGCTGTCATATAATGGCAAATATACAAATAAATAAATAAAATTTACAAACTTAAAAAATAAAATAAAATACGGTAACATACAGATATATACTATACTATGCTGTATTATATACATACTGTGCAAATAAGACAAATTAAAACAATATAGAACTTTATATATCATTGATATTGTCTGATTAAATATTAAATATTCAAATAATCTAGATTTGTGATTTTTATGAGCTATAAGTCATACTGATCAAAAGTAAAACAAAAATGCTGGAAATGTGTCACTTTACATTTAATGTACATAACATTTGAATGCTTACCTTTTTGAATCTAATTGTGTATTTTGTGTAATTCTGTATGTATGTGTAATTCTGCACCGTATATATGTTAAGTTAAAATGTAGGCAGATTATAATGTATATACCTTTTTTCGGTTGTTTTAGTTGTTTGAGTCACCATGCAGCCTGTGGACTCATAGATCTCCTGCAAGCAAATCCATGCCCAGCACTGTGTGCTGAAGGTGTTGAAAGTATTGCTATAAAAGCCTTTTTAAAAGCTTTGAATGAGATTCCTACAATTGCAGATTCTACTGACTGCAGCTGAGATGAAACCCAGAAACCACGATAGAGGGGATAAATAATAAATGTGCTTTTTAAAAGGGCAGATGGTAAAGTACCCCCATAAAAGAGTGAAGAAAATTAAATGCACACATCTAACACACTTAGTGCATTACATCAGAGTGATTGTCATTGACATTCAGTCTCAGGAGAGGATGAGATAGAGGGGAGTACTGCTTCCTTTTTTTTTCCTGAACAATAAGCAAACTTGCATCACTGGATAAGAGAGGGAAGTCTAATATGGTTATCCAGACAAAAGCACCCCCCCCCCCCCCCCCCTTCTCACACACACACACACACACACACACACACACACACACACACACACACACACACACACACACACACTTTCTCCTTCTTTCTTGGAAACACACAAATTTGTTTTTACAATGTCAAGAAGTGGGGACACACTGTGAGCCCCGTTTGTGGTTAATCCACAAGCATGCAAGTAAATAATATATTCACAAAGCAGCACTGGAGGACTTATGAACAACTTATGCCAATATTTACAATGGAGTAAGACTGTCTTTGTATTGACAGATACATGCCTTATACTAAAGTGACAGATGTGTATTCTATTTAGAACATTGTAAGCAAATGTTATTTTGATTTAATGGATCATATAAAATATTAATGCCCTAAAGTCATTTACTTTGAGGTCATGCTTCATATAACATAGCCGTCTGCCTTACACAGTGCTACAAACTGACAAATGTCACCGTAGGGAGTGATAAAATATAATTTACATCTTCTAATGAATGCTGACCACTGTTGAACAGAATACTTTGAAAATGATGAAAGCGATGGGTAAATACTGTATTCACTGTTATGATCAATATAAGAATTCATTTATTAACCTTTAGACCCCTCAGGCAATTTTGTTGGATGATCTATGTTAAATTATGCTCCTCCTGGAACATAGTCTGGGTGTGTTTTTTCTTCCTTCCTTACCTCATGTATACTGCTATTGTTTTTCCAATTTTCCCTCTAAGGGATCAATAAAGTATATATCAATCAATCCATCAATCAATTTGCAGTTATTTGCCAAAAAATTGACAAACATATATACCAGACAGTCACACATGCTGTTCTTATTGTCAGGCTCATTAAAATTTTCTTCATTTGAGAAGGAAATATGAACCAAATTAAATTTTACTTTGAAATTGACTGTTTTGATAAGAAAAAAAAACTGATGCTTCATCACACAATGATGAATGATAGTCTTTCTTATGGTAGGTGTATCAGTTCTGTAGGTTACTCTCCTTCATTATGTGGCCTAGAATGGCATGTAAATGCCCAGAAAGTGCAGATCTTGGGTTTTAAAAGTTAATTTAAATATTAAAAACTAATGTTTTATATTTTTAATGTAACTTGAAAAGGCTTTTGATCTTTCACCTAATTTACACAGTTCTTGACAATCTATGTTCCATGGTGGTGTACAGCTTTCATGGATGTATGTACTATTTTAATAGTACATATGTACATCATTACATACAGTTATGTTTCACTTCCTCTTTCGTTGAAGTCACCTTAAATTCCATGGCAGTAAGACAAGATAAGAAAGTGGGTTTTATCTACTGTTAAATATAGTGGTGGGTGATTTTTGGGCCGTAATACATTAAATGAATGTAAAAAACACCTTAATTTCTTAACAGTTCTACACACCTTTTCTTACTAACAAGTCGTCAGTTCAGTCACTGTTGTTTTTTCTTCACTGTTTTTTGAGACCTTTCAGCTCATCTTAACTGAACACTTAACTGAACTTAACCTTCAGCACTGCGAGTGAACACAGTCTGTAACTCTGAACATCTCTGTAATGACAATCAACTCAAACTGCTTCAGCCAGGCTACTTATTTTACTTTTACATAGTTCTGCATTATTTTCTCATTCTACAAGGATTTACGTGTGATTTTTACTTTTTTTATGACAAAAAACTCCCTCATGTTTTTGTAACAGAGAAGCATTTGGTAGAGACAGCTGTGGAAATGAAGGCTAATAAATAAACTACAGACAATGAATAAAGATGAGGGGGAAGTAAAACGAGGCAAAAAAACAAGCTGAGCTACTCATTAGGACTTGTCCATTTTGAGAGTGGAAGAAAGACAAAGAATAGAGACACCTTTACATGTTTGTGCTGGTTTTTGTTTACAGTAAATGCACTGAAACAAGTCATTTGTTGGATTTCTATGGAAAAAAAAAAAATGAAAATGGAAAGGTATAGTGGAGTCTTCTGCTTGACCACCTGAGTGAAAGCTGGTGAGTTGATAACAGGGGATCAGAAGTGCTTCACTTGTCCTAAAGTACACCTCAGTGGAAATGGTGTACTGAGAAACAAATGATGAAAGAAGGAAACAGCATATAAATCTACAGAAAGTAAGAAAAACAATAACTTTGTAAAAAAAAAAGTTTATAAAAAGTATTCAGAACAGTAAGAAACTCTGCTGTGTCCCTCACACATTTGTATTTCTGTTGGCTTTTATGGGGCACTTAAAGCCTTTGTTTATTATGCGACTTAAAAAAAAAAAAAGAAAAGTAATAAATGCAGCATATGTAACCCAATCAAACCTAATGCAAATCCTAATGTACAATTACTTCTTTCATTACATAGAACATCAAAATCATCCATTTATATCTCATTGCTGTCCAATGAAAAACATGCGTCTCCAAAAGAGTGACTTTATAGGAGAAGGCAAAAATGTTCTTTGAATGGAAGTAAATGTGGTAACAGAGTAATTAAAGGTAATAGAGCATTTCTATTGAGCTCTTCAACCAGAATTATCCACCCTTCCATAATACACACAGTGTCCAGAGCAGCAACAGGGTTCAAACCATGGAGAAAACTACAAATGGAGAAAAACAAACAAACAAACAAAAAAAAAACAGTGACATACAAGCTGATCTGTTTTACTATTTACATGGCATTCATTTTCAGAGAGGCATTAATTAGATAAGGTAACAAAGCAAACTACAGTATGTTGCCACTGAACATTCCAGATAACTTCTCCACCTTGTGAAGGTGAAGCACAATATCTACTAAATGAGGATTGAACTACCTCCTTTTCCCTATATGTCACTATAAGCTTGCTAGTGAACCTACAGATCCTGTACATAGGAGGACTGATCTCCAAGGAGTCTGCTCTCTAAACGCTCTCCAAACTGCCACATAACCTCATTACAGAATTAGTCACATTACTGCCCTTTGATCTGACTCAAAGAGGCAGACTCCAGAAGCAAATCCCCACCAGTTCCTCCCCTTTCTTTCACTCACTCTCTATGGCACTCATTCTCGATCTCTCTCCTCTATTATTCTTCCTCTCTAACAAGGACATTTGGGAGGCAATTGTGCAACCTTTCCTTCAAATAGCATACGGAGAAGGGGGAGCTTGGATTTCATGTAAATGAAAAGTTGTATAGTCCTCAGAAGCACCCCCCCCCACCCCCACCCACTCCTAGTTTAACTTCTTGTTTAAGAACAAACGTATGGCGCCATTGCTGAGTGGGTTTAAAGCACAATCTCTGGTTTCAAAAACAAAGTGTATTAGAAGTTTGAAAGCCTTAAAGATTGTAATACTGGCCTATAGCATTTGGAGATGTTCTTCACATCCCAGGTGGTAGGGATGCTGACTCCTATCATGGGGTCAATATTATCTCAAATCCATTCATCCATCTTTTGATTTGCAATATTGAAATCCTTCAAATATTCCTGCCATTAATTAAAAACATGTACAATTATAGCACCAAGGTTTGGATTGCATGTGTCCTGCATAGGGTGTTCCTTCTTTCTTTAGATCAATTCTTATGTTTTTGTCCTTCCAGGCACAATTCTATGATTTATTAATGAGCGGTATTGTTTTCCTGTTCTGTTTGAACTTAAGTAAATGTTTGTGGGCATATTTACAGGTGTAAGAAATATCCACTATAAGCGCTCGGGCATATTTATTTTAAATACTTGCTTTAACCTTGACTCCTTAAACAAGGCAAAGGCTGTGTGGATGGAATGGCAAACAACAAAGTGGACAAGATCAGCACAGCAGGAGAGCTCGTAATATGCGTCCAATAAGCATTTAATTTAGGAAAACACTTTTCTGGAAAGTGTCCAATTTTCTTATAAAACTGATTGTTTTTAATAAAAGAATGAAGGACTTTATAAACATTGTAAGCCGCAAACACACCCATTGTATTATACTCCATTATAAGTGCATTGTCTGGCAGATATTGATGAGCATTTTATTCTGAAATTAAATGCTTATTGGAAATGTTTCAGCCTGGAGAGGAAAATGTATAATATTGACCCCTTGATGGTTATATAACAGTGGCTATTTAGTGCCAAATCTACAGCTCACCTTTGCTGCCAAATAAATAGATTGAATTACAAAGGAAATGTTTATAGCTGTCCTTTCAACCATGGAGGATTGTAGGTATACCCTACTCAGCCAGAAGCAAGTCTCCATAGTGATGAAGTAACACACTTATCCCATCAGCAGGAGGCCCAGCAGGAGGGCTGCACTTAAAAACACACACATACACACATTCTGTCACGAACAGGAAAAGCAGACTCAGAGAGCACGCAAGGGTGAGGGCACACACACATGCGTGCGTTCCCAAATGTGCTGTTCCATCATCTGTATCTGTTTAGTGCTCACTGTCATAACAACTTCAAATAATATAGTGCTCCGCTTAGTTTAGTCACATTTTTGGTTTTGCATCCTAATCTGGTCATTAGTACCAGTTCAAATTACAGTAAGTGAACTTTAGTCTGTGTTGCTCTCAACATTTATACTGTTTTTTTAAGTCTGCTTGATAGCATGTTCCCTATTCCATTGTGTGTGTGTGTGTGTGTGTTTTGGGGGGGGGGGGTGGCTTCTTATTCTTGAATGTTAATGGCACTTGTCTCTTGAGAAGATGGCAGTTAGACAGTTGCAGTCCAGGGCTATGACACTATGTGCATTTCTGTGTTCCAAGAAAGAACAGAGAGGCAAATTTACTCAGATCTGAGTTTTTATGGAGTGTAATTTCACAGCTCTAGAGTGGCACAGCTGTCTAACTGCCTGTTCATCAAGTCTGAGGAGATCATTAGTTCAAAATCTTGCTTAGGCTCAGTGTTCTGGGGATGTTCTGGGGATGTCATGCAATAGATAAAGTTCTTAAATACAGATGGGACTAAACAACAAACACACTGAGGGAAGGAACAGATGCTAAATTTCAGCAGTTACATCTGCAGCTCATTTACTGATGTTTCTGAGTCACAGTGTCAAATTTGGTTGAACAGAATACTTCGTGGGTGGTATTTCATCATTGTAAGTTAGGTACAGGTATTCGGACTTGGATCAGAAGTGGCCTACACTTGAAATTTGAGCCTTCAAGTAACTTTATTATGATCATAAGATCGATGAAGTGTGACAAAATGTTGAGTATTGAGGATAATATTTATGGTATTTACAGAATCTTCTCTAGCAAGTGACTGGATGAGTGTTTTATAAATCAGATGTTAAACTAAAAGTCAGTCAATTCCAGTCAGTAAATATGAAATCTATACTAATGTAAATTCCTGCTTGCATCAGAATCATTTTGCATAGAATGTTAGCTTAGTAATGCAGTTTTTAAAGTCAGGTCACTGGAGCATCACTGAACTTTGATGATACATCTCTTCTATTCTGATCTGATAGCCATGTGGATCTGTAAGTTAGTCAGCTCTGTAAGTGTGTTTACTTAAACCATAAACTAGACAGAATCAAAGAAAAGAAGAAAGGATAGGAAGATTCAGTGGATGCAAATGTATACAACCAGTGGAGATAAAAGCAAATCTAGGGTCATGTGTGACTTAGACTAAGAGCTATGTAGTAAAAAGAAAACAAAGAAATAATGGTGCATCTACTATTACTGTGTGTGTATAGTAATAGACAGAGAATATTGTCTATTCATGTAGAACAAACTAATTGTTTTGCTACATCCGTAAAGCACACACACACACACACACACACACACACACACACACACACACACACCTCACTCTAGTCATCATACATAGTTTCTTTCAGCTAGATTAGGCTGACATACTCATACACAGACCAACCCACATAAATATTCTGACAACAGCTGTTAAAACAAGGACAGGACACACACACACATACACACAACAACACACACATACACACAACAACACACACATACACACAACAACACACACACACACACACCAATCTAAAACCATGTTAGTATGGAATCAGACAGATGAACGCTCACCTACCTTTACATCAACCAAGCAGGGAAGTATAAAACACACACACACACACACACACACACACACACACACACACACACACACACACACACACACACACACACACAGGCAAATGCTCACTGAAGCATACCAAATAGTAGCAATATAACATGTCCTTCCTGTGCTGTACTCAAAACACTACGCCTCTTCCTTTCAAACCTTCTATTCACCCTTCTAGTGAGTGTATATGGTGTAAATACATCCATAAATGGATGGATGGATGGATGGATGGATGGATAGTCCAATATCATCAATGAGCCTTGGGATGCCCATGACCCTCTTGCCAGTTTTTGGAAGGTACTGACCACTGCATACCAGAACTTCTCATACCCTGTCATCTAGCCATCAGAATTTGACACAATTTATTTTTCTTATTTTAACACTTCCACACATCAAGAACTGAGTGTTAATTTGTTCATTTGCATATTCAGCCCTTGATCGATGCCACTGTAGATATTAGATAGATAATCAATGTCTTCACTTGTCTGAGATGTTAATGTTATGGTTGATCATGAAAGATAAACCAAATGAGACTGCTACTCAAAATTAACATAAGTGAATTACAAGGCATACAATGCAGTGTTGGTAGCAATGTAATTACAGTGCAATTTGTAGTCTTATTTGAATAACAATGTGAAGAATACCTATGATAAAGAGCTGTTTGTTTTTTTGATGTTTCTCATATTTGATAATGATGAAGTTAATTATTACTGCTTGCTTCAGCATCTACCTCAGCAGCAAGGTCCATTTAAAAAATCTCTGGAAACCACTGTTGCTCTGATATCATTATCTCTGTGAGTAATCTGCTAAAACATCCAGCATACTAATATCAGTGATGATGTGTCCAGAATCCTTAAGGAGATACCACTCTCATCACTATAACTTTAGTATAACAATATGTTCTCCCAATTTCAGATGCCATCTGAGTTCAAGTTAAACTTTGTCACCTAAAAAAACAAAATAGACCTAATAAAGGAGTTCAATAAAAGTTGATCTTGCAGTATAATATGTAATCAATCTAGTAATAAAGAACAGAACTGTGAAACTGAGTGCAAATTTATGGCCTGTTCTTCATTAGCTTGACTGTTTGAGAGCAGACAGGAAACTCATAGCTGTTTTGTTCACTGTGAACCCTGTACCATACGCACGGAAAGGTTTAGTATATGTTCCTTCAGCACTGAACTCATCAGCTGTTTTGGTCATGGAATGCAGTAATATGAATGCAATTATTATATAGTCTTGAGCAAAGGTTTGGCAATTTATATTTGGCAGTTTATATATAAAATAAACATAAACAAAAAGTGTTCAGTATCAGGTCACTACATTCCACCGTAATTGCAATGTCTTTCAGAAACAGAACTTAGTAACACTGCCTTGGGAGAAATCACAACTTGGAAATGCAATTTGCATCAAGCTAAAAGTCTTTATTGAGAAAAAAGTAGTTCAACATTTTCCTCACTCTTCTTTGCAGAAGGTGTCAGGTTCACAGATACCCTTGGGGTGTCTTGCATGGACAGCTTGCTGCACATCGATACACAGGTGTTCTGTTTTGTTAGGTCAGGGACTGTGAGGGCCAATTTCAGTTTGTGTCTTCGGTGGAACATGGCTGTTTAGAGGTATAATTTTAATCATTATTCAGTTGTAGAAGCCCTCCTCTTTCCCGGCTCAGACTTCGAAATTGAAATATGCAGCCAGAATGTTTTTTTTCTTCTGTGCAATATTGCTAATGCTGATACAACCCTGAAACACAATAGATCCACCCTATATTTCACAGTTCACAAGATATTAAGCTGCTTATTAACCAAATGTAGTGAACAAAAGTTCTAATTTCAGTTGTACCACAACTCCAGAGTCTACTAAATCTTTCTGAAGGTGTTTTGCAGTGGAGCAGATGTTCTGATTTGATTTTCTAGTAATATTTTTAGCAATCTTATAGACCTTATCTTGACCTCTACTGTTCCTGTTAAATGTAGTTCAACACTGGTATGATGTACTAATGCAAACCAAACACTCAGAAATCAAGCAATTTGAACAAAGTAACCAGTATAATTATATTGTTTGATGTCACATCCTAATCTAAACCTAAACTTAACCCAACCCTTACTCTAACACTAACCATAACCATAGTCAGTTCTTACTGTTTCTGCATAAGTTTCGGTCCAATAATTTATTTTCAGGTCACTCTTAGATTTAGTACTGGATTTACTGGTTTGTTACTGGGTATTAACATTCACTGTTTTGTCTGACCTTGACTCATAAGCAAAAATCACTTATGTCACTGCCAGCAGGGACTTCACAGTGAAGACATATGCTCTTAAGACACATGCACTGCTCATGCACACTGTGTGGATATATGGAGTAACTTGGTTATGCATGCTAATCAAATGTTGTATTCATACAGAGTAGCATGTATTCTCTGTGGGACTACATGTACCAAACAATGACCCCTGTGCTGTGACAGTTCGGAGCAAAAGTGTAACATGTACCATTGCACCCATTGTAAGTAGCTACATAAGAGGTCCTCTGCTGGCAGAGACATAAGTGTCACATAAAGCTCAGCCATCATCCAAAAGATCCCCTGAGCTTCTCCAGGTCACAAACTAGCAAGACAACCATACAAAGTCTCCACCTTGACACTGGCAATTCAAAGCTGTGGCACTGAAGAGTTTATGGACCTGTGATTTCAAAGAAAAATGTCAATTAAAAGTGTGGTCTATGAGAAAGAATGAGTGAAAGTCAAAGTAGTATGCAGAGCATGAATTCCTTCATCAGAGAAGTCAAACAGACCTCCAGCCTAAGTGAAACCAGCCACCCTGTGACATTCATTCCTATTACCAGCATTATGAAGGCTTAACTATTCATTTTACAATGCCCTCAATCATGTTCCCAAGGTCAGTACTAATTAAAAGTTCAGGTTTTACTGTTCCAAACATTGATATGTAAGTTTGGGCTCTGTTTCCTCTTATACACACAGCTGGATTTCTTAATATATCATTAAAATAACAAATGGTTTACTTTTTTTTTAGATTTTGTAGAATCAGTGTCACAGGCTCAATAACAAATGACAATAACACATTTCACATTCTTTTACTTTATAAGACACATGCAGCATATGCAGTATGTTTTTTTTTTAGAGCAGAGGAACTTGAACCCAATCTATGTGACCAGAAATACAATATAAGATGACAGGGTCCCCTTGGTTAGGGGGTATTTGACTGTAGGCATCTAAAGGATGCACTACTTCTGTCAAAACAGTCATATACCCAAACTGAGTGATTAATGTTCTCCATAAAGCAAAGGTTGGGCCAATGGTTTACAGTTTATAGTGAGAGTGTGCTATGGCTTTGGAAGTGCAGTGGAATAGTAGTGAAATTTGATCCAATTAAATCTATTACAGAAGAATTATGTGACCTTGCCATTCAGCTTTATCTAAATTTGCTGATGAAATGGCAAAGTCACAGTTCACCGGGCCATTCCTGCGGACTGGCCTTGCTATAAACCCCTGCTGAGACAGACTGCAGCCATGGAAACCTACCCTACCATAGAGACTGGGTAGCACAGATTCAGAACCTTAAAATTCATATGACCTTCTGCAGTGTGAGTGACATTTAAAAGAACATATAACCATTAAAGAGCCAAACCTTTAGGAATGTCTTCCACTCACTAATGAAAAATAAACACCAAGGAATTACTAATGAAGTCCTTTCATTCATTTCACTTCACTTTTCATTCTTCCAGGTGTGCTAAACTGGGTTTTGTTCTCTAGCAGCTGCATATGCTAATACAGACAGTGTGATGGAATCCAGTCTGCGGAGGAGGTGGGAAGGGACCCCAGGGAGAATAGTGTGCTTTTCAATCTCAGAGAATGGCTGACGTCTAGCTCCATGTCCAAAGGACATAAATAGAAATTAGAACAAAGGAGAGGTTTCTGAAATCTGATCTCAGTGGGTTGTCTTGAGCACATGCAAGAGGTGAAACAGTATTTCAGCATCATGATATTTATTCATTTACCCTGGACATTTTCCTTTAAACTGCTTTGTAAAGGCTTAAAATCAGAGCCTAACAAGTGAAAATTCATTTAAACATACTATTTCTAAAATGGTTCTTGTCTTAGATAAAGCATATGGTTCTTATGGTAATGTTTAATTGATGTAGATCTTTACATGCTTATCATAGGTGCCAAAGAATGTATATTGACATGCCAAAAGTAATGGGATAGCAGTAAGTAAGTTGACCATGAAGCATGGCTTCGGGAATGGCTACAACAACATAGATTATGAAGCCTTATCTTGTGGGTGTCCAGCACACTCATGGCAAGCTGACATGAATTATTCCTTGAGTTCAAGAAAGGTATGATAGTGAGTGCTAAATGAGAGATTCCATTTCGGAAGTTGTGTTGGCATTTCTCGACCTATGGAGTCGTGTATATTGGGAATACATCACAGAATTCTGGGCAACTTGGGCCCTATTGCATGGTGAATTATCCTGCTGAAACATCCCATCATAGTGATGGTACATGACGGGCAGCAAATGGTCAAAAAGCAGTGAAAAGTAGACTCAAGCGTAGATTTTGACACACCAGTAAACCCAACCCAAGCCATGGGAATACACATCACATCGGTATGGAAAAACTACCTGCCTGCACAGTGCCTTGATGACAACTAGGGTCCATAGCTTTATGGGGTCTGTGTCACACATGATGGTTACTATTAGTGTAAAACTGTACCTGTAAGGTCCAGTTAGCAACCTCAAGATTCCAGGTGAGGTGTTATGCCTGGTGATGTAATGTTAACAGAGGCATTTTGTGGGTTTTTACTCCCAAATCCCAAGGAAGGCTAAGAATACTGCACTGCAGGGTATGAGTGCAGGGCTTCCAGATTTGAATATGAATGTGTTTTCTGCCAGGGTTGCTTGTCTCTTCATATGTACAATTCTAGTCATATTCTGCCAGTAACGGTCATTAAAAGTAACGAATGGCACTTTATATCTCAGAAATCCTGTTGGAAATCATCCAGAGTGTTTGAAAACTGCCAGTTTGTCAGCTGAAAATGCAAAAAATTGAATTACTTTTGGATTACTCGCTTATATGACATCACACGTCAAAGCCAACATTAGACAAGGTTAGTCTGGTAGTTTATGATATGTGTATCAGGTCTGTGTGTTACTCTCATCTTGAGGCTTAGAAAACAGTATATAACCACCCACAAAGCGTGTATCTTGGGTTCTAAGAGTTTATGTTAATTTTGTAGCCTTTCACACGTAATTGTACATATGATTTTATTTTTAAGCTAAACATACAACTATACATTTTGAACAGTAATCTTTGCTGCACTAAACCATAATTAAATAGGCAGACTGTCTTTATTCCATTTTAGACAGGGAAGACTGTTGGGAGTGAAACTGTCAGATCTAATCTAAACAGTGCAAAAGTTTGAGTGAGTGAGAAAGAGAGAGAGAGAGAGAGAGAGAGAGAGAGTGAGAGAGTGTTGAATTATATTTCAACCTGAATGTGTAAAGTGTGCATTGGTAAGCACCTCCTCTGCCATTTCCCCTCCAGGCTTCTGGGAATGTAAAAAGGGCAAGGTGGTTTCTGTGATTTGAAATATGTTCAAGCAAACATTTGTACCAGTATTTTTCTCTTTTCCCCACCTTCTTTACAGAGGCCTTACATGGTGCACTTCAGACTTCTAGATTCGCTCGCCCTCAATGAAATATGCTCTTTAGTGCAGGATTCTTGTTGACATTTTTAAAGCTGGTCCTCGGCAGATAACCTTAATAACCCTTACTGTTTTTCCCTGAAAATGCAAATGTTAAGAAAAAATAAGGAGAAAAATGATGTGTTGTTCTTGGACTTTGGCCAAATCATCCCTACAGGGCATTACTGCCTGTCACCTCCCCAAGTGCCTTCAGGCCAGCTACAGGGTCCGCAGCCAGAAAACTTTGCAAAATGATATTTACAGGCACAAACAAACAAAGGTGCAAAAAACAACATAAAAATTTAAACACTTGACTATGCTGACATTTTTCCTTCCATTCATAATTCACTCTAGCAATGTCTTGATGAAGACCGAGTTCATATTTTTTGAAATATCAGTGACTTGTCATCTAAATGAAAGCCCATTGATTTTGACTAAGATAATACAGTACTGAGAGAAAGAGAGAGTGTGCACAGTATGACACAGAGATCTATAGAAAGAAACATTTACTATTGTAGCCTCCTATCGTACTTGGAGTCAATCTGACCCCATTCAATGTTTATCATTCAAAAAATAGTAGTTGACTTTTTGTCTTTTGCTTCATATTTCATGACTTTTCCTAATTTGATGGGGACAACTGATAAAGGATGAAATGATCATGTTTATATTTTCTCAATGTGCTGAACACATATTGCACGCATTGGTCGTCCTCAGGGGTCAATTTGACCCCAAACAGTTTTAGCTGTTAAAACTTGTCTGTCAGTAAGCTGGAATGCTGAGACGGGAAGAGCAATATTTCAAGCCACCATGTCTCTGAAGACATTTCATATTTTGTCTCGTGTCATACGCTTTGATGACAAACAAACAAGGCAGGGCCAATGAGAACGTGAAAAACTTGCGGCAATAAGGGATGTGTGGGACAAGTGGTGAGTTTACCCCTGCTTTATAACCCAGGCCATCACGTGACTGTCGATTAGTGTTTGGTTGAGTTTCGTTGGCGCTGTCCATTCAGACAGACAATGCCTAGCAAACCTGTCAAAAATGGCATCAAAATATGGGCAGCATGTGATGCACAGTCCAGCTTTGCCTGGAGTATGCAGGTGTGCACAGGCAAATCTCCTGGCGAAGCACCAGAAAAAAAACAGGGCACAAGGGTTGTGCTAGATATGGCAGAAGGACTGCATGGGCATAACATTACGTGTGATCATTTTTTCACGTCTTACTCCCTGGGTGAAGAACTTCTGAGAAAGAATAAACCAGAGCTTCCCTCTGAAATTGTTGCTGTCAAGAACAGGAAGGTAACATCTTCCGGGTTTGCCTTCACTGATAAAGCAACTCTGGTCTCATATTGCCCCAAAAAAGGGAAAAATGTCCTGCTGCTCAGCACCATGCACAAAGATGCTGCCCTGAGCAGCAGAGAAGATAAAAAAACACAAATGGTGCTGGACTACAATGAGACAAAGGGAGGGGTGGACAATATGGACAAGGATTACCAATACCAGTGACTTCATTAGCCGTGCCCTCTCAATTTGTATGCAAATTGAACATGTTCATGTGGACAGAGCAATAAACATGCACTGGAAGTCTCCTTTGGCATTTCAACTGGAAAAGAGTGAATTTTCTGAACTTCATTACTCAGTGAAATTTTCACCACACAGGGTTAGAGAAGGTAAGGGTTGTTTGTTATGATATGTGTATCATTTCTGAATATTTCTGGGAAAGCTCAAACACCGTCTTCCACCACCTTACTATCTTTGTATATATGTACTTCACTGATATCTGCAGTAGAAAGCCCCTAATGGGTCAAGGCAGAACACAAAAAAATGATAAGATACAGTATTGTTGAAGCATGACTGCCCTATAGCCAATTGGGCAATAACTACAGTTTCCATTTATAAAACTGATTTTACTGTGTCATTGAGCTACTAAAATTATTTTGAGATGCAAAACAATTTTTGGAAATTATTATTGAAGATTTTCTTTTCTTTTTTACTGCTATAGACCAAAAGTAAATGAAAGAAACCTGTTCCACATATCAGTTTTGGTAACATCTCAAAACTGCTCCAAATACAGATACACCCTTATAGTTCCAAAGGGATGCACTGCCAGAATTGCTAGGTGATGGGAAGGCTGCAGAGTTTAAACTATCAATTAATGAATGTACACAGAAGGCACTAAGTCAGACTGGTTCCCGGTTAGAGTTGGACTCAGTCAGGGCTGCCCTTTGTCACCGATTCTGTTCATAATATTTTTGGACAGAAAGTGTCCGATTTGGTGGCCCCGGGATTATATGTCTGCATTTTGCAGATGATGTCTTCCTGTTAGCTTCATCGAATTAGGACCCCCAGCTCTCGCTGGATCAGTTTATAGCTGAGTTGAAGCAGCTGGGATGAGAATCAACACCTCACAGGTGGAATGCCCTCTCCAGTTTGGGAATTATTTCCTGCCTCAAGTAGAGGAGATCAAGGAACTCAGGATTTTGTTCACAAGTGAGGGAAGACTCTGAGCTGGTCTGTTTAGTGTAGCGGGAGCTGAAACAAAAGGCAAGGCTCTCAATTTAACAGTCAATCTACTTTCAGACTTATATCTATGGCCATGAACTTTGGGTAGTGACAGAAAGAATGAGATCCAAGTCCAAACAGCTGAATTGAGCTTTGTCCACAGGGTTCAGAGTAAAGCCGTTGGTACCTATCGAGAGAAGCCAGCTCAGGTGGTTTGGATATCTGGTTCGGATGCCTCCTGGTCGCCTCCCTTGTGAAGACCCAGGATAAGAGATTTTATCTCTTGGCTGGCCTGGGAACGTCTTGGAATGCCGCCAGAACAACTGGAAGAGGTGATTGGAGAGTAGGAAGTCTGGGCCTCTTTGCGTAGGCTGCTGCCTCCACGACCTGGACCCAAGCTTAGCAGTAGATAATGGATGGATGGATGGATGGAATTTGATGAAACTGGCACCATTCACTCTCAGTTCCTAAGACACTTATCTTCCTTTGAGGCTACAGAGAAGTCTTCCCTCCTGCTGGCAGGTTAATGACATGATGTGGTCAGCTTGGCTAAAGAGTGTTTAAGGCCTTCCAATGGTGAAGGTTGACACATTCCAGCACAGACTTTAAGTGGGAATGCTTCATCAAAGCCGAACCATGATGTGTTGGGCTGGAGGTCAGAGCAGCTTCAGGAGAAGGTAGGAGAGGCCGAAATAAACCCAATTTGTTGCAGTATATTGAATCGTTACCTCTGTATCATGAAACCAGGTTGTTACCAACACACAGACTTGCACAGCATGGTGCAAAACAGTCTCCCTCACAACACGTGGTGCATAGAGCGAGCAGAGCAACCAGCATACCATTTAAAAATAGCATCATAGTCATTCGGTGACCACTGGACCCCTGGGTGGGAATATTACCGTGGCAAACAGGCCACAATGCCAAAGATGTGTTGCTTCGTCATGACATATTTGCATTTTTTTCTTTCTTTCTTTTTTTTTTTTTTTTTTAACGGAAGGCCGATGTAAGACTAATTTAGACACAGGAATGTAAAGGGTTAAAAACATAAGACGAAGTTTACGCTGTGAGATATAAATGTACACAAGAAACAGCATACCATAACCTACCGCAGTAAAGAGATAATAGCATTTTGACAGTAAACATTTCATCACTGTGTGTGTCAGTGCCCCAGTACTTGCCAAACACCACAGCAAACTGTATGTTTCAGTGAGATAAAATGTGCACATAAGAAGAGGGCCTAAACCCTCACTGCTGTGTTCACTCTGTACGACTCTTTTGGCTACGCTAGAACTCTGGACTGCATTACCATCTCCACAGGAAGTGGCCATTTACAGATGCAGTGTGTGCAAACTCACCACTGCCTAACCGTTCACTCAGCTCAAGGTCAAGGGGGCACACAGACACTGTTTACCATCCAGCCTGACTGGAATGGAAAAAAAACTTTAAGTATACCCTGGCACAGAAGACATCTCTTCTCTGACATATTGATAGTGAAGGAAGAAATCTACCCTTTTTTCTGTTCTGCAGACAGTCCTACTGCACTTCAGAATTTTGTTTTTTAAATTCAGATTATTGATACAGTATATAATCCACTATAATAATACACTAATAATTTTCAATCCTCAGGATTAAACTGAGAATACAAGAAGATCTAGAATGGTTTGCATTTCATAAAAGTATGCAAACAGTATACTACAGATCTTTACTTTCACTTTTAATTTCTCCTGTTCTTGAACTTCACCCTATTATTACACAAATAGAATTTATGCTTTGAAATGTGTAGCATATTTTTAATATTCAATTTTGAGGATGGGATTTTACAAGTTGTAATATTACAGTAAATGCAGTTGAAGTCTGTGGTGAAGGTCAAGGTATGCAGTCCTTTGTCGAGCCTGCTGTACTCGGCAACCAGGCCAGACAAAACTGAAAGCAGTGGGATGGAAGGAGAAGGAAAATGACAATATGTCTGAACCTGAAAGTAACAGAGAGAGCATGTGAGTCGCATTCTTTAGAGACTGGTGGAATCTGGTGATTGATACAACTTTTGATAAAGTTTTCATTACTAAGACCTTAAACATACTAGCAGACCTTAAAAGTACTCATAGAACTCATAGTATGCATATACATTGAACATACATACACCACCACAGTGTACATATAGAATATTAGCAATTTGAGGTGAGGCTCAACTCTTAAAATATTGAATAAAACCTATACAAATATAATTTGGAGTTTAATTTGTGATATCTGAATTGTCTTTGTACAATGTTTAAAAAAATATGAAAAATTTATATAATATAAGTGGACATGAGTTAAATAATGAAAAATATATTTTCAGAGATAATTAAAGTAAAAAAAAACAACAACTATAATACTATAAAAAATACTATAAACTTTCTGAAAGTATACAAGCCATACAAATACTTCTTATTTCAGCCTGCTTTCAACCTGAATGGTCACCTTTAAGATCGCCTGTGGTAAACAACAGTGATCTTGTGACATTTTAACCATCAGAAGATGTCCTTAAAATAAAATTAAGTATAATCTTAAGCTTTCAAAGTGAGAGCAAAATTGAACATGAAAATGAATGGATGGGTGGATGGATGGTTTCCACAAGAAGAAAGGAAAAAATGAGGATACACCGTAATTAAAACCTACATGCTAATCAACCTCAGTGAATCCCAGTGCTGCAGAGGTGGCTTCTTTCTCCTTAATTCCCCCACACTCAGAGGAGGAGAGAAATAGTCCATTTCCCTGCATGAGTGTATGATAACATATAAATAAATAAATAAATTATTATTAAACCCAAATAAACTCTAGTATTTAATACCTCTTTTCAGCAACTCTCTGAGAAGATTCTAGAGTGTTTACCTATTCAGGTTTAGGAAGGCAAACAGTAAATAAATCCATTCAGCTGAATGCAGACATTTTACATGTATTGTTGATGTGCACACATGCTCCACTGAGAACACACGTGCATATGTTAACACAGAATTAAAATGTGCTGGAAACATACACTGAAAAAGAAACTAAACAGTGTGTTATCAAGCAACTGAACTAGGTTTATTCAACTTAAATAATTACCTTCAATATTTTAACCTGAGATCCAAATTTCGTGAACAGTTATGTCATTATGTCATATTGTAGGCTTCATATCTCAAAATCCCAGGATCAAATAGCCTACATACATGAAGTGCATACCATAACAAACTATAAGACATACACTATCTAACCAACGATGTGGTCTCATCATTGTGTGATGAATTATCAGTGAGTATTCCAGCTTGGAACACAGCTAAAAGTCACACATTTCCAGCTTAATAAATATAACTGGATCAGTAAGTCCAATTTAAATGGCAGAAGAGCTCCCGGTGCATCTGTCCACCTGTACATGTCCAACCTGCATGCAGACTCCAACTGATCAGAGAGCGAAGGAGGAGCTAATGAAGTCACTGACCCATATATTGGACTATAGAGGGAAATAAGAAAGAAGGGGCTGTTTGCTCTCTTTCTTTGCTCACACAGTGATCAAATTTCAGAATAAAAGTCCAGAGAAAGGAGAGCACTGATACATACATGCATAACCTAAATAAATAAATAAATAAAATGTTTATTTGAACCAATGTAAAGTATTTGCAGCTAAAAATTTGTTGTTTATTATGTGCACTGTTTGCTTTAGGAAGCTGGTTAGATTAACTACTGGAAGCTGATTGTCCTATGCCTAAGATTCCAATCCCAGTGGTGGAACTGTACCAACCAGGGACCAGCCACGGAAAATCTCACTGGTGGGACCTTATTTAATATACAGGCCACATCAACAAACATTCATTGCTGTCTGAGATCCCACCTTCTCTCCAGTAAATCACGTTTGAGTGTGTGTGTGAGAGAGAGAGAGAGAGAGAGAGAGAGAGATAAAACCTACACCCTTGACTCTGCCTAATAGAGTTTAGAAGATTGTTTGGTTGTTGTTCTTTTTACCTTCACACATCCTGTTCCTTATTATGTGACAACAGCCTGAGCAGTCATTATGAGTGTGTGATGTGTCAACTGTGACACAATAAAGACTAGCACACTCAAACTCTGTAGAACTTGCAACATGATTTTGGTTTAAGTGCTGTTTTGTTTTGTTTTTTGGTCCAATTCAGCACAAGTCCTGTTAAGAAAACAATGGCCTACTTGTAGAAGTGTGTGATCTGTTACCTGCTAGTAATGGCTAGAAGAGTGGGATGGAAGGAAGCTAGAGTGGCGCAGGTTCCGTGTGTCATGCTCCTTGTCATTAGAGAGGTGCAAAGCCCAGTGGAACTCGTTAGAGGATGGGGGAAGGAGCTGTAAATAAGCTTAATTGGGCTGATGTGTCAGAGCAAAGACAATGCACCCGCTGACAAGTGACACCAGCAAGAAAGTGATACCCTCCATTGCTGTTTGTTTGGTTTACAGCAAAGGGGGTGTGTGGGGGGTGTGGGGGTCAGGGCTGATGAAGAGAATAAAATAGGAGTAAATGGCAAGTTGTTCAAAGAGGTGCAGTGATGTAGATGTCACAGTCATTTTAAGTAAGGGATGACTAACTGAGAAGTGTTCAAACAAAAGAGACTGTTGGCTAAAAGTGGGTGAATGGATAACATGGGGGATTATAATAAACCTCTATTAACAGCAACTCAATCACTATATGATATCCTGTTAATGTTATGTCTATGATATTTTAAAATGCATTAATGAAAGCTACTGTTTAAATTATTTACTATTTACATAAAATCATATGCATGACATATGGATATTGAATATTAATTACACAGAATATCTGAAGCATAGTCATTTATTTCAATTTGTTTATAAACCATCAATCTGACCTATCTTCTTATCCATTAGCTATTTCCCAGACAGGTTCATGGTGAGTCCAGAGCCCAACAGTAATCACTGGGTTCAAGGCAGGAAGGAAGGTAACCAGGGGAGACCAGAGCCAGAAACTGAACCAACTACCCAGGCCCCTGGAGTGTACACACACTTAATGCCATGCCACCCTAGTCTGTTAAAAATGATTTAGTTATTTGATTCTAATACATTTACATCTCTGTTCTGCAGCAATTTTTCACCTTTGCTTTGTGATTAATACACGTCTTTAATACAGTTCTTGCTTCATTCTGTGTGATTAATATATTGTTAAGAGATGTCCTGATCAAGGTTTTTGTTTATTTATTTATTTTTGAACCCTGATCTGATCGGAGTAAGCGTAATGCTGACTGTTGGTCAATATCAATCTGATCGCACCTTTGTGTTTGTATATATTATACAGTTCCACAACTTTGGTAAGTCATGCTGATAATTAACACTAATTAAATCACTATAAATATAATAAACAGTTCCTCCTCTTCGTTCTGAATGTGCCATTCAGTGCTGGATTAGAATCAAAGAAAGGAAAGCAGTTCTCCTGCTATGCAACCATAATTCAAGAGTAAAGACGGGGTGGAGTTGCTTAAACACAGTGAAAGAACCAGATATTACATTAAGTTTTTATGATCTACTATATAATTCCTGCTGCAACTGAGAAAAATATTAATGATGCCTAAATCGCACGAGAGTGTGCTCTGCTACAAAAAAAAACATTGCATTTACAAAAACGGTTACTTTCAATGGAAGTGGTATAAAAAATATTTTTATTGTTCCTTTCTATTGGTCCTTTCAAAATGAAACTCCAGTTCTTGCTGCTTGCAAACTACACTACATGGCCATGACCATTAGGACACCAGCTTATGCAATGATTCTTCTGAAATCAAGGGTATTAAAAAAGAGTTTATCCTGATTTTGTTGCAATAACTGTCTCTACAGGAAAGGCTTTCTACTAGATTCTAGAGCATTGCTGTTAAGGTTTGATTGCATTCAATAATGAGAGTTAGTGATTCCAACGCATCCAAAAAAATATTGGATGGAGCACCATCAAGCCAAAGAATATAGTTCCACTGCCCCCACAGCTCACTGATTTGGTGCTTTAAACCTCTCTAGCCTGTGCCTAGCATTAGGTCCTATTCAATTGGTACTACTTCTCTACAGGTCCTAAATAAGCTGTGTGTGTGTGTGTGTGTGTGTGTGTGTGTGTGTGTGTGTGTGTGTGTGTGTGTGTGTGTGTGTGCGTGCATTTGCACTTCTGTGTCAGCAGTTGATTGGAACATGAAGTAGCTGAATGCATTCAGAATTCCCCAGTTGTTAGTGCACAAATCAACAAGTGATCAACACTCTAGAAGCCCAAGGACCTGCATTTAGGGTGCAGATACACATGTACCAAACCTGTGGCAGATCTGTATTTGTGTCAGGCCATAAAAAAACATTGATTCTGACACTTTCAGTTCCAGTTTGAGTCACTTTCATATGTGGTACTGAAATTCAATACATCTAATATCCTACACTGCCACCTCAATCTGAACAACTAGATTAGATTGCATTTGACACTCATGTCAATCCAGCTCTCTTTTCATCATGCACAAGAATAGTCTTCTAGAAAAAAGTCAAAATATCTGTTACTATAGTTACAATTTACATTTTTCATTTAGCGGGATGAGTGAGAGAGAGGGAGCTGGTTGTGTCAAGAAAGAAGTATAGTGTTACCTATGGTAAAAAAAAAAAATTCCAAAAGCAGATCTTCAAAATCAGGCTTAGTTGTCAGGTGTAAAGCAGCAGATTCCTCTGATTATTTTGACAGCACATTAAAATACACAGTTAATCTTTCTAGTCTGTAATGGTCTGCCAAGAGTAAGTTCAGAACTGCACTTAATCATCAACTCTGTATGCTGTATATCATCTGAAGAGTGGTATATAAGAAAAAAAAACTGTGTAGACATGATCAAATCCTGTGGAATTTTCTGTTATTATGGCATTTTTGCACATGTTGCAGAAACATGCAGTGTAACTGCTCATTTCCCTGGAATGAATTTATATAAAAAGCTTTTTAAAATAACATTTTAAAGATAAGATCACCTTTATTAGTCCCACAATGGGGCAATTTACATTGTTACAGCAGCAAAGGGATAGCAAGTCCCTTAGTAGAAGAGCTGCCTAGTGCTACCAGAGTCTCAAGCATGGGTGCCACCACCACCACCAGTTCTTTAGTCTTCCCCACATTTATCTGGAGGGGGTTCTGAAGACATCATTTCACATATTCCTGAATCAGTTATCTATACTTGCTGTCCTCTTCCATATTTATTCCTTGTGGGGCCCCTGTGCTGCTGACCACCCTGTCAGAGAGACAGTCCCATGCCCTTACATACAGTTGGCGATGTAGTCCAGTATCCAGTTAGACAGGTGGTTGAAAAATAGATTGAGGTTGTTCACTCACTTCTGTTCCACCCACCACACAGCTGGGAGTTTGGTTTCTTGTGACCAGAGATGGTTTTAAGGCCTTTCCAAACTCTGCTGACATTTTCATGCTGTAACTGTTCCTCCAGCTACTGTTCATGTAGTTCCTCCAGCTACTGTTTATCCCCTCTCTTATTTTTCTTCTCAGTTCTCTTTGTACAACTTTCAGCTCATCCTTGAAACCTGACCTAATTGCCCTATTCTTCTCTTTTAGGAGACCCTTTGTGTCACAATGTATTTGTGGCTTGTTGCTGGAGAAACACTGAATGGTCTTAGTGAGGACAGTGTTCTCCACACAGAAGTATAGATAGTCTGTAATGCAGTGAGTGAGACTATCAATATCCTCCTTATTAGGATCACACAATTCCTCCCACACTTTGGTTTCAAAACAGTCCTGCAGAGCCTCTTCAGTCTCCTGAGACCATGTGGGTCACTAATGGTTCTCTGCACAAAGGGTTTGCTGCCATTGTCATGATAACATGCAAGATAGTGTGGCCTCATGCTAACAACTAACAGTTCAATGTTCTTACAGTAGATCTGTTATTTTACAGTGATGTGTCCAGAATTACACCATCTATCATTCACAAATACTGTCCTCCTCATTATTTACCACTCTTCACTGTCCTATCTGCCTGAATGAAGTGAAAGCCGTCCAAAGATATGAGCGTGTCTGGAGTTTGTGCCATGACTTCATAAACACCATGATGCTACACTACTGGTATTTCCTCCTGATGCAACATTAGTGCCATGGGCTTGTAGCATCTCCTCCACATGTGAAGCAGAATATTGTGCCTCACCTGTGGCAGTACAGTTGCACTGCTAAGCACTAACAGCTGATCCCTGGAGTAAACAATAGGAGCATGACTCTGCTCAGGATCTCCAGACATGATCATAAACAGAGAGAAAAGTAGCACAAAAAACCAGCACAAGTGCCATTGTGGTTGAAGAAGACAAAAGACACTTTACAAATGGAAAAGTAAAGTACAAGAATAGATGATAAAATGACTGTGAATATATTTCTACTGTATATTAAAAATAGAAATAAGAGTTTGCCATGTGCATATCTTATAGCATGCAGCTAATTTCCCACCTTAAAATCATGCAGCTTCTGCACCATTGAAGGTGGAGTGTACAATTCCAGTATGAAGCTGGTGAATTTTCAGCCTTGTTCACATGCAAACTCCAGCAGCACTCCTGTGTCTGGTTCATTTGTACCAGTGCAACACACATTAACACACCACCATCACTTCAGTGTCAGTGCAGTGTTGTGAATGACCCAGCATGCAAATAGTGCCTGCAGGTATTGTGTAGGGTCTTTTACACATGCAGGTCAGCTCAGAAGGTGACCAGTTCAGATACAGACAGCATTATGTCTTATACAAGACAATGTCAACAATTCATTTTTACCTTTTATTCCTTTCCAAATTAAATCATCCAAATCATAAGATGTGACATACTGGGTATGTGTTCATGAATGCATTCCAACTTTATCAAGATTTTAAAAGTTAACCCCGGCATATGACCATTTATGCCCATTTTCTGCCCTCTGTGGCATCATTTTGTCATCCGTAACACAGTGGATGAGATATCAACTGATTGGAGTACCAGTGTAGTCAATTGCTGCTATACTTGTGCTAAATGAGATAGCTGCACCATTACATAGCTGTAATCTGTCCTCCACGCTCCTCAGTTATCCGATCAGATGATGAGGCCGTTTCCTCCTAACCTGCAGATCTAATTATGGGATGTTTGGCTCGATCGGGACCTGTCTGTGCATTAGCCAGCACAATCAGTGCCCCAGGCCATTCTCATATTGCATCTCTCATGTGTCACTTTCCTGTTCCTTAAGTGCATTAGCATCAACCTGACTCAGGACCAGTCAGGAAGGCCTACATAACATTAGCACTCAGAAATATACTATTTCAGAATGAGGAATTTGTATGCTAGTGATGCTGTACTTTGTGTGTATATATACACAGTAGTGTACATAGTGCAGTGGCATTTTGTTAATCAAGAGATCAGCACGATGACTGTCTGAAACTGATTTGTTTTACTTGTTTACAATCAACCACAACCACCCTGTTCTTCAGTGGTCAGGACCCAACAGGACCACCACAGAGCAGTATGACTAGGTCAGGCCCAGCAGTGTCACAGACCACTACAATGTCAGTCTCACTGTAGTGCTGAGAATGACCCACCAAAACCAGGCCTGAACATGGGTTAAAGAAGGTTAACAGGGTATGCAGAGAAACAAATGGACAGCATGGACAGTTCTAATTCTAGAACTACAAAGGGCTCCTGTGTGGTCAGTGAAGCTGATAAAATTGAACGGTGAGTTTCGAAAAATAAATAAATAAATAAATAAATAAATAAATAAATAAATAAATAAATAATAATAATAATAATAATAATAATAATAATAATAATAATAATGTTGTGGTTGATTGTAAACTAGTAAAAAAAAAATCAATTTTAGACATTTCATTGTGCAGTGATCTCTTGATTAATCTCTTGATTTTTTTTTTTTTGAGGTTTTTTTTTTTTTTGAGTTTTTTTGAGTTCCTCCAAGATTCGTAGTACAATACTGATTAAAATCGTGAGGTACAAAAGATAAGGACTTAATGATTGGGTTTGTTCTGGTATGATCGCTTTAGCTGATTGTTCTCATTCATCCATTTTAAATTAGAGCTTTCATAACAGCTACATTACAGCAAAATTTGAAGGCAATTCAGAATTGATTTGTTTGATTTGATTTCAATAAAACTGCAAAGGAGCCAGAGAATTACTGAAAATGTCAGCACGGAAAGGCTCTTCATATGTTTTTGGTGGCTTGAAGTGAAGGCATTTAAATGGTTCAGTTTTGTTTGCTCAGTATCTGCTGAAATATTATTCTTATATTTGACAGTGGTCATGTCACTATATCTAGTTATCTCTCTCACTCTACAGTATCTCTCTACACTATATATATATATATATATATATATATATATATATATATATATATATATATATATATATATATATATATATATATATAAAGCTTGTTCCATACAATCCAGCCATACCTTGAAACAATAATAAATCAAACTGACAGAAGAGATAGAACCAATGCATCATGGTTTTGTGGTAAAACATAACTTTAATGTGTGTTCCACTGAAATGCATTGGTTAATGAAACTATTAGCTAGAACTGAGTAAGCAAGTGAAAGTTGGTGGTCTTGTGTCACTGGACCAGAGCTAAATTTCTAAAGGTCCTGCTGCCACTGGGCCATAGTGTGTTTTTCAGCAGATCCAGCTGCCAGTGGACTAGACCTTATTTTTCTGCACATCCTGCTGCAACTGGACTTGCTGTAGGTCCCACTGCCACTGGCCTGCAAATTTTATTTTTCCACAGCTCCTGCTGCAACTGGACTACAATTTGTATTTTACTATAGATACTGCAGCCCTTTGGATCACAACTTTTTTTTTTTTTTTTTTTTTCTCTCACACTCACAGCTGTTGGTTTGGCAGCTCCTGCTGCCAATGGACCGCATCTCGTCTTTTGTTTCTACAGAGCCTGCTGCCACTGGACCACAGGTTATTTATTTATTTATTTATTTATTTTCACAGCTCCTACATTACAGGATTTTACACAAATGTGTCTCGGATTATGCAGTGTTATGCTATGCTCACAAGCACTTTTCTGCCAACTTTTTATCAAACAAACTGCGGTTCTTCATGCTGAGCCCAGAGCAAAAATGTCAAAATAGTCCTTTTAATTTGAGCTTTGACTGTCTTTAATGGCATGAAATAGACTGTGGGTGTGCTCCATCGAGACAGGTAGCCTGGTGAGGGGCATTGCGGGTGATCATTAAGAATAAGTTGACCAAAGGATATTGATCTCAGCTCCCTCTTCAAGCCTCTTTAGCATAATCCTGCTCAAAGTCCATCAGACAGCAAGGTATTCATTAGTGTTGATTCTTCCATGAGAAAGGCAAAGACAACTTCTGAAAAATAAGTGAAGTGTAGAAGTGCATATGTGTTTATAGGCAACATACACACACAATTAGGCCTAGACATAATCCATTTTTTTTGCACCCAGATTTATTTATTTTGCATTACTTTATGGCTATTAATTGGAAATACCAGCTGGGTATCTAAATTCCCAGGGTCCTTTGTAGTGTGTATGTTTACTGGAGATCTGGTGACTGTAGTGTAAGCACAGCTGGAAATGTTCTAGATGTGTATATGACGGCTATGATTTATGTAAAAGGGAGTTAAGTTCAAACTTTTGCACAGGCCACTTTAATGAGCTGTGTTCTATGATTGATTGGAAACAGATGATGTGTTTTTGAATTCAATAAATAAACAATAAAAATATTGTGCCCAAGGGTGCCCAAACCTTTGCATAAGACTGTACCAACCTGATCTAACACCCAACAGCTCCAGTGAAGAAATAACTACAGGCCAAGTCCCCTCAAAACAAAACTGACTCAGGACTGAGAATAGACTCTTTAAACCCAAATCTTAACTTACACCTTAATATACACCCAAGCCTAAGCGTAACCCTTATTCTAAAATAACCTTATATCCATATGAGTTTCTCCAGTACATTTGGTCCACAAATTTCTCTCAATAAGATCCAAATATGTTCATAAACAGCAGGTTTGTCTGTTTATCTCCCAGCAGGAATACAAAAAAAAAACATTTGCATGCCACTCTAGATTCACGTATCACAAAGCTTTAAAGAAAAGGTCAACACAGTTGTGTCCATAAGTATTTGGACAGTGGGAGATTATTATTATTATTATTAATATTATTATTTTACATGATCTTTCTCATAATTAATTGCAATTACTTCAAGACTGGTAGAGATTATGTGCCACTGGTCCTCTTTTACAGTTCAGATAAAAATCTTATCAAAGCAATAGAGTAGAGTGAGGGGGTGGGGGGGGGGGGGGATGATATGGAGGAAGGTAATGTGTTTGGATATACCGTGCAGACTGTGCCCTGTCAGTTCACAGTAATGCCTTATAACAGCACCCAATCTCCCTTAGCAGAGATAATATCCTATTTAGTTCATACTCCTTATTCGACCAGCTCAGCCTGTCAATATCTCTGACGGAGACAGCCTGGCATTAGCTAATATGCTGCTAAGCAATAAGCCCTGAGTGATGAGCACTCTTAAAGTGGTTAGGGTTATTGACTGACCAGCCCTGACATCTTAAGTCAATGCAGATCTCGCTTCTCCCCACCCTTCCTCTTATCAGGGTCCCACTGCACCACCTTGCCCCACCATTCAAGTGTCCCACGTGTTTCTGTCCACTTAGAAAACCCATATAAAAAATAATGAAGCAGGCCAAGTGTCTTCGGGATTGAGACACCCAAGTAAATCATTTTTTAATCAAGTGAGTGCACTCTTCTAATAAACGATCGTGCTGGGAAGTGGCACAGAGTGTGTGTAAGTGTAGTCATGTGTCTGCGGTGTGTCCTGAGTGTGTCCTTGAATGTATTCCATATAATACAATTTTTAATGCTCCCAGTCCTGATTATGTGGCAGATAAATCACAGGGTTAAACTTCTATGAGATCAACAGACAATAGATTGAAATAGTCACCTTTTAAAAAAGAGTAAGGTTTATGGGCCATGATGATAAATACCATAAATATAGCAACCTCATTTAATTTGAGTTGAATTACTCAGGAGGTTTTAATAGAGCTCTTCTGATTCTTGACATGAAATCAAACATCAGCCTATTAGCCTTCAGCTCTGACTCTTCACCTTTCAGGACAAGGTTATAAACCATAGTTCAGATCAACACTACTGTTTTGAGATTTCATAGATGCTCACATTTGTTGTAGTCTATAAAGCATGTATCATATATCATATTGTGCTACAAAGAAAGATAATGCAATGATTTACAGGAATGACTCAATTACAGGTGTTGAGTTCAGCTTTGAGCTCATATTTGAGACAAGAAAAAACAAGTTTCTACTGCCATGTTTGTGAATTCATTAATTTTGGTTGCAAATAGTTTATATTTATTTTAATAAACATAATAAAATAAAAACAAAATAAAATAAATAACTCCATATATGTATACATATATACATACATACAGATACAGTCCTATGCAGCAGTTTGAACACCCTTAAACCATCTCATAGGCTGAAACTAGGAGAGCTTCTAAAATGATGATGATCCAAAATAACCCCAAACCCCTCACAGTCCACTGACCCAAATAGCAGAGAAAAGTTGTGAATAGACCTTAAACAAGCTGTATATGACCCAAGAGTATTTCAGATCTAGATGCCTTCTACAATAAACATCAACTACAAGAACTGAAGGCCTTTTAGCTGCTACAGAAAGCATTTGCAAGCTATCGTTTATGTTTATGTGGTCATACTAAATTTAAGCTTGTGCACAGTCTACATTGATGATTTTATTTTCTATAGTCTAAAAGACAGTAACTGGGCACTAGGGATTGCCAAAACATTGGTTTCATTGTTATTGGCTACAAAGAATTTGTTTAACATTTCTCATTAAAACAATAACAATATGGTTCTCAACCCTTTGCATAGGTCTATATATATATATATATATATATATATACATTTTATGGCAAAAATTATATGGACACCTGTTCAGTCATTGTTTCTTCTGAAACTAAGGGTATTATCAAGCTTTTGTTGGAGTAACTGTGTCTACTGTCTACTCTTGTAAGTTAGTGGTCAATTCCATTCCATTTCCAACTCACCAAAAAGCACTGAAAGCCACACCACCTTTCCAGAGAACATAGTTGCTGAGAGCCTTATTAACTCTCTAGCCAATGCTTGGCTGTACTTGATGCCAGTTGCTGCCATAGAGAGTCCTATTGTATTGCCAATACTTCTTTACAGGTTGAAACAAGCTGTGTGTGTGCATTGTCAGTAATGGGTGGAAGTGACATCCAAAGTCAAACACATCCATGCTCTTCTCAGCTCAGGTCCTCTCCTGAGACTCTGTACACCTCTGTGTTAAATCATTAACTACAGTGTTCATTTAAATATAGTTTTACACAAAAGAACAATGTAAGTGATAATTTAACACTTGGGATTTTAGGATGTATGTGTCACAACATCTAGATCCCAGGCAGAGCTAGTGGTGAAAATCCCATGTTCTGAAAACAAGTTTAAATGACTTTTTATGTGACAGAAAGAAAGAAAGAAACAAACAAACAAAAAAACAACAAAATAAAAAACAAAGAAAACATTTCAACCCCATTATAATGCTCAATTAAAAGTGCCATTCACGCGAGACAGATATGCACACCGTCTGGTTGGGAAAACAAAACACCTTTTCCAGCATTATAGAACAAAATAATTTGAGTCAACATAATCTCTCTTTGAATTAGCTAGCTCTCGGTGAGGTTATGAATATAAAGCATTGGCTCAACAAGGCTTAAATCAACGCACAGGCCAAACTACACTTCAATGACAACTAGTGGTCATTTTTTTTTTTTTTTTTTTTTTTTACATTCTGACTACATATAACACCACTTTAGAGTGCATAAATAATTTGCATTTCTCCACACTGGTGCTGAATACTAAGTGATCATGGTAGAAAATGCATACCTGGAAGACCAACAGAGGCATAAGCCCCCTTCTGCAGGCACCAAATTCCATTTCGACTCCTGGCAAATGGGGGGGAAATCCAGTTATTTGTCAAGTGCTCCTCAATTATGGATGCTGGAAAGCTTGCACAGGATTGCAGTAATATGTTTCCAGATGGTAAATGGAGGAAAGGGGTGTTCAAAGAATGGCTGAGGCATGCACACTTTTCTCCATAACTGACAAAATGTCCCAGACAAACAAAAAGCCTAGTGTAGTTCAGTCAATAGCTTTTGTTGCCGGCCCTCTGTCTTTATGAGGCTTCCTAATAAGGACGTATTGTGTGCAACATGACTGTGCACATATTATGACTTAGCCATTAAAAGGCTATTACAAAGTAATCTTCTGCTAACTTGTTACTCACGTGAATGAGTATAAATAAGCACACTTGTTGGTCTTTGGCTTGAAATCACAATGAAAGGAAAATTAAGCACAGAGCTTTCTAAACACTTAGCTAATTCAACCAAGCTATAGAGAATAAAACTACAGAGACCCTGTTTATATAGGGACACTTTGTGGGTGGCTTGAATTTTAGCCATGTTGTTGCATGTGTGCCATGTTAAGTCATGTATAACACACATTTGACAACTAAAACTCCTCCCAGTACAAGCACAGCTCCTCCCAGTATAATTGTGACATCTCCCTCTGTAGTACAAAATAGTCATTTTCTAATCAGCATGGATTGGAATTGAAATACATGTCCAATGGCATGTAAAACTGCAAATTTGACAGCAACCATTTTAAGCATAGCGCAAAAAATGATAAACTGGCAAACCACTGGTTGCTGTGTAATGTGGTACACATTAGGATACAATCATATACTAGTGACAGAAAGTGACCAAGAGTAAACACGGTCAGCAACAGGCTGGGATAGGCTACACTTCACAACTTTAAAAATCCTAGCACAGTGAGCATCTCACACCACCCCAAAAAATGTATTTATCAAGTTTAGATGATACCAAGTTAGATGTTTGTTTAGGGTCATTGTCCTGTTTAACTACTGTGCCCAAATTCCATCTTGCTCATGGTTTGAAACAAGGGTCTCAGCAAGGGTTTGGTCTCAACGCTGGTAGAGACACAACATCCTCCTGACAAAACCAACAACAAAAATACAGACTGTTTAATTCTAAAATGTATTTAAAAATATGTCAGGAAACAAACGTCTCCTGAAAAACTCTAAACAATAATGTTATGAACAATTACACTGTATCCCTAAATGTTTATGGATGCTCATTCTAATGATTGTGTTCAGCTACATTAACATGGTCTTTGTGGATAAACAACTTAATCTTTGTTGTTTTGGATCATTAAACTTTTGTCCACAAGATATTTTCATCTGGACAGTTGCAAACATTAGTTGAGTTTGAAGGTCAATTTTGGAGCAGGGGCTTCTTTCATGGACAGCAGCCTCTCAGTCCATGGCAATGTAAAATGCTTTTGACTATAGGCAGCATAGTCAATATCTTTTTCTTTTTTTATTTTCTTCACCTGCATTTTTTATGCATCTGTTTACCACTGTGAGAGAATTGCACATAAGAATTGCACTCACCCTTACACCCTAAAACTTTATTTAGTTTGAAGGTTCTAGGTTTGTTCCTGACCAACTGAACCCATTTCCTCTTAGGTGAGGGTGACAGTTTAGGTCCTTTTCCAGATGTTGACATGGAACGTATTCATGACAATGAATGGATTCATCTCTGTACCACTTGTAAAAATCTAAGATCTTTTTTTCTCAGATCTGTGAACTTGCAACTACTGCAAACTCAATGCTAAGAGAAGGCAAACCATATTAGTTATTATGCACTGCAAAAAAAAAAAAAAACAGTTTCAGGCGAGCAATTTAGTAGATCAGGAGCCATATTTATAAACCTTCAATCTCAATTTCCTCTCCATGTCATCCCAGCATGCAGTACAGCAATCAGACAGGTTATAGCTACAAGCAAGATCAGCCTCACAGTGCAAGCAACAATAACCTGAAATCAGTCGGCACAACGTGATTCCCACAAAAAAAATTACAAAATTTGTATTATTATGCAGGAATGAAGAATGTGCAGAACAGGCTTTCGTTACTGTCTGCTGATCCTCTACCCTGACCCAAAAACAAATGTGTTCAACCTGGGAACAGGCGATCTGCTGCGTCAGATATTGAACTTGGCCGTACTCCTCTTGTTCTGCTAGATTTGCTTCATGAAATGCAGCACATTATGTGTTATGGACAGTAATATTTATACTGACCTGTGCTGTCTTCATTGGCCCCTTTGGAAACAATATGCAATAAAAACTTCATCTAATTTTTCCAAGAGGTAAAATTACAAAGGTACATAAACATGTACATGGTACACATTTTAATTTCTATTCAAATATTTTTAATTTCCACTAATATTTTTATTAAAGTACATCAGAAAAAGCTCACACCTTGATGTGTTAACCTGTAAAATATCAGGCCAAATTTGTGGGATGTTTTTGTACTTTTGTTCACCAAAAAAATCACCAAAAGTATTTATAGAAGGCAGTCACACATGCCAGACAGTGTTATTTAAATATTTGTTTGAATGTAGCATGTTGTTTTTAATTAAAAATTTCGTAAACATTTTTGCTTATTTATACTTTACTATATAACTCAGACATACTTTTGGAATGAGATCATCCAGTGAATTCTGATTAATTATTTGAAATTATTAGACTGACCAGAATATTTATAGTAATACATTCCTCAAAGTATGTGACAGTAGCCCAAATAAAAATAAATGTAAAAATAAAACAATGTGAATGTCCTTGTCCTGTTATGCTCTTTGTTTTGTTTTGCCACATACTTTTAAGCACATGGCTCTGTTCTGCTTTTGGTTTTGTCTCTGCCCTACCTCTGCCCTGTCCCACCTGTGTCTCGTTTGTCCCGCTGCCCTGTAATCATCCCCAGGTGTTTCCAGTCTGTGTTTGTGTACTTAAGATCCTTTGTCTCACTCTGTCTTTGTCAAGTCCTGTGTGTTGATGTCAAGGAATCTTGTGGTTTTGTCAGCATGTACAGCGTCCTGTTTGGTTTTCTCTGCCTGTTTGGTTTTAAGTATGTTTTCCTTGTTTTAGTTTACTTGTATTTTTGTTTGCTTCGTTAACAAATGACCCTGTGTTTACGTCTGCTTCTAAGCCTGCTCACATGTGATAGTCCTTTATTATTGATTTATATATCAGTTTGATCCCTTCTCATGATTTTTAATCTGGAATTATGCAAGCAAAAATGAGTGTAAACAGCCCCTCCCTTCTCATTTTCATTTAGAGCCTAATATCTGGGTCTGACATTAGCCCTGCATATTCACTGATTAGTTGGAGTCTGCATGCAGGTTGAGCATGTACATATGGATAGAGCAGACAGCAGTTGGAGTGAATTTTAGCTGTTTACTGAGCTTGATTACTTGTTTTATTTCATCACACTCATCAAGACCATGGTTAAATAGGGTAAGTCTTGTAGTTTATGATGTGTATCATGTCTGTAGGTAACTATTATCCTGAATAACTGCCTGCAAAGTTTTAATTTCCCTGAGGGAACCATCAGCTCAGGTGCATCTTGTTTCCACTGATCATCCTTCAGATGTTTCTACAGCTTGATGACCACCAGGACTCTTCTTAGACCTGGCCACCTGGCCAAACCGAGTGATCATGGTAGAAGGGCCTTAGTCAGGGGGGTGACCAAGAACCCAATGGTCATTCAGAGAGCTTCAATGTTACTCTGTGGAGACTGTAGATCTTTATAGAAAGACAATCATTTCTGCAGCACCCAACCAATCAGGCCTGTATGGTAAGTCACAACTCATGACAGCCTGTCTGTATTTTGCCAAAAGGCACATAAAGGACTCTCAGACCATTAGAAATTAAAAGATTGAACTTTTTGGACTGAATGCCAAACATCATGTCAAGAGGAAATCAGGCACTGCTCATCACCTAACTAATACCATTCCAGCAATGAGGCTGGTAGTGTCAGCATGCTGTGGGGATTTTTTTTTTCAGCAGCAAGAACTGGGAGTCGGGGGTGAGGGACAGATGACTGCAATAATGTGCAGAGACATCCTTGACAATAACCTGCTCCAGAGCACTCTGGACCTGAGACTGGGACAAATGTTTATCTTCCAAAAGGACAATGACCCTAAGCACACAGCAAAGATAACAAAGGAGTGGCTTTGTGAATGTCCTTGAGTGGCCCAGTGGCCATTCTCCCCATTCAATTGATGGAGCTTGAGAGATTCTGCAAAGAAGAGTAGGATAAACTTCCCAAAAAACTTCCCAAAAAACAGATTTGCCAAGCTTGTAGTATCATACTCATAAAGGCTTTAGTTGCTGGTAAAGGTGCTTCAACAAAGTATTAAGCAAAGGCTGTGAATACTTATGTACAGGGTATATTTCAGTTTTTATTTTTAATACATTTGCAAAGTGTGTAGAATTGACATCCAAAATGAATTTAATCCATTTTGAAAACAGGCTGTAACAAAATGTGCAGGGAGGTGCTTTCCGGGTGCAGTGTATCATGTATTGAATCATATATTGAGATATTAAATGGTAACTGGGCCAAACAAACAGAATTTTTAGAAATGTTTATGGCCATTTATGCTTTACTTAAACAAATATCTATAAAAGGAAAAAAAAAATCAGAAAAAAGACATACAGAACTGTCACTTAAAGTGAATGAGTCATGTGGCCTGAGGCAGTGATATTACAAGATATATATAATGGAGTAGCAATGTTTAAAGGTCAGTGGAGTTTCATAAGGATTTTGAAGCTGTTTAAATGCTACATAATGCTGATTTAGCATTCATATCCATCTGAGGGCCTTCATTACTTGGATCAAGTGTGTTAGATTAGGTTTGGGGCTGACCTCTGCAGTGTGGTGGATAACCAAGACCAGGAGTGAGCACCCTTGGGCTTAACAAGAATAATGCTAATCTTACTGGAGTTTCCGGCAAGTTTTTTTAAGCTCCAGTACATTCAAAATTATGTCGCCAGAATAGTGATGAGAGTACAGAAGCATGACAGCATTGCATTCTGCAATGAATTCCCCCCAGAATTTTTATTATATGGATGTGCACAGAATTACCTCAGGGCATGTATTAGATCCTACTCAGTCCATACAATAGGTGATAATACTCTTTGTTCAGCTGCCTCTTGCCTTTGGAATGCATTCCCTAAAAGCCTTCTTTTAAAATTCTTCTTTTGCACAGTTGTATTAATTCATAATACTTTATCACATTGTAAATAATTCCAGATTTGTTTTTAGAATATCAAGTACATTCATCTTCATAATTTCATTCAAAAAGTTAAACTGTGACATTTTATATCCATTATGTCTAAAGGGACATGTTTTAATAATAGCTCAGGGAAATCTGAAAATCTAGAATTTCAAATTAGAATATTTAATTTGGAGTTAATACATTAACAATCAGTGTTGTGTTCTTGTCTGGTTCATTCACTATCCTTGCTTGCCTCTGTTTTCCTGTATTGTTCCCCCCCCCCCCATGTGCTTCACATCTTTGTTGCGTTTATCTTCTTGTCTCCACCTTTGTCCCACCTTGTCATTAGTGTCCCCTCCTGTGCCTCCTTTGTAGTCCTGCCCTCTCGTTATCTGCACCAGCTGTGTCCAGTCTGTCTCTGTGTATATGTAGGCCCTTTGTTCCAGTCTCCCTTTGACGGTCCTTGTGTGTGTTGCTCCTTCACATTGGCCCTTTTGCTTGTTATTTCTTAGATTCCTAGTCTTTTACTTTGTTTAAATGTAATGAAAATAATATACATTTTTATCTATTTGATTTAAATAATGAACAAAAACCTTTTTAAGGTACTATTTTCTTTTTTTTTTTAGTTCTAAAAACATGAAATTCTGCTCTTGAATATTAACAGAGAAACACATAGGAAATATTCTTATTATTCTTATAAATATTATATATTATATATATATTTATATTTATATATCATATAAATATAAATATTCTTTCAAGCATCATCATCAAATTTGATGGAGAGATCATTTTCTCAAACACACCAGAACCACTATCGGGGTAGAGAGTGTGTGTGTGTGTGTGTGTGTGTGTGTGTGTGTGTGTGTATATATATATATATATATATATATATATATATATATATATATATATATATATATATATAAAACAAAATCATGTAATAGCAAATATTTTTACAATTATGAGTTTGAGACCTTAAACTGGACTTTAATCTGTTCAAAAGTCAATAAGTCCTGACTATATATAAAGGACAGAGCTGTTATTACAGACATAAACCAGCTTCATTGTCCCATTGTATCCCAAATTAATTAGAGAGGCTCCTCCATGTTCTTTGGGCTTGCTGAGTTTTGGAATAAGTTTCCTCTTATTCTAAATACCTAAACCCTGTATCAACAATTTTAAGAATTAATTTTATTTCATTATATATAATTATTCTTGTCTTAGTTTGTAATATGTGTCTGATGTAAAATATTTGTTTTCTAAACTAAGTCTTTCTGCATTTAAAATATCTACTAATTAGATAACTAGTTAGTTATTGTACACATAGCTATAGATAGATAGATAGATAGATAGATAGATAGATAGATAGGTCTGTCTGTCTGTCAGTAATTCCTTTGCTTCATGATTACTATTAGTACTGGACAACTTGCGTTGTCTCCTCAAGAGGTAAACCTGGCTCTTCCCCTTCCTTAACAGAGTCATCCATTGCTGTCCAAGGTACTTATAGACCCTAACAACCTCCACATGAACCCCCTCAGTGGAGACCGGCTGTGGGGGTAGTGCAGACCTACGAAAGTCCACCACCATCTCTTTAGACTTGGCTGTGTTCTGCTGCAGAGGGTTCATTTGGCACCATGCGACAGTCAGGCAAAAGTCATTCACCAGTCTCCCGTACTCCTCTTCCTGTCCACTCCTGACATGCCCAACAAAGGCCATGTCATCTGGGAATTTCTGTACATGACACATCTCAGAGTTGCATTGAAAGTCAGATGTGTAGAGTGTGAACAGGAAAGGTGAGATTCCCCTCTGGTGTTCCCTTGTAATGCTTTTACAAGCCGATTTGCACCCATTTTATTTTGGCTCAGAATAAAATATGACTTATGTTTCGAAGTGTTTATAAAGAAAAAAAAAAGAAAACCAAAAAGAAGATAAGCTCTGCTTTTATTGGCTACTTTATGTCACTATGTTGGAAAGTTTTAAGACTGACAAAAACATTGTAATTAGGAGGGAGCTAAAGTGCTGTAAGCTGCATTATAAGTGAATTTTAAATATAAGGTGAATTTACAGGGCCAAGTAACTGGTGGTTAGGGAACCAGCTTTGTGACTGAAGGTTCCCTGAACTGGCAGGAGACTGAAGTCCCCTTAAGCAAGGCACTTCCCAACTGCTCCTTGGGTGCTGTGAATAGGGTTTGCCTACCGCTCTGGACATGTTTGCTCACTGCCCACTAAGGTGTGAATTCACTAGTGTGTGTTTCACTGCATGGCTGGGTGAAATGCAGAGGACACATTTCCCTGTGTGCAGCACAGTGGATATATATGCATGTTAACATTTAATTCATTTCTCCAAAGATAACAGATTAGCCATACCTTAATATAAGTCGTACTGGTGTGCAGACCATTTCGTGTGAACTCTCCACTTTGCACTTGGCAGTGTGTATTAGTAAGCAGATGGCAGCTGAAAATATTCACTGGTGTGGCTTCAGGTCATCTGTAGCTTTTCATGCCAAATTTTGCCAGACTTGCTAGAGGAACTGGCACTCCAAAATGACAGTGCCTGCCACACACACACACACACACACACTGTAATTCTCCACTTTCCACAGAAGAGCATTTACTCTGAAAGCTAAGGGCCGTTCAGTTCTGACGCTCAATTTAGAACAGTGTGAATGTGGGAAACAGTCTGGAGGAAAAACACACACAGATCAATATGATCAAATGTGCAGTTTCTCTCCCCCAGTGACACTCTGGGATGGCTGGGCGTGAAGGTGTGTATGTGGAATTGGAGGGGTGGGAGGTGAAGAGAAACCGATTCAATGCTGTTTTTATGATTATAAATGTAGCTTCTTAAATTGTTGCTTTTGTTCTCATTATTCTTAATCAATGTCGTTTCCTTTTTTTCTGTATTTGTTGGACAGGGTAAGAATGACTGACAGAGAAAGAGAGAGAACTCTCTGTTTGACAAATTTGGCTGTTACCTGTGCTTGTGGAGAAGCTTTATAATTCACAGTGGACACAGCGCTTACTGCATGACTTCCTTCTGACAGCCTGAAGAGCTTTTGTGGATAAAATCACCTCAGCTGCCTCGAGAGGACACATCCCACTGAGAGCACTCTCCCTGGGTGAAAATAAGCGTGTATCTGTGTATGTGTATGCGACAACAAGAACTAGCACTAAGGACGCATCCTCCGGGTGAGAGCTGGTCAGTTGGAGAACGGGCTGTGGCTAAGTGCTGGCCAGCTGAGTAACACAGCTGCAGCGTTAAGCTAATGATGCCATTCATTTCAGAAACCCTACGGGGGTGGATAAATAAAACAAAACAATAAAGATAAACTAATTAAAAAAAAAAATAATGTAATTAACCATCCACTATGAAATTTAAGGGGGAAGCTTAAAATGCAGTAACATCTATATATTTACACTAAAGCTGATATGTCCAAAATGTCAGCCTCCTAAAACTTCAGAGGAAGTCAATGTAATTTTTTTTTCAAAATATGTGAAAAGGAGAACATCTGCAAAAGTCTTCCATACAGCAAATTGTATTAAACTGGTGATCAGATGTCCAGTATCGCTTATTACAGTCAGTGTCACAATTACAGACATGCTGGTGAAGGTGGAAGGCAAACAGGGCCAGATTGAGCAAAAAAGTAGAGAAAAGAGTGAAACAGCACAGGGAAAAAAAAAAAATCAATGGAAGTCAATGTACTGGACACGCTAAAGAAATCTATCTCTCTATATATATAATATTACTGTATGTATTACTGACAGTTGGACATCCGAAAAGTGTGTGTGTGTGTGTGTGTGTGAGAGAGAGAGAGAGAGACAGAGACAGAGACAGAGACAGAGAGAGAGAGAGAGAGAGAGAGAGAGAGAGCGAGAGAGCGAGAGAGAGGCAGACCTTGCCATGAGCTCACCCGAAAGGTCTCATTAGACACACACTAAATTAGTGCTCAGGCCACTTCCATTACTACTGTGTCCTTGGAACACTGGCTATGCGACTGCTTATGTAATGACACAATGAGAGCTTTTAGAGAAAATAAAGCGCCATTGAATAGACGAGATCATTTACCATCAGTTACTTATGGACAATTATTGCTAATTAAAAACTAAAAAACATCATAGTCGACAGGTGTGCGGTTGTAGTTTCTGAATGTCACCTGATGACAGGGAAAAAATGCATATTTAAAATGGAAACTTCAAAGCAGAACAAAACACTTCCAATAAAACTGAATATATATATATATATATATATATAAAATTATTTATAATTTTTCTCCTAATGTAAACAGCAGCTGGGCTTTGACAAATGATGTAAAAATGTTTCAAAAAGTAAAGAAAAATGAAACTTTCTATATGCAGCCAATCTGTGAAGATATGGGGGGTAACCCTAAATAAAACACTCTTTATTCGCACTGTTCAAAAAAAGAAGGAAACATTTAATCATCACAGTATAACACAAAGTCAGATAAACAGGGATATCAATCTGCCCATTCATCTGCTTTGGTGCAAATTAAAGTGACAACAGGTGCACCAGAGAGGCAACATCAAGACAACACCCTAAAAGGGAATGTTGCAGGTAATGACCACTGACAATCACACTCTCCTTATCCTTCCTGACTAGGACTTCTCTAGTTTTGTGTGTTGCTGGTGTCCTAATCACTGGTTGCAAAAGGTTGTACCTGCAGCCCATTCAGGTGGCATAGATAGGCCGGCATATCCATATGTATTGTTGCAAGACAGTTTGCTGTGCATAGTCACAAGAGCATGGAGGGAATACCAAGACACAGGCTGTTGCATGAGGGGAGCAGGACAGAGCCATAGAGGGGCATCAACCCAGCAGCAGGACTCCTGCAGTATCTGCTCCTTTATGCAACCATGCAAGGAAGAACAGGAGTAGCACTGCCAGAGCCCTTCAAAGTGACCTCCAGTGAACTACTACTGCGCACGTTTCATGTTTCAGGAACAGACTCAATGAGGGTGGCATGATAGCCCAATGTCCTCTAGTGAGACCTGTGCCCACAGCCCAGCACTTTGCAGCTTGTTTGACATTTACACCAGAATTGTGTAAAAAGCACAAATATGAGACAGACAGTGGTAAATATCAAAGTTTATATCAAACAAAGTAAGATAAACAGAGGTAAGTAAGTCAGAGAGCAAAAATATAAGCTAAACTAGGCACTCTGAGAGCCTTGGCTAACTTCTCATGTACTAAAGAGCACTGAGCAGGAGCCCCTACTGTACACCTAGTGACCATGTCATTAGACATTTCTGCTTGTTATCACACTTGGTTGCATAAGAAAAAAAAAATCATATTGCTTGAAATTTCCAAAGGTGGGAAGAAAATAAGATTTAAATTGTATCCAAATCGTATGCCAAGCTTTCATATTCTAATACCAGCAGCCAATCAAATATAATGTTATCCTCTCCTTGAAATTCTGTACCCACAGAATATTCCCTTGGTGTTTTACTGTGAAATAACAATGAAGCAAGGGTGTGATTCAGGAGCTAATGAGTGTCTTTGGCCGGGAATGAGTCTGAAGCGCAAAAAGTGCCTCCAGACAAGAAAACATACAGCCTCATTATCAGTCGTTAGTGCAGAATGAAACCCATGTCAGCAGTTTCCCTCCAGGGCAAACAGGAATTAACCTACCTTTTAGAAATGCCGTTAAAAAACAATAATCTCAAAAATCTGATAACCTCCACAAAGTAAACAATGCCTCATTTGTTTTAGAAGGCCCCTAACTGTGAGGTGCAGGATGAATTCAACAGCTGAACGGAGTTCTAATAATGAATGCAGAATGATTCAACAATCAATATCAAGAGAAGGAATAGGTCTGGCTGCCTAAACTGGTTCTACTCAATGACCATAAAGCCTCCTGCTTCGGGTCTGCAGCAGCATCTTTAATTAAAGAAGCTCACAATTTGAGCATTTCTGCTTTTTAAAACGAAGAGGATTTTTTTTTTCCTTCAACTATTCTATTTCACTGGGAAACAATGCAGCATTAGTTCACAAAGAGAATACTTGATGCTTCCTAACATGAACGAGAATCATCAGCATTAGAATTTCAAATACAATTTGCCGTAAGCGGTCTATCAAACAGCCACCAGCAGATCTTTAATGACAACAGCAGACGCAAACTAAATAACACTGAGGCAAACTGAAGTATTTCAAATGGACTCACGTTTCTTAAAATGCTCAAATGGCCCTCAAGACTGTTTGAGATTATTAGTGCAATATTGTAGTGGAACACTGTCTGAAAGAGTTCTGTTATTATTATTTTTTTTTTTTCAGTGGAAAAATAAGACAAAATATAAACAAAACAACAAAAAGCCATCTGTCAACCTTTAATTTCACTCAGAAGCACACTGTGTCATGTGTCAGTCTGGTTTACCTCCATCTCCCTGTCTTGATGTTGTTTCCTCCTCCTCCTAAGCACATGGGTTGTTTTGGGTCTTTCTCCTCCCTTGCTCCGCCCATTCCCACCTGTCTCTCCTTTGTAACCCTGCCCCTTTCTAATCAGTAGTTTCAGGTGTGTCCAGTGTTTTGTATTTAAGACCCTCTCTCTCAGCCAGTCTTTGTGAGTCCATGTCAAAGATGGTAGATGTGAGTCCTAATAGATGTTATTCTTGTGTTTGTTGTAGTTCATCCATTTGGTTTGTTAGTTTGTGTTTTGTTTACTTAGTGTTTAAGATCTGTTTGTTTTTTATTGTTTATTTCTTATTAAATCCTCAACCCCAGCATTTGCCGCCACACACTTAGTCTTCCGTTCTGTCTGCACGAACTTGACACACTGGAGGAGAGGGATTTCCAGTGAGGATTTCCAGTGGATACAGCAAATGGGAATGAATAAAAAAAAAAAGTGAAAATAAATATCATAAAATGAATCAAATAAAATTAAATTAGAAAATAAATATCAAATAATTAGCAGTATTAGTAGTTATATTAGTCAAAATTAATCACGGTTTAGATAACAATTATGCACATAAGAATGAAGAGACAGAGCTAAAATGTTAATGCATTTTAAAATTAATGTCAAAGTATGATTTTAAAACAGCTAAAACAATGAAATATATAGGTAGTCAGACATGGAAGCTAAAACGGAGTTAAACTAAAAGTAAAATAATGACATAAATGAAATGTAAGTACAGTTACAAAGAATAGAATATGAACAAATAATGAATAAATTCAGCTAAAAAGTAAAATAAATGATTATACTGTGTTAGTATAAAGTATACTGTAAAGATGCTGCCGTTGTCATTTCCATGAACATGATTTTAATCACGAAGATAATATGACCATATGCATGAATAAATATCTAGCCTGAAAGTCCTGAAAGTGCACTCAATGAACGGAAGACAAACATTTATCTGCAACGTTAGACTGTAAAGATCCCTGAGTACAAACTTCCAGTAAGCACAACAAATAGTGATGCGCCACTATTTTTAAACCTGAGATTTCTAGAACAGTGGGTCTCAACTCCATTTCAAAATTATGTTGGTTTCCATAAAAATCACTCACACAATAGTTCTTCAATTGTTAAAACCAGAGATTCTCACTTCACAGGCAATTATGTGCTGTTTCCTAAGCTTGAAACTCAGAATCAGAGTAACCTACCATTGTGGTCTCTTTAGTAAGTAATGAATCATCAGTGACTAATCTTAAAATTTGCTTGTTTCCTGAATTAAATTCCTAAATTAAAAGTTAAATAGGAAAATGAGAAGTACTGTTTTGTATGATCCTGAGATGGAATAATACTGATACATACATAACTAAAAAATTTTTTTTACCATTTTTGTAAACAGGGTGTTCAAGTATGAAGAACCTCCAGACTTTGGAATGGTTCTATTGAATTACCTTATGTCCAGGCCAAGAATAATTTACGAACCCCTATTTTTAAGAGTGTGCAACAATAACCACTCAAATCTCCAACGTCCTATTAAAATGGCAGCCCTGTTTACGTGTGTTTCTTTCCTACAGCATGTATGATTATGGCTAGAAGGTGCAGGTGATCATTAAACCTGTTTATCGCCAGCTTGAGCTTGTTGCATAACAATCTGTGCTTATTTACAGATGCTTCTAATTATGAAGTGAACCTGGAACAGGCAAATGATTGCAAAATAAGTGTCATGACACACTCCATTATATAGTCAGAGAAAATGACCACAGTAACCTTGAGAGGAATGCCAGAATAACGGTAATGTGATAGACAGGAGCCTGTTTCACAAGCCGAGCATGTCTGAAAAGGCTAAACCTCTTTCTTCAGCAGCTGTTTGGCTCCAAATTATCATAATGCCTCAGTGTCTTAAAGTGCAATGAAGCTCAAGAGTCACAATGTACTGTAGAACTACTCTGACAAATCAAAATCATATAATTAACATCTGCAGCATTACTGATTGGAAAGTTATTCTTGATACTGCCACCCTCCTGCTTAACCGTTGGGATGAGCCATTGTTGAGTTGGAGTGCAATGTTTGTTTTTTCATTTAAAAATATAACTTTTCAAAATGCAATTTATTGTTTATATATCTACAAAAGATTTGTTCAGTAGGCTTATTTTAACTGCAAAATTGTATATGCTTTCATACCCAGCATCTCTTACACTGAAATATGACTGACAACTAAGCAAAAAAACCCCCAAAAAACTCAAATATAAAATGACCTTAATCTACCTGATTACATCTAAACCTAGACTTTAATCTACACCTAAACCTAACCTTAAACTTCACCCTAATTCACACTTTAACCTAATCTTATCCTACACCTTAACCTACACCCAAACCTAACATTAATCTACACTTCATAAACAGACAGAAAATTTTCAGAATTGATTTATTTTATTTATTTATTTTCTGTTCTTCTTCAACAACATGGCAGGCAGCTGTGTTTCAGCGCAAAGTAAAGATACACTCTGGTATTAAGAGTGAAAGCAGCTTTAATACAAAAGTGAAATCCAGAGGTGTAGTCAAGTCCAGTCAGTCTCAACAAAGCAAAGCACCTGAGAGGCAAATGCAAACAATACAATGAGGCAAATCCAAAAAAAAACAAGTACAAAACAATGGAGGAATACAGGATCAAAACTGGAAAACAGGACAATAGTGAATGCTTTTTTTTGCAACTGGTTTGGCAAAGAGCCCAGACAAACAGGGGAGTGTAAATACAAAAATAAAGAAGTAACATGTGAGATGAATCAATGTTCAGGTGACGTGGAACATGAGTTCAATGTGTTTGCATGTATTTCGTTTAACCAGTGGCAGGATTAATAGATGATCAAGTAAGTTATATTTTTAGGAAAAATCAACCTGTATATTTCTTTCTGTGAGATCATCGAGGGCTGTAAAACACTATGTAAAGCACATTCTTTTTGTTTTGGAGCAACATTTTAAGAATGCAAAAAATATATATATATATTCTTTATGTGGCACATTTTTAGTTTCACTTTGTACCCTAATGCATACCGCTTGTTTTCAGTGCCTCCAAACCTCTAGCAGAAAACACATCCCAATCCTTTTTAAAGTGGATATTGGGTACTTTTCCTTGTACACAGTAAAAGTCTTTAATTCTGATGATGTGTGACAAGTTATATTACAAATTATACGACACAAGCTGGTTGAGAAGCATGTGAACCATGCTAAATTACAGCATGGTTCTAATGATTCTCAACCAATCAATGTTTTTCACAAAGACTGCATCACTGCATCAATGGTGTCACTAAATAAACAGCAGCAGCTCCTCAAGAAACATAAATATCTTAAACAAAAGAGGAGAACAAAACTAAAATGGTTTAGTTGATGTAATGGACCTGGAGGTGGTGCCCAGCCACTTAGGTGTAGCTTCCATCTGCTTTAAATAAGATAGTTTATGATATGTGCATGATTTCTGTAGGTTACTCTGATCCTGAGATGTACTATGTACTAAAACTATGTATTAAAACCCACAATCCTTTACATATGGATACAGAAACCTGATTAGTCTGGGGTAAAAGGGCACCTGCTCATTATTTGGCTGCAATTTGTGTGTCTCTGAGTCACATGACTCTCCCTGGGGCTGAGATCACATCAAGAATTCACTATAATAAAGACAAACAGACAAGAAAAATGGAGAGTGAGAAACAATTTAATTTTAGGGGTCGGTGTAAGGAGCTGGAGAAGCAGTTGCCAACTGTACAGTTTGAGTGGAGTTCATGAGATGAAGATGAAGCAACAAGCTCCTAATTAAGGAACTATATTTCAGCACAAAAACAAACAAACAAAAACATAATATGAAAACATTAAACATGAGGTTCATGCCTCAATTTATTAATGTCTTACTTCATTTCTTTTCCGAGTTGCTGTATAAAAGCGGTGGAACCCTCAGGGTCATGTGATATTGATGCGGGTCTCATTTGGGCCAGACATGCATTACTACCTCTTTTTGCTTCAATTTTGAATGAACCATTTTCACTCTTGAACATTTCTCAGGACCATTACTTGTTTATTTTATGTTTTGAGGTACCAATAAAATGACCATCAGTGGTTTAGATGCGCGTGTGTAATTAAAACAGAAATAAATAATGCATAGAATTGAGCTGCTTTTGGATTGCATATTTAACCAAAATCTAGGAACCTAGTTACAGCTACAGTAAATTATACAATTAAGAAATACATGTAATTTAAAATATGCAAATGTACAGTATTTTGCCAACAGTTTTGTGGCAATAAATCATTGTGAAAGTTACTTACAGTTTGTTCTTTAATAAAAGAAAGAAAAAGGAAAAAAAAAATCATCTGTGGGTGGATAAATTATAGGTCTCTGACAGCCAGGGCCATGTTGCTGTTCTAGCTGTCACATTAAGCTGAGATGTTCACAAAGAACATTAATGTGGTTCAATAGTCAGAACCTGAATCGTACTCCAACTTTGAAGATCAGTGGTAGTGTTGAAAAAAATGTCTCAATATATTTTGTCTACTGAGTTGACTACCTGTGAACTACTCTGTGTGACTGAAAGATAACTTGAGGCTGAAAGTATATAAAACACATCACTCAAAAATGGATTCCTGTCAGAATAAAAGACATTTTTCCAAAACACCCACTGGGGAGAGAAACTATCTTAGCTCTCCCAACACTCTCCCAAACAATGGCGGCAATTCCACTCTTAATGATACCACCTTTTCCATGTGAAAGAGGCGTTTAAGTGCTTCACATATGCTGCACTGTTTTGGGCAAATTAATAAATGCTTGCATGATTCCCCTGCATTTTCATCTCATTCTTTTTCTACCAGCTATTTTATTTTTATCTAGTATTAAATAAAATACTGGGGGACTGGTTAAAATCAGTGCACTTTACCTTAGAATAGGCAAAATTCAGAATCCTTTAAAATTACAAATATTTATAAAAAGCTACATTTACATTTGTAAAAACGTATTTGCACACTTCTGCAGTTTAAAATGTTGTCAGGCAGAATTACATGCAATGAGAGAGATCATGGAATTACTATATATCTTAAATGGCTTCAGGACAGTGAACTGCAAGTATAAAAATAAATTAGATCTTGCAGTCTCTGGAAAATGATGTGAATGTGATTTACTCCAATCCCCAAAACTTTTACATCAGTTAAATTACACTTCTCACTTTAACATTCCGTAGTTGTTCAGGCATGTCATTGTCCTCCCAATCCTAGCTGTGGGAGCACTAGTGAGTGGGTGGGTTAATTGTCAATTTTGAAGAGTGATCAAATTAACCCTTTTTGAGTTGGGGGTAATAAAGGTACAACAAAGAGTTCTTTGAGTAAGACCACAGAAGAACATTTTTTTTGTGAAATAGATAAAGTTCTCACAGCACTCATACTAGTATAGGTATTTGGGAGAAGTCACTCTCCTCCCAGAAATTAACATTTTGATTGGTGGAGCGTGATGGTCTCCTTTGTGAGAGGGCAGTGTCGGTGTGGTTTAGGGACAGCTCTTAAATTTCCTTTAAAAGTTACTGTTGAGAACATGGATTTTGAAATGATTAAGTGGACCAGATTGGCACATTTATTAGACCATATGTACAATCGCCCGATTTGTACAATGTACCTGTGATCTAATTTCTGTAGCTGTGACACATTACAGTCCATGTAATTTCAAATGATGTGTTTCTCACATTTGTGTCTGGGTTTCTAACCAATATTCAGTTTAAATGGTTTCAATTAAAATTATTTTATTTATATTTCAAGAAACCGAAGCCGAGTGTACATTTCTCCATGTAAAGCCACCCTGAAGGAAGCGAAAACGATTGCTTATATTACTTTTTGTAAAGTGTTGGAAATTTGTATAAAGCCTCAAAAGAACATCTTCACAAAGACATGTCCTCATGTTAGCCTCAGCCTAAGGCCTGCATTATAATGTTAGAAATGCAATTGTTGCAGTTTTGAATTCAGCTGCTGCCCAAGGGCTTCTATTTTAAGCTTCTATTGTATATTTAATTCTGTTGACAAGTTAACAGATTTTCAGTTCTTTTGACTGTGAAGGGGACATTACTGTCTGCTGTAATCAAGGGCGTTGTATAGATTCACAGGGGTTTGGTTAAAGAACTCAAGAAATTCTTTGTTTCTTGCTTAAGAACAAAACAGCTGTAACCATCAGCTCCGTTCTCCTATTGTTCACATCCACCAGCCACAAGGACAGTCTTGTAAGAGCTTGACTTGTAGATAAAAATGGAGCTCAGTGCAGACTCTTAACGCATAGCAGTGACAGGGACAGAGTGTGATCAGACGGTGCCCGTGTCAAAGCCCACATTTGAAATGGCCTGTGCTGTGTGGCGGCATGTTCCCACTGACAAGGATGTATGTCTTAATGCACTCATGAATTGGTATGCTCTACATGACTCAAAGACTAGAAGAGCAAAAATCGGAGACTATATCAGTGTGTCCAAATGTGTGTTGTGTCTGTATGGCGAGGTGGGAGGCATAATGTAAAGAGATTGAATGTCAAGGTCACAGAACACCCTATCCATCATTTAAAAGTTCAATGTCAGACCAAACAAAGCCACTGGACTTATTATCTTGTCTTTGAACAGCAATACAGGTTTTGAATTATGGATACTTTGCACAAGCCTTTCAAAATAGGAAATGGTCGTCTCAACTTCATCTCCTCAAAAAAATAAAAAAAGAAACCCCACTCAAATTAGTGTGAAATACTCCCAGTGTGTCGCACTTTGATGTCCACTTTAAGCACATATTAAAACACAATCCCCTATTATTGAGAACCTAAATATACTGTCTTAATATGTATCACCAGGGGCTTCAAAATCATACACCAATTTCGATTCCTAAAGTGTTGCTATAATGGTATAAAAGGCACAGGGTACATCATTAGGGTAACTTTGTGGGGAAATGCCGTCTCTTCTCCCCTCTCAGACACGGAGGTCATGGATATTCGTATAATTTAATTTGCTGTGCATAAAGTCTTTAGCAAATGTTTTGAAGGCTGTTATGCTAATAAGGCTCTAATTATTAGCCTACCCATTGCAGACCGGCTTCAAAGTTATCGTCTTTGATTATACATGGTTTGGCTTCGCTGTTCCTTTGTGAGTCTTCTGTGGCTCTTCTGCAAATGCACCTTCTTCAAGACTGGAGTTCAAAGAAAATCGGGAGTTTATTTCTGTTCTACAGATTATCTGACGGGTTAATACCATGACCTTTCAAATCGCTCCATTATACTCAGACTTCAGAAGCTGCAAACAAAAAAGAAAGGAATTCCCTTTCTCTTTATCTCTCAGTGCCTGAAGACTTTAAATATACCTTCACCAGAACAACTTTTAGAGGTTTCAGAACCCCTTTTGTACATCTGACTTGCTCACGGGGTCAAGCTCCACAGTGGCCAGCTGTAATTTAGCCACCCATTATCCTCTCCTGCATGTTGTGAAATTGTGGTGCTTCCTTCAACACTTTAAGGTTAAAGCATGCTTCCAGATTGCTCTGTCAAACAGCATCGATCGTAATGTTCAGCTCCGGCCCCTCCGCTAAACACGTATTCAGCAAAATCCGCAGCCTTCAAATAGTGAAGGTTAAAGTAAAGCCCATTAAAAGGCAATAGGTCGTTAGATGAAAGAAGCCTTTGCTTACTTGTTTTGACCAATAATGTGTAGTTTGAAAGCGCTGACTCTTGGCCATTGAAAATCCCACTGTGAGATGCTGGGATTAGTTGGAGGGATCTAATGAAGAGTGGTGTAAGCCTGTCGTTTACGACCTTCAAGTCAGCCTGCGGTTTGGAGGCTGACAGATCTCTTTATCACGTTAGACTTTCTTATTGTTTTTAAATAATGCAAATTCAGGAAGGAATTGACTTCTGTAGACTAAGTTGGCTAGATTTGTTTTACAGAAATAAGAAATGATAAAACTGAGTGTGAAAGTTCAGAGGAAAACTAAAAAAACGAAGACATGAAATGACCCTAAAAATTCTGAATAGCACTAATTCATAGTTGATATCTAATGTATTCATAGCTGTTAACTGAAACATTCATAGTTGTTACTGAATAATTCATAATAGTTATCAATTTTCTTTTAGTGGACATCTACCTAATTCATCATGAATGCTGAATAATTAACTGTAGTTACTAAATAATTCATAGTGAATGTGAAATAATCCAGTAGCCATAGGATAATTCATTTTGGATGCTAAATAATGCATATTAGTTACTGAATAATTCATTGTGGATTCTTAATAATTCACAGTATTTGCTGAATATGTCATAGTGGATGGCGAATTTTACATTTGAGAGATAAGGAGGTGGATGTAAATGCAGGTAAATGTTTAATAACAAAAGGGGCAAAGCAGCAATGAACCAGAACAAGCATTAAATACTGGGGACAAACTAAATTAAACAATTAAACAATTAAACAATTAAATTAAGACTAAGGAAGAATCTAAACAAACCAACAAACAAGGACAACATGAAATAGAAAACGAAAGGTCAAATATGAAGGTGCATTGAAAGACAAAACACAGATAGAGACACACTGAAACAAAGGGCTAGATATACATAGACACAGACTAGACACACATGGACAAGATAACGAGAGGGCAGGGCTACAAAGGAGGCACAGGTGGGAACACTGAGGAGAGGATGGAGCTAGGGCTGATATATTTTATAGTTACTGAATAATTACTGTATATTTATAGTGGATAACTAAATAATTCATAATAGTTACTGAGTAATTGTTCTTCGGAATATACCTTCAAAACTAGGTCTGTTTGTCAATTATAAAAAAGTAAACATTATGGTATAATTACTAGGAAATGTGTTCTCTGGTCACTGATCTGTGTAGGGAATAATTTGCTAAAGGATGTGGGAGTAGGTGGTCTCTCTAGGCACGGCACAGTTGGGTGGCTTGGCAGTGTGTCAGTTATTGATTTTGGGACACAGTCAGAGCAAACAACTAAAAACTGCTGAGAGCTCCCAAATTCACCAAGGGAGGGTTCCGGGAGATGTGGCCCAAAGTTATTTAATTATCATTTCCTAGGCTGCGGATCAGCTTGCACTCTCCTCGTTCCTGACAGGTCTCTTTTCAATGGGACCTGCCAGTCTAGAGCTTGGGTGTAATTTGCAACTTTTCTCCTCTTCTCATTTCCGCAATGCTGGCTCACTGTGCTGAAAGTAGTCAATACTGTCCCTCCACTGTGAAGAAGGCAAAGGCATTTCACCATGAGTAATGGCACTAGTAATAGGATTTATCAGCACGAAAAAGAGCAAAGTATTAAAAACTGCCCACGTATCAAAGTCTCGCTACACTGCAGTGAGACAATAAATTCAGAGACTGCAGGTTCTCTAGTCACTCTCCATCAAGGTCAACAGATATGCTGTCTAAAAACCAAAAAGAAAATGAGGTCTGAATCAGAAAGAGAGAGAGAAAGACGCGCATAGAGAGGAGAGTAACTACATATACTGCCCGTTTGATACCTGAAAGGATGATGCAGATTGTAAATCGTGTAAAAATAAGGCAACATTTTTCACATAGACAAAGATTTCTCTCTCACTGCACCTTATTATTCCATCAAATTTTCTCATATTTCCCTGCCTTTGATGGTGTTGTTTGTTTTCAGCTGATGATTAGATTTACCACAGACCTCATCATTTTAACACTGCTTTGCTCTTGTAAAAACAACATACCGCAGGTCCCCCAGGCACAACTGACCATATCTTTACATTCAAAACCACTGTATGTACCAGACAAAACTTTGCTAAGCGATTTGATAGCAACAGCTGATAAACAGTCCATTGTGGAGGATCAGGAATATAAGGTAAGAGATCAATCTGTCAACAATAGCTAAGTAAAGCCTATGTAATGAAATGTCCTTAGCTACTGTAAAGAAGTGATTCTCTTATTCTCGTTCTCACACTGCTAGGTATTTCATTACCAATCCCGCATGAATACCGGGAAGCTTATTCTCATTTCTGCTTTCACTACACTAAATAATAAAGAAATTAATATTAATTCCATGTCCATGCATTACAGTGGAAATCCATGGTGTTACTGATATCCCTATTCATGTGCACTTTCTTGTGACTATCTTCTGTATGTCATCCCTTAAAAATAGTCTGAACATAAAACAGAAAAAAAAGACAGTAAAAATAGCGCATGACTGACAAATTCAGATTAATTTATCATCTCAGATGTCACCTACCTACATCTCATCACTGTGACTCAACTCTTCATTGCTCCTAAGGGTTCTTTAGAAAATATAATCAAGTCTTAAATGAACCATGTAGGATGCTAAAATGAGCTCTTGTGATTCTCAAGAGAATAAAACAGATATTGTAGAGAGCAAACATTGTTTCTTAAATCAAATCATGCTCAATGCATTCCTCGCTGTTAGAGATTTACGTATTCTTTGTTTACAGAAATTTCTTATGGACTATAGTTAAGGTTAACAGTTCAGGTTTGTGGGGAGCTGAGAGCACATTTACACGTTTGATGAATGTACACAGCATTATACATAAATATTTCAATAAACGAATAAATAAAAACAGTGATGAGGCTTGTACATTGGAGTCCTCCAACACCAGTTACCAGAGGGACTGAAAATTGTATCTGGGCCAGAACTTGGTCTTACCAAATGAATAAGAATGAGTTACTATCACATCCCAGGCACATAGAAACCAGTTTCAACAGAAAATGTTACAAAGAAAAAAGTACCATAACAATAACCCTACCCTCAACCTTAGACTAAACTTCACCTTAAACTACACACACCGCGCCAACCTTACATGAGTGTGATTATTTTAATTTGTGTGTGTGTGTGTGTGTGTGTGTGTGTGTGTGTGTGTGTGTGCATGTGTGTGTGTGAAGGAGGGAGTTTAGAGAGATAGTGAGAGAGAGAGTGAGAGAGAGAGAGAGAGAGAGAGAGACTGTTTGGAAAGCACTCAGCTGGGAAAGGAGCAAATAATGTTACTTTTCATGCTCTTATTGTGGACTAGAGCACCCTGAAAGGCTAAATGCATGGAATAAAAATAAATAAGTAAACACACTACTCACTTTGTATTCCTTCGCTGCCTTCATGGCTTATGTCTATATCGCTCTCAGCTTTCTATCTTTAAAAGAGGTGAAAAGATGAGACTTTTAGGTTTTAAAGGTGCTGTCGATATACCCTGGTTGTGTCAAAGTTATGAATAATGCAAGAGATGATTTTATTTAGATTTAAAAATAAATGAGCACTTGAACTTCCAGGATTTTTTTCACTTTCAAAGTAAAAAAAAAAAGAAAAAAGGAGGGGGCGGGGGTTTGGGGTAACAAAAGCGAAGAGAGCAAGATGGAAGAACATAATACATTTGTCTCTTGCTCTGTAATGGAGGTAGGGAAGGAGCATATAGTCCCTTGTGTCCATGCTTACAGAGAACAATGCTTCAAAAGTAGCAAGAGAGACGCAAGAGGGAGGAAGTGAAAGAACCAGTGTGTTAGATAAGAAAAAAAGAAACACTGTGCGAGAGATAGAGACAATGTTGTGGTGGTGGTGGAGGTGGAGGGGGGGTTTGTTATTGTCATTATTATTATTTTTGTTGTTGTAACGCTCTGTCAATATAGTACTCAAGGCAGTCACACCAATAAAGCGCTTACTAATTTCATTGTTTGGCAGTGAACGTGAGGTAAATGGAGAGAGCAAAACAATTAGATCACAATGCATGATGACACTTGGAAAAACAAAACATCACAGTGACTGATATAAAACACAGACACACTGATGGATGAGATGGATGAGCTCGCCTAGAAACCAAGGCTGCCTCAAAGGCAGCGACTAACTTGAGTTAGTTTCTATCTATCTATCTATCTATCTATCTATCTATCTATCTATCTATCTATCTATCTATCTATCTGTGTCTATTTTATACTACTACAAAGCCAGTATTAATGCCTAGATAATGCTCAGCATACGACAGTTCACTTCTAAATGTTAAAAAAAATGACATGAGACATCAGACATGAATAAAATGATAAGCCTTTATTTAACGGTGTTAGAGATAAGTGCTGTTTTAAGTACTCTTGAAAGAGATGGTCTTCAGTCATTGTTTAAAAAAGCAAGGAGCCCAGGAATAGACTTTGGTAAAACGTATCCACTTCATTAAAACCAACCGTTCACAGTCACTGTCAATTTTATCTCCGATTTTATCAATTTCACTCAAATCACCAAATATTTATAATTACAAACTGTAGTCCACCTGTTTCTCTGCATACTTTGGTTGCCTCCTTTCGCCCTGTTCTTCAATAGTTAGGCCCGTAGAGGACCACGATTTATAGAAAATGTTGTGCCTCCTTACCCATTATCTGCTCATTGAACTGGGCCTTGCTCAGTTTGACAGCACTGTATCTAATTCCAGTTAATTCAACTTTAATTGTGAACAGGTTAATGGAGTGACAGAGAGAGAAAGAACAAGAAACAGAAATGAGAGAAAGCGAGACAGGAGGGGATATGAATGATCTTGTGTAACCCTGTTGTTTTTGCAGCTGCTGCTGAAGAGGTCAGAAGTCCAGTCTGCCCACTCATAGCATGAGTACAATTATGAGCTCAAGCTAAGCCATAAAACTGTTCTCTACCCTGACACCTCATACATGTCACATTGACCCAGGTCAAGAGAAACACACTGTGAACATACTGTGAATTTGAGCAGCCACAGTCACAACTTGCACAGCTTACTGAAGTATACTGCAACTGAACTGCCAGCTTTATTTCAACAGTCCAGATCCATAGAAGTAAACATCCAGCATGCAGTAAAGGTTTATGTACATAACTCTTAGAACCTGAGATCTGTACTTTGAGGGCAGTTACATGCCTTTTTCTAGGCTTCATAACTCAGGATCAGAGTAGCTTACAGGCACGATGCACATATAACAAACCACATGACCTACTCTAGTCACTAATTCAGCTTAGAAATGAGCTAAAATTCACTTGATTGTAACTGAATTAGATTGAATAAATGCCAAAGGAACTTCCAGTGAATTAGAATGGGCCTAATGACGCCACTGATCCAGATATTGGTTTATAAAGTAAAATGAGAAAGGAGAGGCTGTTAGCTCTCTTTTATTTTTATTTTTTTTAAAACAGTGTTCAAATTTCAGCATAAAAGCCCTGAGATTTGATAATATTGATATACATATATACATAGCAAATATAAAAGACATTTTCAGCTAAAAAAAAAAAATCTGGGTGATACAATTTTAAAAGGATATCTAATGATATTTATTGATTTATTTATTTATTGAATAAAAGTATGTAAAACTACAAAAGCATCCCACAAAATTGACTTAGGGTTCTAAAGGTTAACCCAACATTTCTCTAGTTTTTATAATTTTCCTTTGATTAATGACCACAAGACTTGTTTTGGTGATGATGGATAGGACCTTTACTGTAGCGCCACCATCCTTGTCCACATTGTCCACCCCTCCCTTTGTCTCATTGTAGTCCAGCACCATTTGTGGTTTTTTTATCTTCTCTGCTGCTCAGGGCAGCATCTTTCTTGGGGCAATATGTGAACATCATCAGTGAAGGCAAACACAGATGATGTTACCTTCCTGTTCTTGACAGCAACAAGTTCAGAGGGAAGCTCTGGTTTATTCTTTCTCACCGTCCTCAACATTGTAACCTTCCTTTTGAGAACTTCTTCACCCAGGGAGTAAGATGTGAAAACATTATCACACGTAATGTTATGCCCATGCAGTCCTTCAACCATATTAAGCACAACCCTTGAACCCTGACTTTTTTCTTGTACTATGCCAGGAGAGTTACCTGGACTGTGCATCACATGCTGCCCATTTTTTGATACCATATTTGGCAGGTTTGCTAGGCATTATCTGTCTGAATGGACAGCGGCCACAAAGCCCTCATCGACAGTCACGTGATGGCCTGGATTATAAAGCAGGGGTAAACGCTGCACCCACTTGTCCCACACATCTCTTATTGCCACAAGTTTGTCACGTTCCCGTCGGCCCTGCCTTGTTTTTTTGTCATCAGAGCGTATGACACGAGACAAAATATGAAATGTCTTCAGAGACATGGTGGCTTGAAATATTGCTCTTCCAGTCTCAGCATTCCAAAAGCTTGCTGTTGCTTCACCTTTTGACTTGTAAACTCCTGCAAAAATTAGCAAACCAGTGTAGGCTTCCAAATCAAATACATCCAAGTCTTTCCAACTGTCCCCATTTACATGCTTCCCCTCTAAATTTGTCATCCCAAGCACAAAATATTTTATCAATGGCGTTACAAAGAGCTCGAATGATGACTTGATGTCATCAGCATGGCTGACTGCATATCTGGTGGGTCCTGGAACCATTTTGATAAAATTACTGGTGCTAACAATATATTTCAACTCAAATGTATCAACTGCATCTGCAGGTGTGGTCATGTTAGGTCACACACACTGACCGACAAGTTTTAACAGCTAAAACTGCTTGGGGTCAAATTGACCTCTGAGGATGACCAATGCGTGCAATATGTGTTCAGCACATTGAAAAAATATAATCATGACAATTTTATGCTTTATCAAATGTCCCCATCAAATTAGGAAAAGTCATGATATATGAAGCAAATGCCTGTCACAAAAATGTGGTCAACAATATTCTGTAAATCATTTTCTGGAGGTAAATATCCCTGGGGTCAGATTGATCCCAAGGACCAAATTTATTATATTTGAGGACGATTGGAGGGTTAATATATCAAATACTTGTCTCTCCAACTTAAATTCTATTGGAAATTATACCACCTACTTTTACATTCCACTCTTTTTTTGTTTTTTTTTTGCTTTGTATGTTTGTTTTGTTCTTTGTGTCTCTGCTCTTCTCTTATCAGAACACGTGCCATTGTCATTTCATGATCTACTCATGTATTGATCGTCAGCCCTTATCCATTCATCCGGCCCATATTCCAGTTATTGTCTTCATGTCTCACCTTGCTGCTACATTAAATGGGTGTAGGGGGAGAAGAAGGGCTGGGGTAACATTGCAAGTCATAAAAATTTAAGCCCAGAGTTGAGGACTGTCTGTCATGTATGTTGCTCACTAGTCTTTTTTTTCTCTAGTGTCACATTCACATTCAGTGCAGGAGATCACATGGTGTCAGTGCAGATTTCCTTAAGCTTCCATGAGATATGAGTTCACCTGAACCTTTGGGGAATCTAAAGGATGTAAAAATGTGCAGGACATTTCTTTTAAATTTGAAATTATATTTGTTATTCCCTAATAAACATATTCTCTTTTGATCCTGAAGGAGATTATACTGCATTGATAGAATTTCTCAGTTTGCTTTAATGAGCTGTAAGAAAGACCATGATTTTGCTCACACCTGCTATAATTGTACTTTCAGAAGTTTAACACTTACAAATAGAAATATCTGGAATGCACTGCTGGTTAGGATAATCAATCTCAGGATGTTTCCCCCTCCTATTACACAAATCTGCCCTTATCTAAGCTTACTCATTTGAAAGAACATCAGTTCAGTTATGTAGTTAATTTCAGTTGGGCCAAACTAAATGACTCAATATGTTTCCTCCTCATCTCTTTATGGAGCATCTCATCTCATCAGAAGTTGATAATGACAAAAAGTTCTTGCATCCATGCAATAATGTGTGTGTTTGAAGGAGCAGCCAGGTCTCTGATGTACACCTCTCCACAAACATCCACTAGTGCGCACACACATACACAGACACACACACTGAACAAATCTGTGAGCTTGATTTCCCTTGGTGTTCAAAGTAGGAAATAAATTGAAGCTGTCCTCATGGATGTGGCATTGGACAAAGTTGCATTTACTAGTATTCAGAATTTAATCCTGCCTTGTGTTTTCTGAGCCGCACAGTCTTACAGTATATTTTGCGTTCTATGTTTATATTTCATGTACAATACGTACTGGAACTGCCCTTACACTGGTTAATTAAACAAAAAAAGTACTATATTTTAACTGTGATTATAGTTCCAGTTAAAATTGCATGGAGAAAATAAAAAATAAAATGTTACATTAATTGATTTCTGAGCAATGACATAAAACATCTAAACAAGACATATTCATCATATGTCACGGTTAGCTATTATCGGCTGTACCATGTTTGCAAGCCTGAAATGTGCTGTACATCAGCTTTACATAATATATAATAAGCCTGTATGCAATATATGTTCCATACACAAACTGTCAACTGTTCAACTGTTTAATTTAATCATATATATATATATATATATATTTATAATTCAATCAATCATTAACATTCACTTACAGTAGACATTTTACATATTTAAATTATATATAATATAAATATATACATATTTATAGAGTAAAGCATAAGCTACATTTTATCACTGATTCACTGTGTGTTGTGTGTTTTATAACTTGTAGAAAAGGAAACTTTTTTAAAAACAGTTTAATGGTTGGTCAATTAAGAACCACCTTGAAATAAACTAGGATATTTACAACCAAATCAATGCTTGTTTCTGTCATTTTCATGTTCTAATGTTTTGCCACTTACTGGCATTATTAAGGCCTCAGATATTACCAGTAACTGCTTCTTCAAGTACCTCCATACTTAGCATAATCCACAATAATCTCTCTTCCACAGCACATGATGGAATATTTACTGACATGGCAATTTGCACAGGATTAATATATCCTGAGTTTATTTCTCGGGTTGGTTTTATTGTAAGTAAAAGCTGCATGAATGTTTACTGGCACAGTTTGTTAAACTTACTGACATGGCGAATTTGAAAGGGGAAAAAAAAAATCACGGAAAACCACTCGGTTAACTGCACTGCGTCTTCATGCAAAACTAATCCTGCCCTAAGGGGGGTTATGCCAATAACTTAATTTTGGGAAATTATGCCCCAAACTCCTCCTCCTCCCTTTATACATCCTCCACTTCTTGCATCTAATTTCACCTTCACAACAAGCAACTTCTCACCCACCTCTGCCCCATCTCTTCTATTATTCTCAAAGGATCATCTCAGCTATGCTGAGATTCAACACACACACACACACACACACACACACACACCCATTCAGCCTTCTGGGTGTGGTCTGTACTAGCAAATAATAATTAAGATTAATTAAATTAATAAAGGCTAGAGTTGAGTATTAAGATATGAGGCTATTTTCACAGCTCTATTATAAACTAGACACTATTTCTGCTGTATTTCTTGGCAAGAGAATATTTTTTCTTCTCATTCAAATATTCAAATAACAATGTATAAGCTAGCAAACACTACATCATCACTAATGACTGCTTGGCAGACGCTATGCTCCATTAACTTTGGATTACAGAGAAGATTCCTGTAGCATGATCATACATCCTTCACATAATTATCAATTATCAAGCACACACACTGCAATCAGTCAATCAATGACTCAATCAATAAATCAACAAACTGTTCTTGAAACTCTAGTGTGCTGCTAATATGGTCATTAAAGTTCAGTTCTCCAACCTTTCTGAGTGGCTGTACTAGTGAAAGGGCATAATTCATTCTGAATATTGAGAATGAATTATTACATTTAGTTATTCATAACATAAACAATATGATGGACAATTAATAAGAAAATAATTTGTTGCATGGTTTGGCTTGGTTAAGATATGATCGTTCCTGTGAGGGCTTTCTGAAAGGTTTATAATTCATAAAGAATGTCTTAAGAGCTACAGAGAGGTTTTTGATATATATATATATATATATATATATATATATATATATATATGTGTGTGTGTGTGTGTGTGTGTGTGTGTGTGTGTGTGTGTGTCATACAGTGCAGGTGCTTCAATATATTAAAGCTTGCTTGCCTTATTTGTTTGTTTGTTTGTTTAGTTAAGCTCAAACCTGTCCAGTAATCACAGAAGAAACATTGATATCTGTAATCACCAGCAGTACAGCAGCAGTGTTATATATTAATATCAGTGTCACCAGCTTGTCATTAAAAACAAAAACAAACAAAAAAAAAGTTTTGAGGTGTTAAAGACCCTTGGGCTGAAAATGAATAAACAGCTACATTAAAAAAAGAACATATTTAAATGCTTGCCACGTTTATTTCTTCTGCTGTTTTGTGTACGCTGCAGGAACGGAAATAAATATTTATTTATATTTATATTACTTGGACTTTGTTGCTTCAACAAGCATGCCTGGCTTTATTGACAGTGGACCACTAAAAATTTAATTCCCTTTGGCAAAGACAGCATCATTTTACTGACCTGATTTTCACCAGACATGGTGCTATAGAAAGCAGCCTATTTTCAGCCATGGATGACTTGCTGGATAATAACTGCCCATAATAAGTTTACTTGTGACGGGCAAACATCTGGATCTTTAACTCAGTTATGATCTGTTTACAAAGGATGAAGAACATCTGGGCTTGGCAAACGTTTCCACTCCATTTGACAGAACAAAGCACATCTTTTATGAAGATTACGTAATCAAAATGATCAAATAATATCTAAAAAAAAAATAGAAGCATTTTTCATTATTCTGTCTTCTGTAGAAGTATTTTAAAAGGTGAAACCTTTATAACCCTGGGCCAATTTTGTGGGATTTTCCTGGTTTGACATACTTTTGAAAATTTACTAGTGCCTACCTCTTTTGGGGTTTGTTTTTTTTTCTTATAAGGACTAAAAAAAACACTCTACATCTTAGAAATGATTGAAAAGGAATATCATCCAGAGTGTTTTTGCACTGCAAGGTGCATACTTTAGCATTTAAACTGGAATTTAATGGAACTGGAAATGAGTGAATTTTAGCTGTTTTCCAAACTCGATTACTCACATCACAATATGATTGGTCTTGGTTCTATATGTAGTAGACTCCCTGCTTTTTGTAATAAAGCCTTTTTAAGGCTACAATAGAACAATACATACATACTCATCATCAGGAATGAAACGTGGTGACTAGGTTTGACATAATAAGACATGCAAGTTTCACTGTCAGCCATGCATATGACGTAAGCAAGGATGGGACTTATTGCTGTACCTGACTGCCTATATAAGGACTAGAATGTCTCAGTTTGAGAGGGCTTGCATCGTCATAGGACCACTGAAAGCAGAATTGTCTTATCCACATATTAAGGGCTGTTTCAGATGTGCGGATATTATAATATCACTCTGTCGGTGGGATTACGCACCAGTTACATAAAGGATCTGGGATACTTACAAAGACCATAAAGAGGAATAAACTATGGATTGTCATAAATGTGCAGACTAACCCAAAAGCCATAATTGTGGGCATTCAGTGAGCAGTTATGTTCTCTTTCAGTCATCCTGTTAGTGCCAGCATCACTGGCAGATGGCTGCATGCATACAGAGTGTTATGACTACTGCCCTTAACACCATGTTAACATCACCAAAAACTGCATTGTCTCTGGACTGTCTGTAATGGAATCATTCAGAATGAAGGATCATCTTCAGTGATTAGTCCTGCTTTTGTCTTGGTGGACACAGCTAAGTAATGCACCAAGGAATGTGTTTGTGCTATTCCAACATCCTCAAATTGAAAATGTGTGGGATGTTATTGGACATGCTATCAATGCTCCACACCTACAGCAAAAACTACAGAAACTGTGAGAATATTCAGGCTGCATGGGATGGATTATTGCAGGAACATCTACAACTCTATGCCAAGATGTCTGGCTTATTGCATTAGCAAACATGACAGCCGGATGCAATACTGAGAGACACTTCTTCTGTATGTGTAGAATATAAGAAAATACACAAATATATAATTTACCAGCAAAAAAGTACATTGAATTACGAGGGAGTTTTGCTTGCATATTGTGTAGTGCTATTGTATTTTATCCACTGGCTTCCAACCCCAACTAAAAGTAGCCTCCAGGGTCACCGACACGACTGTTTAACAGAAAGGCATTTTCCTGCCTGAACTGCCACACCGAACCCTCATTTCATTTCTCATTACTGTCTATCAGACATCTACTCCAGCAAATCCATCCCATAAAACAGCCTGTCCAAGACGATCAATGATTAATACATAGTAGTAGCAAACTTGCGAACATACAGAGAACAAAATGTGCACATTGACCAGCAGAATTAGCTACCATGAAAAGTAGCAAACAAAAGTATGGATCTGTACAAGGGCAATCTGCTGCCCCTGACATTCCAATGAATAGCATGCAGAACAGGATTACAGTGTCCACACTGTCATGGGCAGCATGACCTCTGCATGAATGCGGCATGTTAGGGCGAATGGGGAAACCCTGGCAAATGCTGAGTGGGGAGACGTTATCTGTGAAGCAGGACAGTGTGTGTGTGTGTGTGTGTGTGTAGGCTGGACACAAAAGGAAAAGCCGCTGGCACCGACTTGCACCGTGAGATTAGCCAGACTCCGCCCTGCACCAACCTTCAGCATTTGCTCCGGATCAGTGGGAAAACAAGTCATCCATATGCACTGATGCAGATACCCTCTACCCCCAACCAAACACCACACACATCAAACATATAATGTGGTAAAAATACATCAAGGCACATGGCGTTTTCACAACGTACAATATAGCTCTCTGAATGGGTGTACAAATGTGTAAAAATTAAAATAGCAACTGTGATTAAAATATAACAACATATATCTGCCAGTTCTGTTAAAAATAAACAACTAAAGCGACATCCTGGCATCATTTTCATTTTTTTTTTACCCAGCAGTGTTCTCTGACTGTTTGAATTGCACAAATACAAAACAGTAACATTGGAATTTACTTCAGCACTTCAGAAATCCAGATCATTAGTCTAGAAACTGATTTAGAGGCTGTTAAATACACCCATTGTACTAGATTAGATGCTAGCATTATTGATTAAACTATGAAATATACAGATGTTTACATTACTGTTAAAAAATGATTGGAAATAAATTTTAAATGTGAAATGTAATACGACAGTGTAAGTGGGAGATAAGTCTTTGGAGGGTGCAGTGTAACTGAACGGCTAGTTGTTTCTCCAGTAAGTGCTGGTGCAGAGTGAGTTTATGTAGGGTGAAGGTGTGAGGAGACATCTAGTGATGTTACAGTTGAGATGAATTCCCTCTCAAAGTACCTGCACAAATCAAACAGAAATGAACACAAAAAAAGAAGAAGAAACCTCTTTGTGGATCACATTATACATAACCCAAGGTTTCTGTTAACTCTTACAACCTCAGATCTTGAGTTTCCATGCATGCTTTCCATGCTGATATGCTAAGCTTCATGTCTCGGGTTCAGAGTAACAAACCATGTCACAAAGCCATTGTGGATTAAAATTTCCACACTTGTTTCCAACTAAATAAAATCCCAGTTAAAATGCCAAAGGACTGTCTATATGTACATGCTCAACCTGCATGCAGACTCTGACTGAACAGAGAGGGTGACGGACTAAAGATGTCACTGACCCAGATATTGGTTTATAGTGGAAAATAAGAGACACACAGTTTTCATATTTACTCCTGAGAAGGGATAATACTGATATATATTGTTGATACTGATACTAATACTGATTTTATATATATATATATATATATATATATATATAATTTTATCTTGTCAACCTAATCATTACAACTTGCATTTTTGGCTCAAACACACTCCTCTGTATCATCAAATTCTAAATATAAGTACATAAAAGTACATCAAATAAAAGTACCTCAAACTATGAAAATATCTAAAAAAAAAAATAGGTTTAAAGGTTAAAGTCATAGTGCATAATGATTACAATCTGTAAATGCTTCATCATAAGCCATAAGACCTCTTGCTCCTGTGTATGCACACCTATTGTAATTCACCCACAGTGTTTTATTTACACCCACTATTCTTCTTAGTTAAATCCATACTGGCAGATTCAATAAGAGTGCCAAAACTTATACTTGCTTACAACAATAAGGGGAGGAAAAATGACAGAAATATGAATAAATTAGCTGAAATATATAAATAAATAAGGAGTACAATGTATCTACATCAGTTTAAATTGTCTATATTGCAAGGTAATAGAGCTCGGTGCATCAGCCAAAGTGTGACAGAATATTTATCATATTTTGGGGTGAGAGAGAGAGAGCAGGGGATGGGGTGATGCTTATAAGTGGTCTCGACCTCAAGTTGCTTAGATCACAAATGCAAAAAAACATGACCACATGCACAGCTGCACACACACACACACACACACACACACACAGACAGGTCTGCATTAGGCAGGACAGGTCTGCAGGCTGCATTAGGCAGTCTCACTGCATCAGGCTCTTCACTGTACAGTCATTCAACTTAATAAACACTACCACTTCTACTGCCAGCGCCTCTCTCTCTCTCTCTTCACAGCCCCCACCCCACACCCCAGATCCCCAGATTCATCTCAACACCTGCACACAACTGTCAGAAGCATTTTCCCTGCTCACACACTCAGACACTCCAGCAGAACCTCATTCAAGTCACCCCTATCTATCCTACTCACTCACCCAGCAGCTATATTAACCCTCCTAAATCTCTAAATCTGCCATGCACACACACACACAAACAGCATGTGTCTAACATGTTCCAAAGTCATCATATTAAAGAGGAAGGAAAATGTTCTTAAAATCAAAAATGTTCATGTAATATGGATTAAGATGAAATTGTAGTAAATTTGCATAATCAATAAAAAATCCTAAAATGTTACAATATTACACTGGTGAAATTAAACATTACATATGCTCATACTCATCAAAACTGGGGAAAAAACAAGGTACATCGTACAACATGAAACCAAGAGGAGCCTTTATTGCAGCTAATGATTTATTCCTTTCTAAGACATTATTTGCAAACAGGATCTCTATTTGATCAGACCTTGATTTGGTTTTAAGGTGTTAAAAAACTAAAGCATTCAGCAGCTAATGAGACAATTGCTGCCAGAATTTGGGCTTGAATGTAAAGCTCACAGCTGCCAATGTTGGCCAAAACCTAGGTATATTTACATCAGTTAAAAATGCAAAACAAATGTGAATAACTGAATAACTTTCTTATGGTTTACTGTATTACTACAGTGTATACCTTGTCTTCTATATTTTATATTATGTTTTCATGTCTATGTTTTGTATTTTGTGCCTGTAAGGCTGTAGTCAGGGAAATGTAGGTATTAGGTTTTATTTAGAAACGGACCTCAAATTAATAATTTCAACTCTGGACAGAAACACTGGTACTTCCCTTTATAACTTTGGTGGAGCTGCACAAGACCACTCATCAGAGTTGAGTGAACTGAAAGTCAGATTTGCTGTTATATTGCAGCAGTCCAGATTTTCTCACTTTGGGTGCAAATCTCTCAGCTTGTTCACAAATGTGTGTGCTGAGGTGTCCATGAAGGGGATATAACACATGATTTATTACAGGGAATTCAGTATTTAAATATTTTTTTGTGTTTTATTATTTAGACTTGTCAACACTTCAACCACATGTGAATCTGAGTGTATACATTCAGCACACGTGGCATCTGAATAGATCCGTTTCATAATTAAATTTGACTGTTTAGGTACATCATGGCCAACATTTCCCGATTTCTCGGGTTTAGACATGACAGTTATGTTATTGTTTATTCAGTGTTGAGAATAATGATACAGTAATGCAATAGTAAATTATTATCTCAACAGCACAGTAGAATTACGGTGACAGCTGACTGCATGACTTCCTTGTAAATGTGTGCGGCACAGCACAGGAACGGAAATTTCCATAAACTGCAATCTGTGAAATCATCTAATCCTGCTTATATGAAACTGATAAAGACTTCTCTGCTGAAGAATGAGAGTTCCACACTCAGATTCACAGCCAGATTCAATTTTCACTCCAAAACAGCTCTGTATGCTTTACAGTTATTGATAAACGCCTCAGCATTTCATCACTTTAATCTGCATCGGCTGTGTTCAGAGTGGTGCCTGCCTCTTTATAAATAAAGTACTGAAAGAACGGCTGGAATGTCCAGGTGTTACCAATGTGTGGATTTTAGAGATGGATGTGAAGGTAAAGCAGTGAGTAGTGAGAATACTACAAGACGTAATAATTAAAGTGGGCCCATGGCATAGTCCCATTACATTTTGACAGAAGTTCAATTCCCTGGATCACCTGGAAGCTCCTAACCTTCAACTGATCCCTGGCTGCTCAGATGGCTATCCACTGCTCTGAGTATGTGCTCCCTGTTCAGATTCACTAGTGTGAGCATGTGTTCACTGCCACAGATGGGTAAAAATAGTCTTCCCTCCCTGCTAATTGATTAACCGTTTAGGTCTGGCATAAATCAGGAGCTTTTTAGAGCAGGCAACTGTGTGAAAATGTATATCTGTATGTATATGAACTATTTCTAAAGTGAAAGAGTATACAATGAAACATTGAATTATTGTGAACATAGCGCCTCTTTTTCTGGGACGTGTCCTATTTCTGGGATGCACAAAAATGATTCCAACCAGGATTTTTAAATTCTGTAAAACATCTGAGATTTTGCAGTGATTTCACATTAGTATGTGTTTCTGTAGATGCCACATATTTACATCAATCCAGTCTTCTCACCAGTGCTATTTGAATCAACCACTGGCCAAACTGCTTATCACCAAAGTGTAAAAACCAAGCTGTTATAAAACACATTTTGTGGTACTTATACTTTTAAATAATAACTTAGAAATCATGTTGATCCCCAACTGACTTGTAAAAGGGTGCCAATTTTGTATCTCTCAGCTTGTCATCATCTTTTCTGCTGTCAATGAGGGTGAGGTCAAAGGACGATTTGTATTTATGGCCAGTGAGTAAAACTGAGCTATACTCACCAACAGTAGGTGGAGCACATGATAAATGCAAATGATACAATTTCTCACAAAATCGTGATTTAAATGGAAAGGCAAAATGTTGTGGCACTCAGCCTTTCCTGAGCCAGTGTCCATGTTTTATCTGAGAGTACAATAACTATGCTGAAGATTATATGAGTGCTGTCTGAAACTCTTTCCTGATTCATTGTTTTTGACAGTATGTGAAAAAGGCTCATGTGTAGCTTGTTATCTTTTTTTAATGTAAATTAGTCACTTTTAGGTTTTCTTTTTTAACTACCTCAACCACATTTTAATTTCCTTAAAAGTGCTTTATTAGCTCTATGTAATTTTCTAGGTCTCACTCTAATCCTAACCCTACCTTTTAAGCTCACTCTCCCAACACAGACATATTTGTCTTGACAGTTAAATGAAACATTAAAAAAAAAAATCACTTTAATAAGTAACAGACCTTTTGTAGCCTACACAGTTTCCTCTCTAGGTCCTCAGGCCAGTAGTGATCTGGTCTTGCTACTGACACTGCTTTTTAAGATGGGATGCAGTTGTTAGACAGGCAGACTGAGTCTAGCTGAAGCACGGAGCGCTCACTGCGTGTGTAGCTGCTCGATCAGTGAGACGAGGGAAAAACAGGGTGCATGTTTAATATTCTACACCATACTAATCTCTCTCACCTCATCGTGAACAACATTACAAAAGATCAACAATTCAAGACCGCTCGCTCCAGAGCCTCCAGACACAGGCCAGTCAAAGTAAGCATGCCATGTCTCTCCTGTTAACTTGGTATTAGAGCCCATTCAGATTTGATTAGCAAAGCCATTCACTCTCTCTGATTGCGGTCAATGGCAATTGCACAAGTGGGGCATGTTTCCATCTTGGGCAAACTCTATCTCTCTCTCTGTCTCTCACTCGTTCTTCCTCCATGCAGGCCCTAAACACAATTCTTTTAATTACAGTTTCCCATTGATCTCTGTACACAATTATCATTATTCTCATCTACGCTGTTATTTTTCCATTCATCCCTCTTACTGCATCCTCTGCTTGATTGTGAAAGGCTTGATTGTGTGTCTTAGTCAATCAAGAGGTTTGTTCTATTTGTGTTTTTTTTTTTTTTTTTTTTTCTTCTTCTTTTATTGTTGGCATAGATGGGATTTTTAATTATGAGGTTTCACACACTCTTATGTATTCACAGGATATATTAGTGGTTGATGTCCAGAGGCTTACACAGCTCAGTTGTGTGTGAGAGAGAGAGAGTTGTGCGGTCTGTAGGGGTGTGTGTGTGTGTGTGTGTGTGTGCCAGCTTAAGCTAGATAGGCCTTGGCTGGTGTCTCTGCAGCCCGTTCCTGTGATCAACTCCTTCTTTTTTTCCTCTCACATGAACTTGTACCTCCCAGTTGGGACTGACTGTTCAAATGTAATCACATTTACAGTCACACAGCCATAAACCTGCAATAAAACAAAGCGCGGACTGTGTTTATCAGAGAAAATCTGTTTGAACAGTAGACTGTGAGTTTAATTATATGCAACCTGGCTCATCAGTTAACCCTTTAGGTCTGCCATCAACTCTCTGGAGCAAGGGACTGTATGAAACGGTGATATATGGGAGAGTGGGGCACAACATAATCATTTTCCTTTGTTGAATAAAATGCAGCATTTCAGCCAGATTAAATATGTGCACAAATCTAGAAAATGACTGTTAAACATCTGTTTATATTTGAATTCAACGCCATACATCCCTTCAGTGGTGCTTCAGAAGCACCAGCCCTCAAAGTCATGCACATGCATTACCAAGGTAACGACACTGGCTTACATCCCATAAGAAGGTTTTTCATGGCACAACATTTTCCTCTTCTGCTGTTTCTCTGCCATGTCCAGTTGTGTTTACAATTTTTTTTTTACAACCAACACCAGTGTCCTTGTAGCAGATGAAGGGGCTTGACATTGGTTAAACATTATTAACAAATTTATCCAAGCTGAAAGGATTCAATACTATTCTATTGAGTTTTAGGAAAATGAGATGTTCAATATAAATACACACACCTGTTTCCAAATAAATATGTTTAGAGGCTATGTCAACTGATTTTTCCATTGTTTTTCTGGAGATACTCAGGCACAGTGTACAGATTGTATTTTAGCCAGAATATCTCTTTCTTTTGAGTTGTTCGATGCTTCAAAATTAGACACAACAATGGAGATTAAATATTTGTGAATTATATACATATTTGTGAATTATACATACTAGGCAATAACAATAATTATATATATATATATATATATATATATATATATATATATATATATATATATATATATATATATATTATATATATATAGTAATTCTTATTCAAACATGGACCTTCATGCCTGATGCGACCACACTCTTAAAAATTAAAATAAAGCATTGAATGACACCGAGGAATCACTTTTCAATGTGAAACCTTGCTTGTAAAACAGCTGATTAAGCTAAAAAAAAACATTATTACAAAATAGTTCTGGGAATCAAATTTTCTAATGAAATGATATAACCTCAAATGACTTGTGGTGTGTAAATAAATAAAGTATATAAATAAGAAAATGATGTTTTAAGCTCTTTTGGGTCCGACCTCCCCCTTCACTTCAGTAAGAGCAGTGACTGTCAAAGAAGCAGGTTTAACACTCTGCTTTTAAACAAAAAGGTCACTAGCCCCTATTTTTCATGTAGTTTAAAATCATCACTGATGAAGATGGAAGACTATGACTCATTGCTGGTGTGTATTAATGTTTTCATACACATAACTTAAAATAACAAGTATAATTAGTAAAATATACTTCATACTGCACTACATGGACAAAAATATTGGGACAACACTCATTCATTTTGTTATACCTGATAGAAATCAAAACTTTTTTTAAAAGAGAATCACTGCTTCACTGCTTCAACCATCCAGTTAAAGCTTTCTAGTTTTGGAGCATTGCTGTGAGGATTGGATTGAATTCAGTGCAAGAGTGTCAGCAGGTCAGGATGTTAAATGATCAACACCTCTCCGCCTAATGCTGTTAATTACAAGACACATTTTTTTATAGTATTGTCCCATCATTCTACAAATCATTCTACACATACTACATAATAAAAAATGAATGCAATGTGACATCGGAGTAATGTAGTAGGGCTGGTATTTAGCATAGTAGCTAGGGCAGCAAGGACTCTAAGTAGTATTTATCTACCTAAATATTGTGTTATGCTAGCTATTTAGCAGAGGATTCATTGTTGTAATGTGTGCTGGGTGTTTTTTTCTGTAAAGCCACTGACACAAGCTGAATTCCAAAGTCTGCTGTCGCAGAGGTAGTGCCAGTGCTTGGTAGGACTGTCCTATGAAGACTCCTTCTAAGTTACTGATTTGTGCCACAAATAAATCAATCTGGAACAGTGTAACTAGGCTGCATGGTGATGTAACCAGAAATGTCCCAACTCTTGCATTTGTAGCACACAACTTGTGAGGGTCAAATTTAATTATTGAATTTCGACAAGCTAACATTTAATCAAATGTTTAACTGAACTATAAATGAAACATGTAATTCAATAGCATAATATAAAATTGCTAAACTACAGTTATACTACTTACAAAAGCAACATTTTTTACAACAGTTGAACACCATTCATTTAACTGTTAATTTATCCTTATAAATACAATTGAAATAATGAGCCACAGCTGCCAATATTTATTATCAGGATGTTTAGAAAGCACCATCATTCCAGATAACGCACAGTTTCACTGCTCCGCAACTCAATGCTGGGGATCTTGTCATTTGTACAATATTAGGCACAATATCAATAAGTTAATTATCTATCTGTGTGTGTGTGTGTGTGTGTGTGTGTGTGTGTGTGTGTGTGTGTGTGTGTGTGTGTGTGTGTGTGTGTGTGCATTTACATATCTGTGTCAACAATGAATGCATTCATTTTGAGGTCGTGTCCTAAACATTTCAACTTCAGAAGATTCTTATACTTGTGTTTATGCACCATTCAGCATCATTAACAATGCTGTGGCAACCCGGTGATCAATAAATGCTTCATGCTGTACATGCATGAAACACATAAACACCTGGAAGTCCTCAGTATTGCAGTTTCTCTTGAATGCAAGAATGTGTGTCCAAAGTCAAATTGAAAGACACATGCACATGCGCCTGGAACAGAACAACTCCTTGCTCTGTCTGGTAACAGGCAGATGTATGGATACATCATAACACCATCTGAGGAATATGTGAAATAAGCTCATAAGTAAACACTCACACCCAACAATTGTATCCATTATCGTCAAAGTAATGCGTTTGTGTATTTTGATGTATTGCTAAAGTATTGCTAATAAACATCTGCATAGTCTCTGATTTAGACTCTGGTTAAAGTTAGGGTTAGGTTATTTTAATGTTTTAGTTAAGATTAGGGTATGGGTTGGGGTTTGGCTAAAGGCTAGGTGAAATTTAGATTTGATTAGGGTTCGGTTAAGTTTATGTTATTGTTATGGTTAAGGTTGAGATTAGTGTGAAGGTTATGTTTAGAAGTCAAGGTGTACATTCAGGTAATGAATGAGAAGAACAATGACATATTTATTTTTGTGTCACCTTATGTACAAATTTAGCTCTGTACTGCACATTTGTACTGTACAATGAATGGTTCTCTTTTATGGAAAGGAAAAACAAACAAACAAGAAATATCTTTACTTTTCCCCTTTAATTGTATGATTTGAAATAAAACTATTTAGACAGAGATATATTGACTTAGGATTAACATATCCAAGAAATAATCATTCGTAAATAATCATGTCATTGTGTAATTACATTTTCAATAATGATGCAGTTGTCCTACACAAGACATCATATGACTTAATATATAGAACAATAAGTACAGACAGCCAGACAGAAACACACATACACCCTCCCACCCTGATGCGAGCACACACACACACACACACACACACACACATCTTGTGCAGGTCCTGGGGGGCTAGACTTATTATAAGAGGGCTGTGGTCTGGACGAGACGGAGTGCCTTTCGATTAGTTCCCTCACTAATGATAGACACACACACACACACCTGGGTCCTTCTCCCAAGAGTTCTCTCAGATAGACAGACAGACACACACACACACACACACACACACACACACACACACACACACACACACTCAAAGAAGAAATCAAACATCATACAACTGTTTAAATATACTCCCCTCAAGAAGTATTGGAACTGGGAGCCAAATCCCTTTACTTTTGCAGCAGATTGAAAACATGTAGGTTTGATATTAAAAAATATAGACTGAGAAAAAAATCATCTTTTCTTTGTTTTCGGTTATTTACATCTGGATCCTGATACACAGTTCAAAAGACAGCACCTTCTGACTGAATGGGTCTTTGCTTTTTCCTTAACTGAGTAAATTCAACTCTATAAACATTACTCCTGAAGATTGGGCAGGCCAGTCACAGAAACCTTTCACTTCCTGCCCCTGCTGATCTCATTTGTTTTGGCATGTAGGATCTCCTAATCAGTTTGCCAAAATGTTTCAGTAGATGTTCCTTGTACTGATGGCATCATGTGACATCATCGTACAAAAGATAATCAGGCCATCCCAGAACAAGCCTGGCAAGCCCAAGAGATTACCTCCACTGCGTTTCACAGATGAACTTTTATGTTTTGGATCATGAGCAGATCCTTTATTTCTCAAACGTTAGCCTTTCCATCACATTGATAAAAAGGTTAATCTTTGTCTCATTAATTCATTATACTTCCTCCCAGAATTTCTAAGTCTTGGTTTAGCATTTTGGCTTGTACCTTCTGCTGAAGCCTGTGTACTTTTATTCATGAAGTCTTCTGGAAACAGTAGATCTTGGATCCTTCGCCTCTCTGCCCTCTGGGGGTTGTCGCTGATGTCACTAAATGCTGTTGTTTTCCTTGGTCCACTTTTTTGACATGTGTTACATAGTTACTTATGCTGGCCCCATACTTGGGCCAGGTCTTGGACCATTGGGCCAACTCAATGGAATAAATACCTACTGTATGGCATTTTACCTGTGTAGTTGGAGACAAAATCAGAACGTCATTATGAACAAATTTCAAATCTGGATGTCGGTGCCTAGCATCTCTGATCTGGCACAGTCATCTGGCTGCATCGATCTGTGCTGCAGAGAAGTACCACTGGATCTGGATGCAATAAGTGTCTAAGGTGATCCAGCTGGCCATGCCCAGCATTTTATGATCTACCACAATCTGCAGTGATCTACCACAGTGGGTACGCCCAAAGGACCCAACTGCAGTGATACCATGGTGATCCAGCTACCAGTATCCCTTTTACCTCAATTGGCCATGGGTGATCTGAGCTCTGCAGTGTTCTTGAGCTAACCTGCAAGAACCATTTGCTGTGGCATCTGAACCTGCTGCCAGCAGAGTTCCGCAGAACTGAAACAAATAGCGCCCGCGAAAGAAACTTTGGCAGGCATCCACTGCAGTGATGTAAATGTCTATATATTGAGGCTGAAACTGTGCCAGCCTGTGAACCCAAGGGGTCCTGGAAAGCTCCAAAACAGGGATACAAGAAAAGACATCAGAAAGGAAACCAAATAGCCTTTGACAGGACAAAGAAAGCCAACTAGAAACAGCTCAAAAACCAGAAATACTAAGGACTGAGGAGCTTATCACAAAGAAGATGCTCAGCACACCAATACCTGACCGAAGACCACCTGCCCGACAATGAGAGGAAGAAAACTGACCAACAGAACTTGCTGAAAAGCAGCCAATAGGAAATGAAGAAACACCCAAAACCGGACATCAAAAAGAAAGTGACACTCAGGCAAAACGGGCATCAAAATGAAAGTGGCACTTTCGGGTAAACTAAAGACAATCACCAGAAGAAGAAAAAACTAAAAAACAAGGTGCACAGCATCTATAAAAGCAGTAAGGAGGCATGAGTGGAGCCTTGAAAGACAGGCTGGGGCAGTTGATTGGTTAGAAGAGAGAGGCATTTGAGTCTATTGGTAGAATTACAGCAATCAATCACATACCTGAAAACCCCAGCAAGTAATGGGTGAGGGGAGCCTGTTTTTGGGCTATGTCTGGAAACATGGCCTCCATCTTAAAGCCACCACTTTGGATTTGCAATATGCCATTATTGAAAGGTTATACGACACAGAAAGTTAAGGGAAACAACTGGGGAAGATATTTGGGGGAGTTCTTTGACATGTTCAATGTGCTGTCAGTGGTGCTAGACACAGCTGAAGGCATATCATCCAATGGTGTTCGGTGTGCCTGTGCATAATACCACCAGTGGACAAGTCACCACACACCATGTGGACAACTGGGGTTAGGGTACAGTCTGGGCAGCTATACTGTTCTCCTCCATTAAGAGTCCTTGGGGGAGAATTCTAACAGCACTCTGACCCACAGACAATAATAATAAGAAAAACAACCAACAGCAATCACTGAAAAGCAACCCAATATCAAATGAAGGCCAGCAATAATGGGTGAGGGCAGCGTACTCTGACCCACCCCTGTCATATGAGTAACCTCTGGATAAGGACATCAGCTAAATGTCGTAAATGTAAATGTTGTGAACCTACATGAGAATCTCTGGAGAATTGCTGTCAAGTGCTTCACAATACAATACAGTGGTGTTGTTGCAGGTACTACTCTGACCCATGCATAACTTATTTGAGATGACCCCAGAGATAAAAAGTCAAGTGGTATGAAGATCCAGGTAATCACCAGAGGCAGTCCACAGGTCCACAGCGGCCAATCAAATGACCAGGGAATTGAATATCCAGTAGTGTGTGGTTTCTGGATGCAGCCTCAATGTGTTCTACCTGTCTTCTGAGCAGTGTAATTCACTTGCTTGCAGCATTTTTGACCCTGGATTACAGATAAACATGTGTCAATGGAGTAAACCCTGATAGCAGAAAATTATGTTTTCTTTTGAAGTTCTAGCTAATGCCAGCTAAAGCCATGTTTCTCAACCCTGGTCTTGGAGGCACCCATACCCTGCATATTTTAGAGCTTTCTGTGCTCCCCACCATACTGATTCTTCTACTCAGCTCAGCTAATCAGCCCTTTAGAAGTACAGGGGTGCCTCCAGGGCCAGAGTTGAGAAATAGTGAGCTATTTCACTGTATTTTTGTTATTTTTTAAAAGCACCATGTATTTACTAGTGCTGTTTTAGTAAACTAAACTTATTTTATTTATATAAAAATGCCAGCATTACCATATATTTATGCAGATGATGTAGAGCCAAACTATAGACATGCACATGCTAAATGAACTCACTCTGGGTAGACAGTTGCAGATTGCCAAAATGTATTGGCTAAAGGGTTACAAACTGCATGTTTTTTATACATGAACTTTGTATTGTCCTGTATGTGTTTGCATAATACGCTTCTAAAGATAAAATTAACCAAAAGTCAAATATGCAGGGGTCAAACTGAAGAATGTTCCAATTCATTGCACAAATTGAGGTGTCGTATGGCACAATTTCATAATTACCTTTGTAGAGCAATGCATAACTGTGGCAATAATTCTTGGCTTCTAAAGATTAAGGCTCAGAGCAAAACTTTATTCCAAAATTTCTACTGCCAATGAATCAGTTCTTTAAAGTAATGATCTGAAAGAAAGGAGCCGAAGAATTTACTTTCTTTTTTCTAAGAAATATTCTCAAGTGTTTTTGTAACTGACCGTGGCCAGTGAAATATACAAGCAAAAGCAAAATACCTTATTTCAGTGCACCTTTAACCAAATAACCTGCTCATCTCAGAAAGTGCACTTAAAGTCTAATGCAATTGACATTGTGCACAAAAAGCAGTAACTTTATTTATTTATTTTATTTAAAAAGCTCTATAATATAGTGCCAGAGGAATGGAATATATATATATATATATATATATATATATATATATATATATATATATATATATATATATATATATATATATATACTGTATATATAAAACTGAAGACATGTGGCTTAAACTAGTGGAACTGACTAACTAGAAGAGATGTGTGGAGATACAATACAGTGCACATGAAGGCTCAGTAATCCTGTCTGTTGTGTACATGTACAGTTAAAGTTTCTGTGCAAACATATGAATAGAAGATCTGACTATTCATTGTGAGGAATTCAGCAACCACCTTACCTTATTCCCAAACCCCCAACACATCCCAAAAGTACTGGATGGTGCACCACCATTCCAGAGAACATTGTTCTACTGCTGCACATTCATGCTCTGCATGCAGCACATTCTTGTTTTGTTGCTATAAACAACTCAAGATTTCTCTATGTTGGTTCAATTGAACTTCTGTCACCACAACAGACCAGCTGAGCTAGCAGTAATTGCTACAGTTTGTGACCCTGGAGTTTCGGACCTGAGTTGGATGAGGGGCATCGTGAGTGGACAGCAGGAGAGATAATTGTCAAAACAAGTTCAGTGTTTCACTGGCACAGTACAGCACAATGAACTGCATTATTTCAGCTACACATATAGGTGAAAGGTGATGGTTATTTCCAGAGTCTGATTGGATGAAAATAATAATCATCTTGTTTAATGTGACATGTTTCCTTAATTATTCCATTATTTTAAGCACAAGAAGTAGTAGATTTATGAATAGATTTCATATGATGATTATGATATTATTATTATTATTATTATTATTATTATTATTATTATTATTATTATTATTATTATTATTATTATTATTATTATTATTATTATCAGTAGAAGCAATAGTGGGAGTTGTAGTTGTAATAGTAGTTTTAAATTAAGTTTTAGCAGCAGTAAGAATTGAGGTAGTAATAGTAGGGGTTTTAGCAGCTGTAGTATTAGTTTTAATAGGAGTAGTTTAAGAAGTAGTAGTAAAAGTAGTACTAGTAGTAGTAGGTTCTGTAGTTGTAGTTTTAGCAGCTGTAGTAATGGTAGTTTTAGCAGGAGAAGTAGTTCTAGCAGCAGCAGTTGCAGTAGTAATAGTAATAGTTTTAGCATTAGTAGCCATTTTAGGAACATCAGCTGCTGTAGTCATTTAAGGACAAGGGGTTTCAGGATGGTGGCAAAAATGGTAGCAAGCACTAAGGTTAGATTAGAAAGCTTGATGCCAATGTTGGTTAGGTCCCCTGCACCAGCAGTAGGTGGGAGTAACAGCGTGCTTTTTACCATATGAAGATTCATGATTTTGGTGCCCTTTAGTAAAGCACGGAGCTATAAAGTCATCATTTGACTGTGTTCATATCCACTTTGTTTCATAGCAAGCCTGCATAATATACCTCCAACTGGACTGGCATATGAAGCGGGTATCAGATAATTTAGATAGGCTAGATTCTCTGAAAGAGATCATGTCTATAAAGACAAAAAGAAACGAGCAAGGATGTGTTTGTGGGTCAGGTGTGGCTTATAATGGAGTCTCTCGGAAGATACTAGCACTCTCAGGAGATACTAGCACACATGATCAATTTGTCAATCTATCCAGAGCTAAAGGGAGCCATGCTTGCTGGTACCGTCTTAGTAGATGACTCTGAGATTTGTACAATTGTATGAATGTCTTAGTGGAGTGCAGTTAGGAAAAGCACTTTTGCTGCCACTCAATTAGCTCCCCTTTGTTTCTTTTCTCACTGAAACAACAGTCACGTTTCATAATTCTGCTGCTTCACTGCTGCAAGATGAGCCCAATGAGCAAGAACATGAAATCTACCTTGAAAGGACTCCATATATCAAAACACACTACATTACAGTCATCATGATGAAAAATGCATGTTATCGCTGTCACAACATATAGCTGACTGTAGCTTCAGTGATGAGCTGGGATCATTTCAGAAGATTGGCAGACATGAGTATGAGCACTACTTGATGAATAACTAGTCATAGCACGAAGAAAACAGAGGCTGCGTTAGGTGCTTAACAGTTCTTGTCAGGTCAAATGCACAGACTAATTGAATAATAACTTAAGTAACAAACAAACAAACAAACAAACACACAAATAAATATATAAATACTTTACCATCTGCATCAGTTAGAATTAAAACCAGTTGCCAAATCTGTGTGACTGACTGAATGCTCTCTTGGCACCGTCTTTTTCTCTCTATTTAATTTGTTGTCCTCCCTGTAAGATTCCAGGAAAGCTGAACAGCTTGAAAGCACATGTGTATGTGGCACAGGCCAAGTTTAATCAATCCAGAATACCAGTTTCAAGGCACCTTCACAAGCACTGAGGCATGCAAATTAAAGTTAGGGGGAAAAAAAACTACTATAAGCAGTTACTTGTGTTGCAGGTTGCAGTCCAAAATATATATATATAAAATAGGTCTGCTTCTTCAGGTTTGGAGTGAAGAAAATTGTGCAGTTCATCAGTGGAACATGAACAGTATATCTAGGTCTTCAGATCACACCATGTTAAAATCGGATAAAACCACAAGAGGGATAAAACAAATACAGCAATGTGATTTCTGTTAGTACTTAAATAGGATTTCTCTTTGTATCTTATCATTTGGTAAAATGTCTATGGTTTGTGAAATATATCCTATATACTCTGTAAAATGTTAACTTATTTTCAGTGTCGCACAAAAGCCATGCAGCTCGATTTTTGCCATTGTTCACGGACAGTTATTCTTTACATTCATATCATGATGAATGGACCGGTACAAATGCTTCTTTTATAACAACTTCCTTTGTGTCATTATAATGGCGTTTTTCCTCCTTCCTCTACAGTTACAGGAGTTGCACCTATTGCAGACAGATTTCTAAATGCACACACCGTTTGTCTAGTCCCTGTACAGATAAACATGAACATATTGGCACCATGCAAGGCTTGGGGGTATAAGAGGGGTATAAACTCCCAAATATTGAGCTGTGAAGCAGTGAAACTGTGGTCTCTCAAATTATGGTACTCCATAATTGGGTGTAGTTTGTGGAGATGGGGTTCTCCGCAGGCAGGTGGGGTTCATACAACATCCTGACCTCACTAAAACTCTTGTTGCAGAGTGCAATCAAATCTTGAAAACAATGCACCAACGTCTAGTAGAAAGCCTTTCTTGGACAATATAGACAGTTAATCCAATAAATTAAATAAATAAATAAATAAACAGATGAAATAAATAAATAAATAAACACATAAATAAGTAAATAAGTAAATAAATAAATGAATAAAGACAGGAGACACTTGATTTCAGGAAAAAAAAAATCTAATTGATGTTTGGGTTCCCTTTTGTTTTCCTAACCATGGCGTTGGTTAATTGGTTAATGGAAAGTCTTCAGTCCAGCTCCTGAAGGCCTATCTATTAGGTCTAGTCAGGAGATGATTGGGTGTATCCCTAGATTCAGAAACGATTGAACCCTTGTCTGTTGAGTGTTTGGAGATTTGAAACCACCACTGTGTTCTAGCACAACAAGCAGCATGATTGTACTGCACAGAATGATATAAACCTTTTTGTTTTTCATTTTTTTCCCATGAGCAATTATTTAAACGTTTCATCACATATAGCAAATCTGACAGCAGGACATGTCTGCCCTGAGGTTAAAAGAATGCTCCATTTTATCTTTTTTTTTAAATCAAATATCCTTCTGCTACTGTTGTTTTATATGACGAACAACAAAATAAAATGTCAGTGGATTTAGAATAAAAATAAATAAATAAAGTATTTATTTATCTAAAAAATAATAAATGACATATTGACCCAAACCACACTAACTAACAGAAACTAAGGGTCATACAGTAGAGCAGCTGGTCACTGGGCTTCTATTTTCAGTGTACAACTACCACCATTGCCACTTCTTTATACAAAAAGTGCATTTGGCTGGTAGCCAAGAGGATTACCACCAAGGCCCACAAAGAGGTTAAGCAGACGTGTGAGATGGTGTTATGTGTGCATGTGTGTTGGGGGGTTTCTTTAAACGGTTAACAGATGTAACAGTCAGTGCATGTCTAATATCATAATGGACCTCCCGCCCCAATCCCTTGTGTCTGAACAGAATGGTCTGCTGGCTAATCATGTTGCATGTAGGGGGGGAAGTGGGTGCTGGTTAGCCTCAGCCATCTCCTCTGTGACCATCTCCCTGCTGGTCTTCATGCCTGCACTGCAGTCCGCAGCTGTGTGCCACTTTAATTAATCTCACATTGCTCCATGTTATTATTCCACCTCTTACTGCCTGGTTTGGGCTGTCCCTGTGAATCATTACCAGCAACACACATCTTATCGCTACAGCTCTGTTTGTAAACAGTGACTGGAAGCAGGATAGGTTCTATTAAAGGGGGCGTTCTTCTGTAATACATGAGCAGATGGAAAGACTTCCACAAATCAGAATGAATCTAATTTAACCAACGCTTGCTGGCAACCCCAAGGATTAGTGTGTGATTTTTGAGTGGTGGTGTCTCTCCCTGCACTGAAACAGATTGATAAATGCTTATGTATGCAGACACATGCACGCCTCTCTCACACTCTTTCTCACTCTCTGAGACACACACACACACACACACACACACACACACACACACACTCACACACACATTGTGAAGGCCACCTAATAGAAGATGAGAACCATGCATCTACAATGTTGACCTTTTCCTTGAGGAAAAAAAAATGATTTCAATTTTTATTTGCCACAAAACAAGAGATGGAAGGTTAAGAACTGAGAAATGAGGAGGGAAAGAAAGCTTACAAAGGTTGAAAGTGAAAATATGGATTTCACACCAAAACTTTACAGGAATGAAAGAAACTTGGGGAAAGTTTATTTCATATTTTAATTCTAAAATGCATACAGGATAATATAAAGTAATACATGCATTTCATTTATTTGACATGGTTGATTCCCCTTTTATCTCTTTTTGTGAAAGTATATGTAAAAATGTTTTGTTCCAAGTCATTTTGTATTATTTCTATTGGTCCATTCATCAGTGTTTGACACAATGTAAACAACAACAAATTCACAAAAAATGGCACAAATGGACAAACATGGTTTATGCATGACAGAAACAATAGTATTGTTTTTTTTATTTACCAATAATTATTCCTTAACAGAAGTATTATTAAAGGTACCACTCCATTAACAAGTCAGAGACTGTTTAGTCATATACGTTTGTATAATAATAAATGAATTAATATCAATACATCTGTCTAAATATCTATAAATAATACATATTCAGACACATTTATTATCAATAAAAACTGATCTTGTTAAAGTCTTAAGAGTTGTCATATCACAAGGCTTCTCAATGTTAATATTTCAACTGCCAGCCTCCGCGCTTTTATTATTTCATAATTTGGAATATTACATTCATAGTAGTTGCTGAATTATTGCTGAGTGAGTTGACTGGAAACTCAGTGGGCGCTTGATGAAATCTGAGAATAAACATTCACGGACGTCTTCAGTTTTTTAATGAGATGAAAACTCATGATTCAATTGAATGTCCTTTCATCTGTCTTACCAAAGCTCTTCTTAGGATGTTTGTCATCTTTAATTGCTGCAACACAGTAAGAAACACTTATGGTTAAACCTTTCTGTTGAGTTTTTTCCTGAGGACAATTTGTCTCAAGTCTATTGTTTTATTTTATTTTGCTTTCTCCTGAAAAAAGTGATAAAATGAGAGATTGAATAACTTGATTGTAACAGTGTGACAGTGACCAATGATTCCACAAAATCTGTTCTGTAACCTTTAAACTACAACTCTAACAAATTAGATGATGCTGCAATAAATCTCAAACATTCAGTAGCCAGTTCGATAAAGCTAATATTAGCCAGGATTTTTGGAATCTTCACAGTACCCAGATTGTGCCAAATGGCTTTTTAGGCCTACTAATATTAATTAGCAGTAGATTAACAGCCCTGACATTTATTACGAGTGATTTCCAACCCAATATTTTTTATTCTTTAAGTACAGAAAGAAAAAAAAACATCTAAATTAGTGCTCTAGATAATAAACCATGTCAAAGAGAAGTTAGAGATTAAGTTTGAAAACTGCTGCGGTGTCTTTTAGCATTAATAATGAAATAGGCCAGCCGCCCACAGAGTTGCGCTTGATTATCCCTCAATAAACGCAATCTGATTAAAAAGTGCTTTAGTACACCACTGTGTGGCTTAACAGGGGCCACATAAATACCCCTGTTAGGTGGTCTTCACTCTGAGCAGAAGAAGCTGAACTTGGTGGTTGCTGGACCACACGCAAGATTGTAGATGCGGAAGGAGGAGATGAAACGTCAGTAACTTTTCAGATGAGTGATGTGTGCCATGGCATACTCTACCTCACCATGACAAGACCCTCTTCCTAAAGGTTAGAGCTCACCATACCTGTCGTCTCCTGACACAAGTTTGAGTGGGAGAGACACTGGCCTGGGTTCAAACGGCCTGCCACTCCAGTTTGAATCCAATCAATGTCAGGTTATGCTTCTGCGAGACAAGTTGAGTGACACAAATCTGTGTGCATGTTCATCCCACATGGGTAAAAACAGCAACACTCTGGCACTGTGTGAGGCTAAAATAGGTCAGCATTAACGAGGACCCTATGCCTTCTGAGGCGCAGCATAGGTTTAAATATTTCTGGATAAATAAAACTTTTAGCATCGCAGTGTGGGAGGGAAGCTTTGGGGGATACAGAGAGTAAATAAGATTTCATACCACGAAGTCCCCATGTATTAGCGAGGATAGATGACCAGGGCTGCTTATATTATGTTTAATACACACACACACACACACACACACACACACACACACACACACACACACACACACATTCATTTTTTATGTATTCATGAAGCTTCCACAAATGCAATTACACACTTCCTAAATCCATAAACCAGTGTCTCTCAACTCTGTTCCTGACGGTACCCCTGCCCTCACATTTTAGTGGATTCTCTGCATTAACACCATCTGCAACTCTGAAAGGGGTTGTTAATGAGCTGATTGGTTGAATCAGGAATATTGATGGTAGGGAAAGCAGTAGTGTGTAGGGAAGGTGTCTCCTCAGGAATAAGCGCTTCAGAAAATGGATGGATGGATGGATGGATGGATGGATGGATTGATGGGTTGAGAATGTTATGTGTTATATGTAATAACCAAGGTTTACAAAGTCCAGAACTGGAAACTTCAAGGTGCAGAATTGAAGACCACTTTTCTATGAATGCATTTTGAGGAAGTGTATCAACGTTTTGAAACCTACGCTTAATCAGAATGCAGCATACAATGCTTAGTTGGTGGTTTGCCACAGGCTTTTATTTTATTTTTTGATTAAACTCTTGTTAATTCAGAGAGCTACAGTTTTGAGTGGGAAGAACTGAAGCGGTAAAGTGGTAGAATATGTTCAATATTTAAGATAATGTTTCTCAACCCTAGTCCTGAATAGGGTCACGGGTGAGCCGGTGCCCAACCAGCAACTCTGAGCGCAAGGGCAGGAAACAACCCTAGACAGGGCACTAATCCATCGTAAGGTGCACACACACATCCACACACTAAGGGCCACTTTAGAGTCACCAATTCACCTATCATGCATGTCTTTGGACTGTGGGGGAAACCGGAGTACCCGGAGGAAACCCACGTGAACACGGGGAGAACATGCAAACTCACACAGAAACTTCCCAGGTAGCCCCACCCGGGGATCGAACCCAGGTCCTTCTTGCTGTGAGGCAACAGCGCTATCACATTCTCAACCCAAATGTAAGAACATTTTCTATGACTTCTCCAAACATCTATAAACACAATTATATTCCAACTACCATGCGGAGATTTGGCTGCCCCAATTACGCAAGAACAAGACTTCATCAGTGAAGAAGCACATTTGGAATAAAACTGGCTTGCAGTAAATGATCAGGCTATATATAACATGTAAATATGGGGTTCATTTTCAACTTGATATAGTACAAAAATGCCAGATAACGTCTGATTGGTGATTTTGTGAACAAAAGCGAACTAATGTTGAAATATTGCATCATTTTGGAACAGTTACCTTTTTATTACATTTAATTTTCATTTGTTTTTCATCTGAATGTGAACAAGAGACCAAATTTGTCTCATCAAAAGACTTGATATGAAATAAAATGTTTGTATTGACTTCCGGTGTAGTCCATATTGACAAAATTAGTCAGGATGTTTTACTCTGCAATAGTGCATTATAAAGAAACAACAGCTTTCTTTGAATACTGTTTACATTGCAAAGCCTTCATGTACCCATGAATGTCTGCCATGAATGACTTAAACATTACTTTGAAAGTACTATTAATCAATGAATCAGGTAGCAGGAAATATATACATATGGATGATATGGACAAAAGTAATGTGGCACATGCTCAATAGTTTTTTTTTTTTGTTTTTGTTTGTTTGTTTGTTTTTTTCCCTCAAAATAAATGGTATTTATAGAGTTTATTTATAGAGTCTACTTTGATTGTCAAGTATCTGTCTTGCCCCTCTGGTCTCGTCTTTTGTTTTGTTTATCTTCCCTTATGCTTCTGAGCACATGTCATGTCTCCGCCCTTTCCCAGCTGTGTCTCATGTATGTCAAGTCCAGGTGTTCTTTATCATGTCTGGTTATTTAAGTTCTGCTCTTTGAGTCTGTCCTTGTCAGTCTTCTTGTTTTCTGGTCTACTCGTCATGTCTACTCGTCTTGTGAGGGTTAGTGTACGTTATCTGTGTAACCTGTTATTAAACTCAACCCTGCACGTACTTCCACTCCAACCTTCGTTTGTTCAGTACCCAGCAAACGTTACATTGTTGTTGAGGGAACTGCTGTTTCTGATGTTTTGTGGTCATATAAAAATGATTCTACATTTTACTATGTTTAAATGCTTAAGATGAAAGCTTATGTTAAAAGTTTAAGTTTAAAGTAATGGTAAAGATTAAGTTTAGGCATAGGTTAAGGTTTTTAATCAAAATTAAAAATTAATGGACAGAAACTCATGCAGAAACATTAAGAATTTCACATTTTAATTATAGTAATGGTTAGAGTTACGGTAACGGATAGGTTATAGATAAGGTTAGGTTTAGGGTTAAGTTTAGATATAAGTTGAGATGTGTGTCCATGTACAGTTGTGATAGTGGCTTTGTAATATTCTGTGTCCAAATGGTTAGATTTCTGCTTTTCTAGGTTCATTGTCAAACAATTTCTGAAATGCTGTTTCACGAACATATACAAACAAATATGTATGAATTTCAGGGAGCACAGGGAAGCATTCTCACATAATGTTGCTTTAATATATTAGATCTAAAACTCAGATTTTTAAGAAGGATGGTTTGTCCTTGCCTGATGACCCCAAAAATATACAACATATATATACAATATAAAAATATAACTTCACCATCATAAAATCCCTAGACCCTGGATAACTGACTCTAAAAAAGGTGTTTACAAAGTCCTACTAAGAGCACCTACAAAAACACAATTACAGTTTAACTACCATGTAACGATTTCAACCGTTCCACACACACACATACACACACACACACACACACACACACCACACATAAACACATTAATTCCCCATCCAGTCCACTCCCCTCCTTTCCGGGGCATCTGCGAGTGTACCAACTTGGAAGACCTGCCACTGGTCCCATGTGACAGACCCCGCGGGCCGATTAGAATATCCCTGTGGTGACCGCAGCACACATCACTGGCTCTCTGCAGGAGACTGTGAGTGAGTAAGTGAGCAGGGGAGGAGGAGGAGTTGAGGGCGGGACTAGGGCTGAAGTGGTGGTGGTGGTGGTGTGTGTGTGAGGGGGGTGTAGTGGAGTGGGGTGATGGGGGAGAGTTCTCTGTCTCTCTAATCTGCCTGATGAAGATCCCTCACTCTGGAGACCTGACAGGGGTCGCACTCACACCAATCACATCCACTCACTCTCTCTCTCTCACACACACAGACACACATGCGCACACACACACACACACACACACACACCACAGACGCCAGTGCAACGCACCACGACACCATTCAGCAAAGTGCTCCCCCTTCCTTCACTCTCTGTCTCTCTTGTTCTCTCTCCCTCTCTCTCATTCTGGCTCTCTGACACAAAACACCCCCTCTCTTTTGCTCAGCCGTTCGCTTCATTCCAAAACCACAGGAACACACAATATCTCGCACACACGCACACACACACACATACACACACACTCTCTGTCTCTTTGCCTTTTTCGTTTTTTTTTTCCCCCCACAACAGTGGCACCCGCCTCAGCTCTCTTTGCTCCGGCGTTTGCGTGCAGTGAGGGATGAGTGTGCGAGTGAGGCAGCCGACAAGAGAAAAAACAGAGTAGATGAGCACTAAAGGGGCTCTAAGAGGAGGGAGAAGAGGAAGGTGAAGGGTAAAAGAAGCTGAGAGGTCTGATGAGGACAGACGGAAGAAGGGGGGAGAGTTTGTGAAGCTCTTGGATTGTACCCAGCTCAAGTCTTTCCGTACCATATTCCCTTGCCCAAAGAAATCAGTAAAGGTAAGGCTGTGTTTTCCCTCTCTACAGCACTTTCCTGTGTGTGTGAGTGTATGTGTGTGTATGCGTGTGTGTTTCTGCTGATGCGAGCTTTTCTACTGGGGCAATAACAAATGCACTGGACAAGCTTGGGGAGCAGAAGAATAAGAAAATGAATGGGGAAAACAAGAAGAAACAGCTTGGAACTCTTGGAGAAGCTGCTGGAAATGGTTAGGACAAGCTCCGGCTCAGTCAATTGAAGTCCCAACACTGATTTAAGAAGAGTGACCAACAGTACTGCACAGACACTCTCTTCAAATTCTTTCTCTGATCCATCCAGGGCACAGGCTGCAAAGCCCGGGTGCTTTTCCAGACTCAGAATCAGCACGCATACACAGTACAGTGATTAATCCTCACGTCCTTGAAAGTGGTGGAATTCTTTTCACTGATTTTGGAAGAGAAATAGTGTGTGTGTGTGTGTGTGTGTCTGTGTGTGTGTGTGTGTGTGTGTGTCACTGTTATGTTCTGAGCGCTGCTTACTTAGTAGAGGTAATATTGCTGATGTATGGTTGCTTTGCTGGGCTGACGTTAAAGGATGAGATGAAAGTGCGTTCAATACTGGAACAGATGGAAGCACCAGAGTCAGTGGGCTCTGATTACTGCACAGCACCACGGACAGCTCCAGTAAGTGTGCTTATGTATGTGTGTGTATGTGTGCCACATTTGTAACTGCCCCCCCACCCTCCTCCCCCCAAAAAAATGACACCCTGAGTATTTACATATAAAAGTGGACGTGTGCTTTGTTGGTCTGTGGTGTAACAGAGGTTCAAATGCTATTGCTGACAGAGTTTGGGGCAGCATCAAGCAGCCGTTTTAAGAGCTTTTGAGCTGCTGGAAAAGGAAAACTAATTGCCAGCTGGGCAGAACACCATGCGGAAGATCCATACAAGTTAATGCGCACTCCTTGGGACAATGCCACTGAAGAACCACTTTTATCTCCCTAAAGAACCTTGCAATGGAATCAAAATTGAATTGAAACCACTTAGTTGTTTTTTAGTGGTTATTTTATGGTATCGTTCCATTCAACCCTTTTTGGCACCTTTGTTTCCAGTACTATCAAACATGATATTGAACTTGAATACAGAGAGTGGTGCATTCCGCAAGGAGAAAAGTCTCAAAGCTTTCCAATGCAGGTGTTATGTGTAAAGCATAGAAGAACTTTAGAAGATGCTATAGAGGGATTGTGTTCGATTGCTTAAAAAGACCTTTCAGTAACATGAAAGTGATTCTTTAAAAATCTGAACTGAAACCACATGTGAATGATACTTTAAGGGAATACAAATAACTGATTCTCCTGGCAATACTTTTATCAGCAGAGATTGACATCATGGGAGGTAAAGATGAACAACGAACCAGTGATGTATAAGAAGAAAATGCTCTGAACTGATCCCATACATTTTGGTCTCCTGAATGGAAATTCTGGTCTCTCTTTTTTTTAGCTGAAATTAATTTCAAGTGCAGTTGCACTCATGGCCAACAGAAAAGTTCCACAAATAGTTGCACCCTGAAGGAAGTGTCTGATTGCAATTTAATTTAGACAGAGCTGGGCAATATGCATTGAGCTACACATGCAGAAGTAGTGTCTCTCAGTATGGCATCAGGTATAACAAAATGTGCCGGACATCTCCGAGTGGAGATGTGGAGGTTTCTGTTGGTGTCCTGCGATAATTCGTCCCATGCAGCTTGAATATTCTCACTCAGTACCTACAGATTGTGTGGTGGGGGGGGGGGGGGGGGAGTGTTGATATCATATCTAGTAGCATCCCATTCATTTTCAACCAGGCATAGGTTTGGTGATGACTGGTCAGGGCATAGTGTCTGTGTCTCCAAGGCAATGTCTTTTGAGAGCAACAGTATGCAGACAAGTGTTATCCTGTTGGAAGAGTGCACTGGAGTGTGCATTCAGAAAAGATGGAATCACTGGAAGCAGGTCCTCATAACGTAATGCTGGGCAATCAAAATGGCTATAATAAAGATTAAAGGTGACGTGGCATTCTATAAAATGACACCAGACACTAGAACCTCCGGACATGTGACGCATGACAACAAACCATAGATTTTGGTACTGATCATGGTGTGTCCTACGCAGATTGTTTGTCTCCACCAAGACTAAAGTGGGACTCAGCACTGAAGATGACTCATCGGTCTTAGTGACTCTGCGTTTATATACATAGAATGGTCAAACTGGGAATATATGTCAATATATGATGAATATGAGCATATTTTATATATATATATATATATATATATATATATATATATATATATAGATAGATAGATAGATAGATAGATAGATAGATAGAACACAGAACTATATGGAAGGAGCATTAAAATACCATTTGTATCTTAATGTATGAATGTACACACAGACAGACAGACAGACAGACAGACAGACACACACACACACACACACACACACACACACACACACACACACACACACACACACACACACACAATTAAACACATTTACAACCATTCTGAAAGGTTGAATACTGTGTTTTTCCATGGCATGGTTAAAAAAAACTTTTGATCATGTTCCCTTTTACGGCTGGACAGTAAGACCTCTTCAACAGACAAGAGACTTGACATTGTTACAAGATGTCAAACATGACAGTACATTTCAGTGCTGTCAGTGGTGCATGAAGAAATAAGAAAAGATTCTGAACTTACACATGTATGTGACATATGTAGAGCAAGGCTGTAGGGGTACCACTTTGGGGTCCCACTCAGGGGATAGTTCATTGAAACATCACCGATAAAAGGCTCTTCAGGGAAAAGTTGGACTTTGCTTCTGGAATAGCTTTATTATTAAGAGGACATGGACGGGAGTGTTTCATCAGCAGAGACTGAGCTGAAACTTCACGTCATGTTGTGAGATGTCAAACTTGACAATGAATTTCAATGCTTGAAGAAACGGCACTGAACTGACACATGCATGAGACGCGATCTATAAGGCTGAAATGTGATTGAGTGAGTGAGTGTGTAAGTAAGTGATTGAGTGTGCATATCCCACCATGTTCTTGCCTCGTTAAGATTTACGTTAAGACTCATGTTTACACACAAATTAATAGAACCACGCAAAGACTAAGCATTTTGTCTCAACCAGTAGGGGATTAGATGACACAAATGTGTTTTTTTTTTCTTTTTCATTTGTAGGGAGATATTAGACACACACAGAACACACACACACACACACACACACACACACACACACACAGAGTAGGATCACATATGCCTTGCTCTGTTCCCCAGTGTGATAGTAAGGCAGATGCTACTGCTCTTAGCCAGATAAGCCACACGCAAGATATATACGGATTCTGACAGAGAATTCTCAACATGATGCCTTTTATAGTTGCCAGAGGGTGGAAAAACAACTTCCACAGTAGGACTAATATCAAAATCGCTGCCATGCAGGTATGTGCTGACAGACTGTTTTCAATCTGAAACACATTAAAACATTGACTTCGATGAAGAGACCTTAACACAAGCCCCCACTTGGCACACTGTGGGGAACAACAAAACAAACACAAAATACCAAAGACAGTTCAAAGATTTTGCTGTTTCAGCAAAACCTCAGGACAAACAGTAAACTTGACAAAGCCATGTTTCTGTACAGTTGTACACACACACACACACACACACACACACACACACACACACACACACACACACACACACATATATGTCTGCAAAGAGGATGAATAATGTGATGCATGCTATGATGTATGGAGTGCCTGCAATCAATTCATCAGTTTCAAAGACAAGGTAATATCCAGCTTCCCCAAATCCCAGAAGTGCAAAAGATGATAAACTTCTGAGTGTGAATGTGAATACATTTAGAAATGTGATGTCAGAAGAGAGAACGTTTGTTTTTTTTGTTTTTTTTCATTTATTCATTTATTTATTTATTTTTATTCCATTTGAAAACCTTGAATGTCCAAACTGGCAATTTGACCTTCATAACACTCAGTGAAAATCAGTCTAAAAATGTTTTATTCCAAATGATTTTACATGATTTTCTACTGGTCCATTCACCATGATGATATATTTTAGGTCACATTAGATTTTTTTTAATATATTTTATTCTATCATGTAATTTTTTATTTTGAATAATAAAATGAATTTGGAAAACTTTTTATGTAACTAATATCTGATAATGAACAGCCTATGTTATCTGTGTTTATCTGTTTTATCTGTGTTGGGTGCCAGGCCTGGCAGCTAAATAATAGTACACTTTAGTGAACTCTTGATGATCGAGTCTTTTGTTACAAAAATGCAGGTGAAAAACCCAGTTTCACAGCCTGGTTATATGTATTTCCAAATTGTAAAGAATTTAGGCACATTTTAAGCACCTTATTTAAAGCAATTTATCTCCGGAATAAAGGTGTTTTTGCTTGTAATGACATCATACAGCAACAGATGCAAAGAAGCATAAACACAGTAAAACAATTTTGAAGAAAGCTTTTGGAATCTTGTGAGTTAGTTAGAAGACCCACTTTTCCTGGATAGCCCCAGCCAGCATGTGTATTTGTTCAATTCAATCAATAGAGCACCTGATTTAACATCATCAAGCACTGATTTGACATCAGACTCTCATACAAAAAATGTTTAATTGAACATAGAGATCTAAAATCACTGTTATTCTTATTAACATTTTATTTAATTATTGTAATATTCATTATTTTCTGGAATACTCTGCCTATATTTTAATTCCAATTTCCTCAGGTGCCTAACCCTTCCTTTGTGTACCTGACAAGTCCATAACATTATTCCTCCTCAACCAAACTTTACTGATGGTACAATGCACTCAGACAGATAATCTTGTCTTAGTACTTGCCAAACTCAAATTCATCTAACAGACTGTCAGATAGAATTCCGTGATGTGCTTTGCATCACTGCATCTGATGCTTGGTGATGTAAGGCTTGCAGCTGTTTGGTTATGGAAACATATGCCATGAAGCTCCTGGTGTTGTTTTTGTGCTGATGTTAATACCAGAGTCAGTTGGTGAGTTTTATGTACTATGCACCTCAATGACCCCAATCTGTAAAGTTTAGGTGGCTTGTAGAATTGGCCACATTTCTCTAAATTTTCTTACCACTTGCCTGCAATAGTGGCATCCTATTACGATACCACACTCAAATACAGTGAGAGAGGTTTTATTTATTTAATATTCTCGAGCCGGTTGCCTGAGCTAGATGGTAGCAGAAAATATGATATGTTCTTGGAGAAACTAAAGCAGAACTGGTCTGCCAAATAAGAGTCAAATTCCCCTGAGTGACTGTAGAACCAAAACACACAAACCCTAATGAGGAGAAGCTCTGCTTTGACCACTGGGGCACACATACTACAAATGAATCCACAAAAAAAAGGAGACGAAAAAAAAAAACCTTCAGATTTTCCTGCTGAGTTCTCTGATGACTAATCAGCTGAAAGCAGATGGGAGCTCAGAGACATGGGAGAATCAGGAGTACAAGGTTGGCAGCCCTCCTCTTTTCTTTTACTGTCTGCCCCTTTCTGTCTCTCTTGGTGCCTGTATCTTCTTCTCCCCCTCATCAAAATTCATTTAGAACATCTAAGGCAGAGAGATCATATTATGCAGCAGGATCTGTAGCCTATAAGGGCAAGTATCAGACACACATATGTGGCCTGTAGGTTTTGTCGCCAGTATCACCTTTGACACCAGTAGCCTGCAACGTGCTTGTGGCCATTTTATGCCCGATGACACAAAATGTATATTTCTATAAAAAAACAAAAGCCAAATACAAGATAAAATAAATTCCCATTATACTTAGTAAAGTTATGCTTTAAAGGACACTGATATAAACATACCTGCTCATGTCATACTGGTTTGCTGCAATCATTTCTTGAGCTAAAAAGAAAAAAATGATTCAGTCCGTACATTAGGAAGACCTTCTGATCACATGCAAAAAACTACTGCTCTGGGAGGATTTTTGGGGCTGGGCAATTTGAAATTTTAATTCTAACTTGGTTGTGTTTTTTAATCTATAGATTATTGGCTAGCCCTGAGAAATGGTTGCACACCGCAGTGCTTTCCACTGGATATAAATGATGTGATGTAATTTATGCTTGGAACTGCAATGAGAAAACAGTTGAGGAACGAGACAAACAAAAAAGGTCTACAGAATACTAAATAAAACAATGAGTAGCATATTAAACATTAGGTTTTGGGACTAACACCTCTTCTTAATAATTAGTATGTAAAGTATTAAGCAAATATCTTATGACAGACTACTAAAATATTTTCAGTGTGATGTTATATGAACCTAATACATTCAAAATATTTCCTTCCAAGGCCCAAAACATGTCATTATGCATCATATGTATCATGTCAAACCATCACATTTGTCAGGACTGACTTTTTCTTTTATTTTCAACATTTATTTCACCCATTTTACAAAATCTGAATGGGGAAAAAGAAAAATATAACAGGAAAAAGTAAAATGGATTTCTTGGGGCTCCACAAATTCAGCACATATGTTCAATAAATAAGCCCATATACAGGGTTTGGACAATGAAACTGAAACACCTGTCTTTTTAGTGTAGGAGGTTTCATGGCTAAATTGGAGCAGCCTGGTGGTCAATCTTCATTAATTGCTCATTGCACCAGTAAGAGCAGAGTGTGATGGTTCAATTGGCAGGTAAGAGCACAGTTTTGCTCAAAATATTGCAACATTATGGGTGACAAACCAGAGTTCAAAAGAGGACAAATTGTTGGTGCACGCCTTGTTGGCGCATCTGTGACCAAGACAGCAAGTCTTTGTGATGTATCAAGAGCCACGGTATCCAGGGTAACGTCAGCACCACCAAGAAGGACCAACCACATCCAACAGGATTAACTGTGGATGCAAGAGGAAGCTGTCTGAAAGGGATGTTCGGGTGTTAACCCGGATTGTATCAAAAAAATGTCATTCCCAAGACAAATTGACGCTGCATTGGCCGCAAAAGGAGGCCCTAGTACACCATACTATTAAAATTGTGGTCTAAAACCAGGTGTTTCACTTTCATTGTCCAACCCCTGTATAAGCCCATAAGTAGTCTAAATTCCATTCCAGAAAGAGGACCATGTATCATGGCCACACAGAATTATTGTGATGCTAATTTTAATTATTTATTGTTATAAATAATAAGTGAAAGTTACTAAACTAGACTCATAAATCTTATATTATAAAAGATAATAGAAATAGTTAGAAAAAAATGTTTTTTCACACCATTATTTATTCTTTTTTTTTGCAATTAATCTCAAGTCGCACTTGTGCCCCATATTTTGAATACATTTAAGCTAATAAAATAAGTTTTATTAATATCAGTCAACCTTACAGCCAACCTTGCAGACCAGTGCCAAACAGTTAAACTCCAAGGACTTGTACAGAGTCTTCAGTTCCTCACGCTCACAGCTGCACAACTTCCATATAAACCTAATAGCCATTACTGAACATAATAGTTTTGGAGGATATCCAGGCTGTTATTGCACCATTTTTATTATTTACTCTTCTTATCAATTTATTCACAGTGCTGGTAATGGGGACTAGAGGTTGCAATGTTTAAAACACAAAGCCAATATTGCCTTTTCTACTTGCTAACCTGACAACCTCCAGTGTGTCTTCAGGGTTTGTTTAAGTCATTTTATTTTGCCCTAAAGCACATTGCATGTACTCTTCCTCTCCTCTGTGATTATATTTCATGTGTTTTATGTGTTTGAGGCTAAAACAACAACCTTATAAAGCATATTTATAACTTTTAAGTATAAAAGCGTTATAGAGGCATTGCACTTAGATGTCGGGTTTCTATAACATAAAATGAAAAAAGTTCTAACTGAGCAATTTTCTCTGAAGGACTTTGTTTACATCTTAAAAAATTCATTATGCAGCAATTTTGAAACATCACTGAAAATCCCAGTTATGTCTAATCCCATAAATGCCCAGGCCTATTACATCCTGAGGCTTATTATTCAGTAATTAAATGGACAGTAGTTAAGAGTGAGGAAGGAAAGCTGAAGTATCCCCAGCTGACCACCAATTTCAATAGATGTTGAAATCTGGTTGAATGTAGTTTGTGATCTTGGGGGACTAAATTCAGTGTCACGATAACCTTTACTGCCAATGTCAATTTGACATCGACCAGTGCGACCACAAATTATATTTAGCTGGTTTTATGTTTTTTTTAGTAACCAAAATCCAATGTCTTCCAAATGTCACAAGCTGCCATCATATAGGGACACTTCATAATGTTAACATTTATGGCATCAACACAAATGTCATTTTCGACTAAATTGAATTCATTGTTTTTCTGGCATGGAATTGACAACTGGTGCATTCTAGGAAAGTCCAGAGGGAATAAAGATAAAGAGCCATTTGCTCACTAGATGAGGACATAATTGAGGTTTTCCCTGTTGTGCAACTATTGTCCAGTCAACTGCCCTATACCGTTCCTTCTATTCAAGGCCCATGTTTGCGCGCTCTGTTACACATCAAGTCTTTAATATATGATTTTTTCGTCTTATGTGCCCTGTCCCTCTCACTCTTAATGTCCTTCACATTCTCCCTCACTTTCACCCTCAACAGCCCTAAGCATCTGCTCTTCATTTCAGTATCACAATTCTCTGCTCCTTATTCAGTACAAAAAGTTCAGCTGCTTATCAGCAGTGCACACTAAGGGGCTTTCGGTGCACGGGCAGTGGCTGAATAAGTGCTGGGTCAGGGAAGATGTTCCCGAAAGGCGATGTGGCGCTGATGAAGCTCTATTGCCTTGAATGGGTGGATGAATGGGGAAAGCGTTATACTAGAGGGAAATCCACTGTAGTCTATCTGCTGTGGGGCAGATCCTTCGTAATCCTGTGGATTTATTGTGTAGCTGACTATCACCTGTCACTAGGACAGAGAATGGAGAGGATACGGCTGTACACAGACAGTGATGAAGCTGTGTGAGAAAGAGAGAGAGAGCGAGCAGGCACAATGAGCTCCTCTAAGGCCACAGAGTCCACTGGCCTGAAGTGTATGGGTGCAGCGAGCGGATCACTGTCACTTTCTCACTCTGTGTGTGTATCATTGCCCAGCTAACACCCCCCCCCCAACCCGCTTTGCTCTCTCTTGCCTACCTCCCTGCATCATAGGTCTGTCTTTTTCCTCTTCACGTTAGGCTTCCAGAACCTTAATTCTTCCTGGCTTCAGGCTGTAATCTGGCTTTATCTCGTTTCCTTCACCTGCCTCTCCCTCTTTCAATCACTGCATTCCTTTTCAACTTCCTAAGCCCATCCTCCTCCAGCTCTTGCTCCACAGCCCCATGTAATTTTAATGGCAGGACACAGTAGCTCTCTCTCTCTCTCTGACTCATGTGATGCTGATGGCTTTTGGAAGCTAACTGTTGGATGCTGGGTGGGTTTGTGGGTGGGTGGCTGGGTTTGTCGGTGGGTGGCTGGGTGCAATGTACAGTATTTAGATTTTGTATCATTATCCTCTTAAGTATTGTGGAATGTAAGGGCGGATTTATTAAAAGAAGTTGTAATTACCAGAAGTGAGCAGATACTTTGCACATGGTGGGGCATGGGAAAGGGCATTTTATCACAATATAGAAGTGTGTGGGCAAGACTTCTAATCCTGCCTTCACCTGCCTTGGTAACACGGTTCAAATCTACTTTGATTAGCTATACATTAACTCCACTGGCAGGTGACGTGAAAAACAATGATCATCATCATCTACAGTAGTATCTGTAAATGAGGGGATATAATAGGCAGCAAGTGAGTAGTCATGTGATGCAGATGGTGATGTTTTAAAAGCAGGGAAAAAGGCAAGCATAAGAATCTTAGACACGCAGATATTACAGAGAGACACTGAAACAGCATAACAGTAACTAAGAAAGCTGGTGGATAGTCTGTGGCCAACAGTGGCTGACATTGACAACAGAATGAATTGATAACATATAGATGCTTTGCTCTGTTTAATTTCTTCTACCTGCTGTGGGCCTCATCTAACATTGCAAGTGTGGCTGCGCATCTCATCCCATATCCCTACCACTGCTACCATGGCATTTTCACTGTTTTTAAGTTATGCCCCCTTTCACTCTGACATCATTTGACTTTCAAGGAACAATTGAATTTCGCTGGTGTTGTGTTCGCTGGTCAGTTCTCTCTTTTTTTGTGTTCATTTTTGAGCCCACAACCTTCCCGTCACCTTCCTTTACCTCTGCCACATAGAGTTCTAGCTCTACTTATTCATACATAATCAAAGACATTAAAATATTTGCTTTTTTTTTTTTCATAAGACGACATTGGTGATTTTGATATATCCTTGTCAAAAAAACATTTGGGAAATTCTCTATTACATTTAAATGAGTGCATTCCAGTTATTTGTAAGCTGTATATGATTTGGAATGTGTGATGAGCACCCCTGTGACATTTCTGCAGCAGAGGCCATAATGCTTACAAAATAACTAAGTAAGTAATTTCAAATCTGCTTTAGGGAAAGATTTTGGGTAATATCTTTTTAAAACACATTTATTTATAGTATTAAGAAATATCTGTTACTGTTACAAGTATTACTTAATTCAATGATTTGGTTGCCGTTTTTACAGTCGTACAAAAAATGAATGGTCAAGTGACGTGGCAATCACAAAATGTTTCTTTTGTCTCCATCTGAAAAACCCAACAATAACAGATGTATCATTTACTCAGCTAATACTCAGGCCATCAATGGGATATAGTGAAAAAAAAAAAATTACTGCTTAATGCCAGATAATTTTGATCGGTTAATCATTGCTACCCCTATTTTCTGAAAAGTTGTTTCATAAATCTTTGTGTATCAGTGTAGCGGTGTTAGTTTCCCCTGTTCTGAATAAGATTTAATTACAACAGGGACAAAAACATCCCCAAACACTTCACTGTTATTTACACAAAAGGAAAAAAAAAACAACTCTATTTCTGCACAATCACCTCCTGCATGTGTGCTCGAATCCAACCCATGGTTTTATATGAAGAGCTCATCTTGACATGATCATCTCAAATATGGATATAATTAAAAATCAATAATGGATATTAAGGGGTATAACATAACAGGGTTATTGTGACGGGGATGGAAAGGTGGGTTGTCTTTATTGTATCAGGGTGATTCAATGTGACAATTACCTTGCATTCATCTCTCCAGCTGTCCATTATACTGTGTCATGCAAAATATAGCCAACCAGAAGTCTTTCATTTCTTGTAGTTGGAATTGTTTTCTTATATGTTTGCACTGGACCCATATCTTTTTGTGGAAGCCAGCCTCTTTGCAGCTTCATTTTTTTACACTTGGTGTGGATTTTGCATCCCTCCCAACACACACACACACACACACACACACACACACACACACACACACACACACACACACATAACCCTGACCTCAGTCTTAACCATAACCTTAATGTTACCCTACCACTAATACTAACCTTGAACACAGTAAAATGTGAATTTTTTACTGTTTTGTTTTGCATTTTTTCCAGTTCTCATCTTTATCCCAGGTCTGAGGTCCTTTATATATGAGAGTCTGATTTTTTTTTTAATGTTTAAACAGACAAAGAAATCTTAGCATTAGGATTTGTTGTTTAAAGCTTAACTGTTGAGCCTATGTTTATTGCTTCTATGGTAAAATAAAAATGATCCCTAAACTTTTGTATCTGTCTGTGTACTAGTGCCACTCAGGGAATTAGAAGCTTCATATAAGTTCCCATAAATATTACATTAATTACAGGTCAAGTCTTTTTTCTTATGATCTGAAAGCATAAGTTCAAACAGATCAAATCATTTTGTATCATAAATTACTTCATCGGTGTGGTGTGGCAAAGGGGCAATCAACTTGTGGCCCTGCTGAGATGTTATTGAAGCCTAGGATGCATTGATAGTGTCCTACAGTGTATTGTTGTTGGATGTATCTCATGTTGTTCTTGACATTTCCAGTCTGAAGAGCTGGCTGGCCAATCAAGTACAGTAATATCAGGGTCAGCAAACCATTCGGTCATAGTTTTGGCACTGTGGGCACGTGATGAGTCCTGTATTCCCAGAAAGCATTTCAGCAGATGGAAGCATGAAATGCTCTAAAATCTCATGGTAGATGTTCTTTTGACTCAAAATCTAATAAAACACAGTGGACCAACATTAGCTGATGACCAGCACCATCACAGACTGCAGGCACCTTGAATTCCACTCTTCCTCCAGACTCTAGCAGCTTCCAACTGAAATTCAAACTAATAATTTCATCTGAGAAGAGGACATTGGAGTACTGAGTAACAATCGTTTTTCTCCACACTCACTTCTGACATTGTTTCTGGTTCAGAAGTGGCTTGATATTCGGAATGCTGCAATTGTAGCTCCTTTCCTGGGGACATTTGTATGTCTATTCAATGGATTGACACCAGCCTCTCCATCCCTTCTGAAGGTCTCCTGAACTCTATTGAATTGATATTTTTTGACGATCCTCTCAAGTTTGTAGTCATAGCTGTTGCTCATGTGTCTTCTCCTAGAAAACAGCATGCAACTACATGTGAAATGCAGATCTTGGGTTCTAATTTACCCCTAGCCTTTACTATCAGTAAAATGTGACATTCTTAGCATGTGTGGATGAGTTTTTGCTTATTAATTCCGTTACTATAAGGTCCAGAATTGTAACAAGCTGCAATAAGCACACAAAAGGGATGAGATGTGTGTATTTGGCAAAAGAGTGTGACAAGGTGGACCAGAGAACATGATCAATTATAGTGAAGTCATATGTGAAAATTGAAATGTGTGAAAATAAGTATGGAATATAGAACCTGCAAAAAAAAAAAATGTACATATACACAAATTACACAGGAGGTTGTATTGTTGGTGTTTGTTTGTTTGTTTGTGTGTGTGAGTGTGTGTGTGCGTGTGTGTGTGTGTGTGTGTGTGTGTGTGTGTGTGTGTGTGTGTGTGTGTGTGTGGGTGTGTCTTTATTTGTTGTATACCTTTAAATATCCATTATCATTATCATGTAAGGTATCTTGAAATCTAAGTGCTGAAGTGTGTCTGTAAAAGATAAGGTGTGTGTGTGTATGTTTGGTGTATGTGTGTTAGAGAGAGAAAGAGAGATATGTATGCGTTTGAGTATCCATTATCGTTATGATGCTGGCTGAAGGATGCTAACTGATCACTGATCCGGATATGGCAGCTATCAGCACTCTCTCTGCCATGGCGCAGGCCTGGGCCTCGAGCCGATCAATAACTCAGATTATTTGGAGCACTGTGACTCTCTTCACCTTGGGCTACTTGGCGTTTAAACACACAATAAAGAGACTTATCGCAGCACTGTTTATCTTTGGATGAGTTGTATCTAGTTTTTAGAACTGTGTTAATGTAACACAATTTATTCTTCTACAACCACATTTTACAGGGGTTGGACAATGAAACTGAAACACCAGTCATTTTAGTGTGGGAGGTTTCATGGCAAAATTGGAGCAGCCTGGTGGCCAATCTTCATTAATTGCACCAGTAAGAGCAGAGTGTCAAGGTTCAATTAGCAGGTAAGAGCACAGATTTGCTCAAAATATTGCAATGCACACAACATTATGGGGGACATACCAGAGTTCAAAAGAGGACAAATTGTTGGTGCACGTCTTGCTGGCGCATCTGTGACCAAGACAGCAAGTCTTTGTGATGTATCAAGAGCCACGGTATCCAGGGTAATGTCAGCACCACCAAGAAGGAAAAACCAGATCCAACAGGATTAACTGTGGATGCAAGAGGAAGCTGTCTGAAAGGGATGTTGGGGTGTTAACCCGGATGGTATCCAAAAAATGTCATTCCCAAGATGAATTGACGCTGTATTGGCCGCAAAAGGAGGCCCTAGTTCACCATACTAATGAATTATTGTGGTCTAAAACCAGGCCTTCTCCAATATCTGTGAAGTCAGCCACAAACTAATTTTTTAAATGCCACCTGTACAATTAGATGATGTAATCGAGAAGCCAGTGCACTTGGAAGAAAGCAGCTCTGATACATCAGGCAACAGACATGTGTGGTGGCTAACATCACAATGGTGGTGATCATCTACCCACCCAGAGAGAGAATGGCCAATTGTGCTCTCTTAGGCTTTGGCTGCTGATGGTGGAGTAACATGACCTGGCATTCAAACTCAAGATCCTTAGTCTCCTGAGCCACTCAGAGTCCACGTCAGAATTCATTGTGCAAGTTGAAATGTCAAAATACACTTTTACATCCATCCACATTTGTTCTTGATACATGAATGGCTATTGTTCATTTCATTGTTATATCATTTTAGGCCTAAATCTGTTATATTAGATAAAACTATTTGATAAAACATAATAATTCTATAGTAATTATATAGAGTATAACATGTTCACAGCCCTCATGCTCCAGTCTTTTCCTTCCTTCATTTACTCGTTCCACATCATTCGTTCATCACTTCAGTGGTCAAGCACTATCTTACCTTTAAGCCTTCCTGGTCTTTTGCCTCTTGCACACCCCCTCTGTGTGTGTGTGTGTGTGTGTGTGTGTGTGTGTGTGTGTGTGTGTGTGTGTGTGTGTGTGCGTGTGTGCGTGTGTGTGTGTGTGCGCGCGCGTGACAATCAGCAGACGGGGGCCTAAACATCTCAAATTAAAGTCTGTCGGTGATGGATGTTCTCCTATCTGAGAGAGATATTGCACCTGTTTCCCCCTGAATGATAGCCACTTCTCCCCATCATTTATATTGATGTGTCTCCATTTGCACTCACTTGCTTTTGGCAGCTTTTGCCTTTGTACATGAGGTAACGCACACAGATATGCACACAAAACACATATATAACTATCTTTATGGAGTATTTCTAATCTAAACTATGACCCCTAGACACAAATAAAGAAATAATCCTAGAAACCAAAAAAACACCCTTTTTGGCTCCTTAAAGATCATTCAGTGGACAATGTATTGTAAGCCATGCTTGTATAACAGATGTGTGATAATGGACAACCATTTAAGTCAAGTCAATAACTAAGACTATTATTCAAGCTATGCCTCTTTAGTATGCATTTCATTGTATCAGTTCTTTTGTTGCATGTTTTTGATATTTAAAGAACTTAACACCGAAAATGTATGGATTTCTTTTTCTTTTTTTTTTTTTTTGTTCATTAACTACGTATATGTTTCACAAAAACTGTGATGACTAACGCTTTTAAAATTTCAAGCTCCTTTTTATTATTATTACATTAAAGCAATGAAAAATAAGTGCTTACCAATTGGAATTCTGAACATGCACACATGCTTGATCAGACACTGTTTCAGTACATCCAACAATAAAGGTATCACTGTGCTGTATTTTTAATAGATATGGAAATCCCTAGACCATCAGACTGGACTTTGAGCACTACAATCTCTAGAATTTACTCAAAATGATGTAAAAAAAAAATGGGTGAATGGCCTTCTACAGCAGAAGACCATGTCGGGTTTCACTTCTGACAAGAATTTTGCATTTGCACAATTTGCACACATTTATTTCACACATATATAATCTTATCCTTCTGTAGCATTGGTTAATTGAAGAGTTGCTGATCAGATCATAGACGGCCATAACAACTGTTATGGACAGGAATGAATGGACTCAAACTACCTTGTGTCAACAGTCCAAACTGGGGAAGGTGATGTAAACGGTATGGGAATGATTGCTCGACTGAGCCTATTTGAATATTGTTACATTTACATTTACATTTGCGGCATTTAGCAGACGCTCTTATCCAGAACGACTTACAAAATGCTTTGCTGTTCACTCAGAATATCCTTAGCTAGTAGACGAGGCCGGAATCTAGAGATTCCTCACGCTTAGATCCTGTTGAAACAAATGTCTTTATGGAGTTAAATATTCCTGAAACAGATGAGTCTTCAGTCTGCGTTTGAAGACAGTGAGGGACTCAGCTGTTCAGACTCCCAGGGGAAGTTCGTTCCACCATTTTGGTGCCAGAACAAAAAAAGAGTCTGGATGCATGTTTTCCTTGCATTCTGAGGGATGGTGGGTCAAGCCGAGCTGTATTTGAAGCTCGAAGGGCTCTTGGTACAGCTCGAGTTTTGACTTCATATATGGATATGGTTGTTGACCATGTGTATGCTTTCATGGACACAATTTACCCAGGTACTAACAGAACCTTCCAGCATGGTGAAGCACCACAATGTAGAGCACAAGTCATCTCAAACAGGTTCCAAGAAGATCATGGAAAATAATCAATCCAGTGGGATGTGGTGGAAAGGAAGACTTGCAGCATGAGTTTAATCCTGAAACGAAATCAGTTGGAACTGTGGACCAGAATATCAAAGTAATGTTTCCAGCATCTGGTGAACTCCATACCATGAAATAAACTTGTTTTAGAATAGATGGAGGCTCACTCATAAGGCAGAATTAAAGATTGAAAACTGTACAATTATGCCAAGAACTAGTTAAAAGCATTATTTTTAAAACCTAATAAATAATGTGGACATAGAAGGTATCTGAGTGGAAATATTTGCAAGGCATAAAAATAATGGAAGAGAGTGAAGAAAAATGAAAATGCCATAACCCATTTCCTCCACCGTCTTCCTCTAATGGTTTTACTGTGTTTTCTGGAGTGCTGTTTTATCTGATTCACGACGCTGTCCATCCCCACACTTCCAATGGAAGTCCCTCCAGATCCTTGTGTGGGGAACCTCCAAATGCTGTATCACCCCCTATGATCATTGGACTGTGTTTATAGTGAAAATATTTAAGTACATCACAAATGCTTTTCAAAGTGAGCTCCAGCTTGTGGAAATTGCATGAGGTGTAATTGTCATGTTTTCAAAAAGGGTGTGTGACAGGCTGCATTTAGCAGAACTGGATGGGCAGGGGGCCACAGGGGGAGCGGCTTTTGAATACATTCATGGCTTTTTGCTGGGAGGCAGAATGAGAGCCGTGTCAGTCCTCGACAGCAACGGCCACACTCACACACTCACCCAGGGCCATGCATTATCAACGAGTGCACAAGGGAACAGCAAAGGCTTCTCACACACACACACACACACACACACACACACACACACACACACACACACACACACACACTGTGCCCTGGTTTAGAAAGTCTTGTGTGTGTTTTTATGCATCCTGAATCTTTGTGTATCTGCACATGCATTCCCATGTGTTAATGCCTCACTGATATACAGTGTACATTAAGGTCCAGCGTTGTGTCTACATTAGTAATAATTACTTCAACAGTGTCTGTGGGTGGAAATGATGTAGTTTACACTTAAAAAACAAAAACAAAACAAACAAAATAAACAAAAAAAATCTAAATTCTGGTTCTTCCTTGGTTCCTCAGGGTGCAAACAGAAGTTGTTCTGTGGCACTGGTCCAATAACCTGTTTTCCCACCTTTCAGAGCTGTTTCTGGGATTTTCTTTTCTTTTTTTTTTTTTTTAATGAAAACACCAGTTGCAGCTCACCAGGTCCTGGTACAAAATCCCTCACCCACTCCCGCTCCCCATGCTGTATCACCAGGATTTCATCCAACTTGATAAATGTGGAGGCTGACTTGTTGCAGTCCTCTGTGCTTGACTGTCCATGTTCATTTTGAATGCTTCCTTTTTTTACAATGCAGTTCAAAATCAAATTCAAGTTCAAAATTATACATCAATGGTGGGTAACCCTGATCCTGGAGTGCCAGATTCCTGCACAATTAGCTGATATTTCTGCTCTACCAGACCTTCTAAACCTGGCAATTAACAAGTGAGTTGAATCAGGTGTGCTTGAGCAGGAGAAGCACAAAGCTGTGCAAGAGTCTAGCACTCCAGGTCAGAAATGTCCCTATCATGCACAACATAACTGATAAGGAAATGCTTTGATTATCGCCCACTTAAACAAAAGGAAAACATCTTGAACTAAATGTGTACAGAAAAATAACAAAGAACAAAAAGCAAAGAAAGTGCAAGTGATATAAATGCAAACAATACAATATTAGAGCAAAATGATACATTTATTGGAAAAAGGATCAATGTTGTACCTGTTGCGCCACTTCCACTCTGGATACAAAAGGTGTACCGGATCATGGCATCCTGCAGCATTCTTGCCACCTGATGTTGCAACTGGCCCTGTAGGTCGTGCACACTCATATGTCACCAAAGCTGGCATATAAGTATGGTCCCATGAATACTTGTGTTGCAGTCTTGCACAGACATTTCTGGGAAACCCTTGCTGTGCGTGGGCAACCGGTATCCTGCTAAAGATTCCAGTTGGAAGCCTTACCATGAGAGGCAACACATGACTGCAGGATGTCCTGCACATATTGCTGAGCTGTTAGTGTCCCTTGTATCACTGCTGGGGGGGGACCAACTGTTGTATGCTCCCAAGATCATTGCACCAGCAGCTGGAGCAGTATGTCACTCCACAGTTAAGGCAGTATTGAGGCACTCAGTTGAAGGCCTCCATAAACTCAAACCCAATGTCATTGGATGACAAATAGAACCTGGATTTGATAATACAGTTCCAGTTTGTAGCAGTCCTTCATGACACCACTGCAAATTAAGGTGACGGTGGCTGGCTCTCAATGGCAGGGTTTGTAATGGGTGCCGTGACACCAAATTTCCTTTCTTTCTTCCTTTTTTTTATTATTTATTTTTTCAAACGACCATTCTGCTTCTCTCAAAATGTGCAGAAGTGTGGAAGGCATTTTTATGGTGCTCAGTGGGAGATTAAACTGCAACAGAGAGAGAAGTTAATTGTTGGTTAAGGTCCTTTAAGATCGTCCTGGCTTGATTTGAGCTTGGTTCAGAATGGAATCAAATGTAGGTGTTTGAGTGGGAAATACATTACATAAGGAAAGCTAAAACATCCATCATCAGGAGATCCTTGGTTCAACCCTTGGTGATGCCATAGCCAACCATAACCGAGTCCTAGAAAAAATAGTTGGCAGATGTAACAGAACTGGCAGTTCTTCTTGCGCTGTCCAGTAATGTTGCATGTCTAATAAAACAACATTTCAAATACACATATGTTGATCAGTGTGTGTGTGTGTGGGTGTGTGTGTGCTTTACACAAGATATCTAGTTACCAGATAAAGTCCCCTATACAAGTTCTTTACACTACAGTCCTTTTCCAACAGACAGCTGTCATTACATTGAAAGTGTCTCGCCATGCTGACGGCATTCATCAGTAGAGCAGCAGCAGCAGGCAGGGCTATAAGCACTCCCCCGGGGAATACATGAGGAGGCTTGCAGAAACGATGGCCTCCTCCAGGGCTCTCTAACCTTAAACATAACCCAGCCAACCCCCATTGGCACCAGGGAACAGATTTGCTGTCAGCCAGGTGAATGACTATTAGTTTACGGACACTGTGGGAGAGAGAGGGAGAAGGAGGGAGGACAGGAGAGGAGTCTAATGCCTGGGTAAGATGGGCTTCACATCTGAGCATTTCATTTCCTCTCTGTTGGTCCACTTTCACTCACTCACTCACTCACTCACTCACTCAATCTCTCTCTCTCTCTCTCTCTCTCTCTCTCTCTCTCTCTCTCTCTCTCAGACTCATGCAGAGTTAGATTTTCACTCAAGACAGATGGAGTGAGTGTAGAAGTGTTGAAGAATCTCAACTAGACAACAGTAAATGAACTCAAGGTTGATAAGGATGGTTTGTCGGAGTGTGTGAGTACATGATCTGAATCTGCATGAATCATAATGAGACCATATTCAGCCTTAAGACTTTCTCAGGATCAAACAACAGAGGCACATAAACACATGACATTGTTGTGGCCAAAGCTAATATCATTCCCACATTTATTCATTCATTCATTCATTTTCCAAACCGCTTATTCCTGAATAGGGTCACGGGTGAGCCGGTGCCCAGCCGGCAACTCTGAGCGCAAGGGCGGGAAACAACCCTAGACAGGGCGCTAATCCATCGTAGGGCACACACATGCACACACACACATCCACACACTAAGGGCCACTTTAGAGTCACCAATTCACCTATCATGCATGTCTTTGGACTGTGGGGGAAACCGGAGTACCCGGAGGAAACCCACGCGAACACGGGGAGAACATGCAAACTCCACACAGAAACTTCCCAGGTCACCCCACCCGGGGATCGAACCCAGGTCCTTCTTGCTGTGAGGCAACAGCGCTATCCACTGCGCCACCGTGCCGCCCCATTCCCACATTTATTTCAGAGAATATACTGGAAATTGCAGTTACAAATGTTTTGATATTCACATGTTTGGTCTTTTGGTTTGCACTGGAAAAGCACAACAATTTGTGTATATGTTATATGTTTTATATGTTAGGACTCTCCTACTCTCCCACATGTGATGCTTCAGACACTTTGAGGGTGAAGACAAATACACGATCTGATACATGTCAAACCAGCAATCACCTCCAGGAGAGCACAGGGTCCTCAGCGCTGATACATTGGTACAGATGCACGGCTGCTCGCGATCTGGGATTTGAACCAGCAATCTTCAGATCATAGCGCTGGCACATTAGATCACTGAGATTAAGAGAAATCACTCACTCAAACACTTTAAATGGAAAAAAGACTGCACCCAACTGAGCAGGGACAAAAAAAAGAAGCACAAAGAATTGTCTGATGATGTGAGAATCTAAATTGTTAAAACATTCTCAAAGCTCCAAGTCAATCTCCAGAGACCTTAATGTCCATATATTGACAGTTTGCAAAGTCATTCAGACATTCACTGCCCTGTTCACTGTCGCTAACCTCCCTGGACGTGAACAAAAGAGAAAAACTGATAGATGATTGCATAGAACAATTGTGAATGGTGGCTCAGTCGACTTCTAAACAAATTCAAGCTGACTTATAGACACACAGTCAACAGTGTCAGCTCACACTATCTATCACCATCTGAATGAAATAAGGCTCTATGGTTGGAGACCATGAGGATCCTACTGACAAAGAGACATGAATAAGCCAGACCATACCCAAGGAAGCCACACTGCTTCTGGGGGAACATCCAGTGGGCAGTTTTTGTTTGTTTTACTTTGATTTTTTTTTTATCTGCTGGTTTTGGTTTTTCTAATCTGAACAATAGAAATAAATGCATATATCGAAGCATTTGTAATTGCAACGATGCTCTGGGAGCTTGCACTTCGTGTACTTTATCAGTTCTATGAGAAAAGAACTTGAGCAAGCAGCTCTAACTATCTGCTGACTAGTGCCAACAAGAACAAACTCATCCAGAATGAGGACCAGGGCTAAAATAGTAGTATAAAAAAGATTAAGTACCATAAAAAATGTTACTGGACCCCTACTAAAAATAATGATTGATGAGAAGAACAAAATGCTGAGAGAGAGAAAATGAGAACTAGATATGAGGATGAGAGCCATAGGTGGTGAAGGATGAGTTGCAGGTAAAGAAAGATGAAATGAGATGATGTGCTGAATTTATTCATGATTTTCCATTTGTGTGCTTTGTTATGTGTGGACCATGCGTGTATATGCTGTTTTATTTTCTGCATCACTGTCAGTGTACCATGATAGGTGTATTTCTATATTGCAAATAAATACATTTGTAATATAAATAAGAAAATCATGGAAATTCGACTGGAAATCATGGAAATTCGACATGCATGTATAGGGGTGTGTGCTATACACTTAAAAATAAAGATGCTACAAATGATTCTTTGAGTGATTGCATAGAATATCCACATTTGTTTCCCTAAAGAGAAGAACCTTTATACACATTTAAACAAATGGATATAAGGCTCCTTACCAATGTAAACATTCTTCACACTCATATCTCTTTTACAGTATAGTCCTTCATGGAACTACAAATGGTTCTTTTACGGCATTAATCAAACCCTTATTTCTAAGGGTTATTATTTCTATACCCTTATTTCTAAGAGTTTAAAATAACTGTATGGAGCCAACAATGTTCAAACACCAGAGCATAATTGTGTATATATTGTGTAGTGTATATAGTGTATATTTCAAATAATATTAATACATTCTCCGAACACCCACAGAAGCTCTGTTGTAGGCTAGAGTTCCAACCAAATGAGGGCAAGAGAAAACCTCGGCTCTCAACCTCATGCAACAGAAGCACAAAAAATCAATGAAGAAACTTCAAAGTGTCAGAGTGGCCCCTTAAAAAGCAAAGGCACAGCGAGACATCACAATCATTCATACATTCAACCCCAAATCCTGGCTGTGTGATCCTGCTTTCAGAGGAACACGTGGAATAAAATATCTAGATATTTTTTTATGTTTGTATGACAAACTGCAGTAATATATTGTACATGACAGATACTGATGCTCTCAAAAACACAAACTGTTGTGAAAAAAACTGTAGTTTAACTTGAGGCAGATGACTGTATACAATATAACTTTCAAATGCTGCCACTCCACCCCCCCCCCCCCCCCACTCACACCCTCAATCACATCTGTGTGATTAATAATTCATCCACTTTTGAATGACATAGAAAATTTGAAGGCATATTCATCCATGCACTAAGTGATCTTCATTTCATTAAGAGGATGAAGAAAAGGGTTTCCTGAAATTAAGTCATTTCCCAGTCCACTGAATCATGCTTTTCAATAGAGGGTCCATACTTACGCCATCATGCACCTTCTGGAATTAAAAACACATTGCATTAGCTGATGAAATGCAGAGGGCTCTATGCAAGCTTGTCTTGCAGGTTCTCATACATTGACAAACTTCATTTTTTTTTTATATGCTGGTCAATAACAAGATCACATGTGGATAGTGTGTCATAGGTCAGTGAGAAAAAGTGAAAAACCCCAAGAAGTGCTGCAACAAGAAGGTGGTTACAAGGTCCAAGCTGGTTTTAATCTCATGACTAATTGATGTGTAAAAACAATAATATTGCAAAATAATAAATAAAATAATGATAAACCAATCACTATATATTTTTATTAAGTTCACACATTTTACAGTGTTACTAAAGCTAAGCTGTAAAAGAAGCTTTCCATCAGTATAAAGAGAAGTAAGACAAAGGCCAAAGACCCAAGATTGTTATTTTGCAATAAAAAAAAAACAATGGGCATAGGTGTCAGTGCAGCATCTACCCAAAGTGGATTAGGCTCTGCCATCATGAAGCCATTTCTAAGCACATGCAACCTGTAGAGTAACTGCAACTACCTTGGACTCAGGAGACGACAGTTATTTATCATTGCGACGCACTGATACATTTAAAAACTAATAATAATAATTAAATAAATAAATAAATAAATAAAGGCCTGCACAGTGATAAGTCAAACAAGCCTTATGTTTTTAAACCAGCTAGGTGTCTTCTCATTCGTTCATTCATTCTTTAATTTATTTATTTATTATTTATTACTTATTTTTACTCACACTACTCACAATCTGACTGATGATAATAAAAATCACAAATAACACTGAGTGTATATATATATATATATATATATATATATATATATATATATATATATACATATATATATATATATAAGCATGAGGCAATACTCTTTCTGAAAGTTGCAAAGCCTAAGATCTCCTATAAATGTCAAACTATGAAGACATCCAACAATATTAGTTCAATTAATTAAAATTTAAAGTAGCAGAATCCATTCATTAAGAGTCCACAAATATTTGTGAATATAATTTATATCACTGTTAATACCCAAAAGAGTACAAAATGACCAGGTCTACAATGCTGTGTTTCTCTAAACCACAGCATTCCTTTCCATAAATTATTGTGTGCTGTATTGAATCTAGACTGAAAAAGGCTGGGTCAAAAAAAATGACCCAGCCAATACAGTCAGTACAAATTGATATTGAGTGAGATATCCAATTTCTATTATTATAATAACACATTCATTCTGTGTACACCCATACTGTCAGTTCTGATCTGACCTGATATGATCCCAGTCACACATCAATTTCTTAACTTTTTAAACTTTTCCTATGCTGTTTTAATAAGTGCTGCTTTGTGGGGTTTTTCTCTAAATGCAGGGGATCTGGACAGTGTCCACCCTGCTCTGCAGTGGTGCCATTTGGCTGGGCTTCCAGAGCACCATGCAATTTGTCCAAGCCATAGTAGAAAAAGCAAGCAGTTTCAATGTTTGTGCATCAAACAAAGAGTTTTTTTCTCCTCCATTCTTTCCCACTGCTCCTTCTGTTACCCATCCTTCTCACTCCATCTCTCCCTGCGAGGTCACAGTTCTGTCCAATCTCACAGATTCATTTCAGAGAGTAAATAAGAGTGGCGTTTGCCCAGACCCACCATGGACCCTGATTGGTTTCAGTATTACACGCAGATAGTGGGAGAAGAGCAAGGGAATGGATCCGAATAAGCCATTAAGACGGATAAGCTTCTGAACCTACAAGGCCACATATTCCCAAGAAGGGTATCTGTGCCATATTTTGGCTTACCATGTAACATGGAATGTGGTAAATACATTGATGGTTCAGTTACAACTACTAAAAATAAATAAATAAATAAAACAATTTTATTTGCTGAAGACTCAATAAGCTTCATTCATTACACCTTTTTGAAAACCAAGGTATAATGAACAAGTTGCAAGTAAATTATGTAAAATGGACCTTCCCAAAATCCTTCCACCAGATTCCTGACCAGTGTGTAAACACTGGCTCAGCATGTGCTTTATCATTATTTTATTTGCTTATTGTAGAGGGAACTTGATATTGCAAGGCTAAATGATGCAAAACGTATTACTCATGTTGACTGGGAGTGTTCTAATCATCTGATTACCCACATGCATCTAAACCATTGATCAGATTAATGACAAAATCTGATTTTCTGTCATTTTCATGCACTTAATTATCTGATCTTAATTGGATTTCTACAATTATCTGTTATAAGTAGTCATGCAAACAGCATACTCTGACTTAGATTGGCATAAGGTCTAGAGATCATTATAAGAAATCAGATTTCTTCAATTTCTTATTTACAGATTCTGTAGCATTATTTATCCCTGATCAGTAGATAAGCATACTGCACAAAGCAATGGTGTGAACCAGTAGGGACTCTACCTTCCTCACACTCTTCACATTATGAGATTATTAACTGGTTGAAAAGTAGAAATCTGATTATTGCCTGATTCATGTAAATACAGAGTTTTCCCATCATCTGATTACCTAACAGAAGGAAAACTTATTGATTACTGATTGGATTTCTGAATGCCTCCAAACATACTCGATGAAAGTGTGTTGGACATGGTCTTTATAGACTATTTAAATAACGTTTTCATTACTACACTTTAGAATCAAGGGAGCCTTATGTAGTATAGAGAAGCCTGTATACTAAGGGTGTGTGTAATACATTGCACACACTTACATGATTACACAGTTTATCTGTAGGATAACATCTTTTCTTCAAGGGTTCTTCAGTAAACGAGTTTCACATAGTTTCACAGTAAACAGTTTCACATAAACTATGAGAAAATAAAGAGCCACTTGAAAGCCTAAATATGTATTTACCTGGTAAAATGTTCCTTAACGTACAACTCACACAGTTTCTGTGAGTTTACACATTTTCGGTTGCAGGTGTAAACTTTGTTTAAACTTTTTCAGAGTATGAGTACTTGATAAATATGAGCAATTGGTTTTTAAAAAGTGTGCTTTAAAAGTGGGTTCTAAATAGCACCAATTCGAACAATAGTTGTAAAGGGTCCTCACATTTTACAGCATGTTAGTACTATCTAGAACATTTAGAACACTACACACCCATAAAAATGGTTGTAGTCAAAGGATCAAGTGAATTCAAGCATTATTTACATGATAATTGAGTCTCGGGAATTAAATGAAGGACAGTCTGTGGATGACTTCATTAGCTGAAGATCCTCTTCTAATGCAGAGCATCACTTGGAGCCCTAGCTAATCATATCAGAATATGAAAAGCACTACAGTGAACCAGAAAGCTCTCAAGTAGACTTCAGAAGTGGAGTGGATATTGTGGCAGTATAATAATAAGAGCAAAGTGCTGAGTGACATGTGTAGCAATCAGATTTGAAACATACTGTCCACACCTTGTCAGCTCTAACCCACAAACCATGCCGTCGCTCGTGCTGACATGCCACTAACCTTTCGTCTCAGCGCAAAGGACCGTGATTCCCACAAGCCTTCTCACAAGGACAAGAGTTTCCCCTTCCTCCTTCTTATCTCAGCTTGCGGTTCTCATAAAAAGGAGGGGGAGGGAGGTGAGGGGGTGTCACAGAGAAGACGGTAAGATCATCATGTGTTTCTGTCTCAATTATTCAGAAGGCTGCCGATTTACCATAAAATAGCCCATTTTCTTGCAGCTCTGTCCTAAATCACAGTGACTGCGAAGGGCGTCTTCTCTCCTGCATTGCTCTTTGACTAAACAGTGTACTATTTGAAGTAGAATGCTGGCACTGCTGCTGCTGCTGCCTTGTATAAACCCTGAACCCAGGGAAGAGATAAAGCCTCACACTCCTACCATAAAAATGGAATAAGAAATCATCCTGACACGGCCCTGCATCTTGAGGCCGAGCAGAGAGGAGACTTTCTGAAGGTCACTCTGTGCCAGCCACTTCCCTGGCCACTGTCACCAAGGGGCCATGATGAATTCGAAAGGGGATGATATAAGTGGAGGTTAATACATTCGGTTCAGCTGGGAAACAAGGTGGGAGACAGTGGGAATCTCGTGGAGGGAGGGAGAGAGGGAAAGAGAGAGAGAGCGAGACTAAAAGGAAAGGAGAAATGAAAAAGAGAACAGTGATGAAGAAAGAGAAGGAGAGGAAAAGTTAAAAATGGAGGGTGAAGAAAGAAAGAAAGAAAGAAAGAAAGAAAGAAAGAAAGAAAGAAAGAAAGAAAGAAAGAAAGAAAGAAAGAAAGAAAAATATTGTATTGTAAAGAAAATGAATTAAAGAGAAGAAGCAGAGTAAACGAAAGAAAGAGAGGCAGGAGAGAAAAATAGGAGAGAGAATAAGAGAAGTACACTGGGGGAAAAAAGAAAGAAAGCATGTGAGAGGAAAGAAGAGAACAGAAAGAAAGAGAATAAAGAAATGGCAAAAGGAACAAAATAAGAAAAAGAACAGTAGATAAATGATACAAAAAGAGTCAAACTGAGAGTAAGAGAAAGAAAAAAGAGACAACAGAAAAGAAAAAAGAAAAAGAATGTCAGAGGGGATAAAGAAAAACAGATGAGGATAAAAGATGGTGAAAGAAAGAAGGAAGGGATAGGCTGTGAGAGAAGCAGAGGAAAGACGGAAGAAAATACATAAATAAAGAAAAAACAAAGAAGGAAAAAAGAAAGGGAGAGGGGGGATATAGATATATAAAATGAGAGACAGAAAATGGAGAGAGAGAGAGAGAGAGAGAGTGCTAACAGTCTGCAAACTCACAGCTCTTTATCACACTCTGTCAAATGTTACGTAAGAAATCAAACCGTCGACACTTTAAAGAGAAATACAGTATTTATCTTATTACCATCAAACGAAAAGCGCTTGCTCAAAACTCGTGTCTGCTATACATCACCTCAGTTTGCTGATTCATCCAGCAGGGATTTTGAGGGGTCTGTGAGGTGGACTGGCCCTGACTGCTTTCTGTTCAAAACTTATTTTCTGCGCTGCTTTGCTACTCCCAGGTGTTTAATGTGGGCAGCAGCTGCTCTGGAGCTGATACACTGCAGGTGAAGGGAAAGGGGAAGTCATTACCCTCCTCGTCCACATTCGCACTCTCTCTCCTTCTCGCGCCAGTGTGGGTCACACAGTGAAGAGAGAAGCAAGCAAGCAAAACAGACTTCAGCTTGCAGACTGATACTGAAAAGCTTATTTGGCAGATGGGGTTCTTCTGGACCTTGTGGCACAAGAACAATAATGGACACCCCCTCGCTCCCCCACTGGCTGCTGTGAACTGTTCCTCCTCTAACACATGACCACCCACGAACACTCATCAGCCTGGCCTCAGCTAGTGACTTTGTTTGCAGAGGTCAGCGCACACAAAAGCCAGGAAGCAAAACGAAAACTAAATCAATTTCACAGACAAGTCAAATCCAAAGCTCTTGCATCATGTATGACTGAATACATCATTTGACTCCTCCATGAAACGGTGTCCTTACAGCATTCAAGCGTTTAAATGTAATATTGCTTCAGATCGCAAAACCATCAGGGTGCACAATGTCACACTTCGAGTGTGTGAGCATTAACTCTCAAAACCTGAAATCTGCACTTTGCTGGCAGTTACATGCAGTTTTCTAGGCATCATATCTCAGGATCAGAGTAACCTACAGACATACAGGTCAAAGGCATTATGTGCAAAATTACGAACTGTCAGCAAATTCTCCAGTCGGTAATCCAGCTCTGACAACTGCTAATGTTAATTTGTTTCCAACTTAATTAAATCCCAGTTTAAATGCCAAAGGAGCTTCCAGTACGTTTACTGCTATGTCCATTTGTACATGCTCAACCTGCATGCAGAGTCTGACTGATCAGTGAAAGGGGGGCGGGGCTAATGACATCAATGACCCAGATATTGGGCTATAAAAGAAAATGAGTGGGGAGGAGAAGAAAGGAATTTGCACATTTTTATTTGCTTACACAGTGTTCAAAATTCATCCTGAGAAGGCATAATACTAATATATACATATAATAATAATAATAATAATAATAATAATAATAATAATAATAATAATAATAATTCAGATAGTTTTTCATTTTATTTGGACCACTGTTAAGTATTTTGAACACTTTATTATAAATATCCTTACAAAGCCATCAGGGTTTACAGGGAAACCTTTGAGTGTAAGCACTAAGTCAAACTCAAAACAAACTAGCGTCTCATCAGCTAGCAGCCTTAAAGTAGCTTTATGTGCATTTTTCAGTCTGAAACATACAGAGTTGTACCTGAAAGTGAAATAAGCATGTGGACTCAGGCAGTAAAGTAATATTACAGTATTATTACAGTATTACAAAAATGTTATACAGGATTAGGCTGTTGTCACACTGAATGTGGTATGCGCTACACTCAGCATTCATGTCCTACTGCAGTGGAAATCACTTGCTGTTTCTGCTGCACCTTCCAGTTGGGTGCATTGGAGGTGCTCTCTGTACCTATTTGTAACTATTTGTTGGCTGCACTGAGACTTGCTCAATGGGCGTTGGCACAAAACTTGACAACATTCAGGTTAATATGACCCCAGCACCATCTGCAGCATGCATTCCACTGAAATTTGTGTTTGTAAGCACAGCAGTAAAATTTCCCCATTCAGTGTGAAAGCAATTTTACGCACATCACAAACATTTCCGTGCCTGCTTCACCAAAGTTACACTGTGCAGTTCCTGACGTGTTGAGTTGAAATGGCAATGATAGAGACACTATTGTCATATGAGCCTAAAAATTTTGAAGCTAATATTTTAAGATTACAATGCCACATAAAGCTACTTTAACTTTTATTTCCTAAAATAAGTGTAAGTGCAGGGTAGGATATACTAAAGCAAATAATAACAGAACAGCACTTCAGTCACATAAATGAGTGTTAAGAAGCCATTTTTATCTTAAGAATGGTTGGTGAATAAGGCCCATTGGTGTTATTATCCGGAACATTCCAATATCCACATTTCACTTCATATCCTCATTAAACATTACGGTCACGGAAGAATGATCACACAGCGCTCTCATTTCCACGTTATGGATTCTGTATTCATTTCAGACAGAATCACTGATTATAATGGGAGCATTTGGATTTTGTCTTTGGCAATCAAGGTGTAATTCACACTCAAGGTGTAACTGTGGACTGTTGCTTGGCAATTACAGTCACTTAATAGATTTTTTTTTGTGTGTGTGTGTGTGTGACTATCACTATGAATTAACTTACATTTTACTTCAACTTTATTTTATTTTACTTTGCACTTTCCAGCAATGCTTTATCCATCAGAATTCAACGGTACATTTAAGATGATGGATATAAATGACCACTATGGGGGGACCACTACTGTCCTATGGGGTAACACAATGCAACTGTCATTATTTAAAAATAAATACATAAATAAATAAATAATAAATAAATAAATAAATAAACATCAAATCTGTATTCACACTTTAACCAGACATGGGAATGGCTATACCTAATGTTTATGTTTTTATTTTGCATGATATTAGGTAAACATGAGTTAAGACTGATGCAAGTGACAGAGCCAGAACTCTGCATGAAACATTTGCTGAAATATGCAGACCTAGATGTTGCCTGATCTGGGAGCCATGTGCATCCATAGGTTAGTGACCTCTGTCAGTATATTTGTCAAGGCTATGGGCTACAGATTGGACAAAGGAAGAAAAGAAGACAAAAAAGGACGTTTCAGTGAAATATTTGGATGCAGCCAAAGATGCACAAGCAAGTATAGTTTATAATGAATCTTGATGTGTAAAAAAAAACAACAAAAGCAATTTGCATTGTTTATGCAATTACATATGCATATATATCATTGTTCATTCTGAATGATTTAAATGTATCAAGTGACATTCTTACTGCCCTTAACCTCATTAAAACACTCATTGTCCTGATGTCATGTTTTGTTTGTTTGTTTGTTTGTTTTATCACAATATGTTTTGTTTACAATAAGACAATATGTAAGTGTTGTCATTAAGAGAATTTACTACTTGCCCTAATCTGGGGTCTGCACATTGCAGGCTTCCTCATCCCTATGTTTTCGCCACAGTAGCTGAGAGGTCCAGTAATGGTGTGCAGGAGAAAACACTACATCTTTCAACTAGAAAAGGGCAGTCTCCTTAGGGTAAAATAAAATGAAGGGAAAAAAAATGGAGGGAGTTGGAAGGGCAGGAGAGAATGCTGAGCCAAATGAGGCCTATTTCACAACAACAAATCAATGAGGCAGTAAATTTTCTATATGCAAAACCAACATTTGTGGTAGTGAGACAAGACTCCAGATGTAATACTGTAGCTCACATTAGGGGAAACATTTAGTGACAGGCTGGCGAGGTGGAAGCAATCAGTGCAGGAATGACTGAATCAATCAACACTTCTACAAAGATTTGATGGAATGTAAAGTGCAATACACGACAGTATATTCCACAAGGAATAAATCACAAGATGGGTCATTGGGGCCTCTCAAAACTCAAGTCATGCAATGTTTAGCAGTTAAAATATAATTACTGTCATGTTTAGCCCCATGCTGCTTTTTTCAAAGAGCATTTTCAAAGAACCAAAGTCAAAGCTCACTGAAATATGCATTCTAATAGTAGAGAGAGAGAGAGAGAGAGAGAGAGAGAGAGAGAGAGAGAGAGAGAGAGAGAGAGATCAATTTTAGCTGGATTTACGACAGATGTTGCCTGCATCTTCAATTTGCTTTGCCCCAGACAGGGTCAACAAAAGCTTGTCCTACTTTCTCTTGGGAAAAAAAAAAAAGTTTAATGTAAACTGGTGGATGTGACATTTTGCAACTGTAATGGTGTTGTAAGTAGTCTCAGTGGACATGAATATTATGAATCACACCAGACTCTGAATCCACTTATCATCTTTGCTTTAAGACAACTACTGTGATTAGAAACCTTGTGCTTTCATAGAACAGAGTAAAACAGAATCCATTAAAGGTCGTTTATTCCATTCCTTATTACTGAATAAAACCAGGGGTCTATGTGATTCCTCTGCACCGCTGTTACTACTTTTATTCCTTTTTTTTTCCATCAAGGCAATGGTGCTTGTAATTTCATCATGTGCAAATATACCTGAAGCAGGCCCATTTCCATTTCTCCTTGGGCAGAATCAGTGCCACTGGTGTTTTAAGAAATAGAACTCTGTTCTCCGCCACTGCAGGGATTTTGCTGAAGAAGCACTCTGTGGTGTCACATTGTGGTGCAGGAGAGAGGGTGAGGGAAAGTGAGAGGAAGGGGAGCACAGGGAAACAGAGTGAGGAAATAAGAGCTATCACCTCACTTGGTCACACATGGCCCAGATGGATAGTTCCCTTATCACAAGCACATTACTGCATACCTACTGGATATATGCAACATACATATATCTAATCTATATTTCATCTCATAGGTGGTTGGGTATTGGAAGGTTCCAATATGCATGTCATAATCTGCCAACAATGGTGTTGGTAGAGGTGAGAAATGTCAACTCTGCTGTGTTACACACTACAACACTATGTCTGCAGGCAACAGTGACAGGTTTCCAAGAGTGCAAAAGTTTTGAAAACACCAAACACACATGGTTCTTGTGCATGGGCATTATGCCAAACTCAAATATTCAATCACAAATATTCTCTTTTTATGACAGTTTTTTTCTCCTCTGGTCAAATAACTTTTTTTTCTTTGTAAGAGTAAATAGGAAAACAAGTCTTCTGCAGAGAGCAGATTTTGCTGTTTTTTATTTGCTGCTTTTCTTAATAATGAATGTATTTATTTTGATGCATTTGATATATCATGCCAGTAACACATGCCAGACTTTTATTTGAAGGAGATTCTAGGCTACTCAATTTTGGCCATGTTTTGATCAAATCTGACTTGTGCCTACAATTTGTGTTTTATTCTGCTTTTGAGAACTAAACAAGTTTTTGATCATCCAGAGTGTTTTGAGCTGAAAAAGAAGAGTTATTTGTAATGGTTAGATTGACAAGGATGTTTACAATAATAAGTTCTTCAAACTACATGATGGTAGTTAAAACTTAAATAAATCTATCAATAAATAAAAATGAAATATCCTTTATTATTTTTGTTATTCATATATGTATCTATTTCATCTTGTCTCAGGGTCTTTATTCTGAAATCTTCCTCAACAACCCATTATTTGGGTCAGTGATGTCATTAGACCAACCCCTTCTGGCTGATCAGTAACAACTGAGTCTGTATGCAAGTTGTATGGAGGTTGTACACGTGGCCAGAGCAGTAAACATGCACTTGAAGGCTCCTTTAGCATTTAAACTGGGATTTAATTAATTAAAGAGTGAAATCCAGCTGTTTTCTGACCTGGATTACTCACTGATAATTCGCCACACAATGACGAGGTTAACACAGTTTGAGAGTTAGTAGTTTGTCATGGTATGTGTAATGTGTCTGTAGGCTATTCCGATCTTGAGTTACTCTCAGCAAGCATGTTGTATTGCTCTAGTAAGATACATTGAGCAAAGCTTCATATGGTACATTTGTCTACCTGTGTATCATAATTCAAAAGCTGCTAAATATATATAACTGGGGAAAAAGCTGGCAATATTCAGTTAAATTAAACAAATAAAGAAATAAAGCAATTTGAACTCTGTTAGTTTACATCAGACCATACTGGCTAGTATTATCCTGGCTGATTAGGTATGTGTGTGTGACCATGCTTTTGGGCTCCTACAGTCTGTTGCGTCATCTACTAATAATGCTGTGGTCCAGTGGCATGTGATTTGCCTTCTGGAATTCAATCACACGGAGCTATGAAGTGCAGGGTGGCTCTTTTCAAAAAATCCAATAGATACGAACAATGAAACCTTCCAGCTGTAATAAAGCTGAATAAAAATTAATACAATAAAAAAAGGGTGTGTAGTCTCACAGAGGAAGAATGAATTCATTAAGCTAAGAAGTAATTTCAATAATTTCTGTTCTTGAGATTCTGAGAAACTTAATGACTTATTTCACTTGGGAAATCAACGTGTGTGTGTGTGTGTGTGTGTGTGTGTGTGTGTGTGTGTGTGTGTGTGTGTGTGTGTGTGTGTGTGTGTGTGAGACTATTATTTTATTGTTCTTGTTTTTAATCAATACCTTTTTAAATCTGGTTAAGGAGCACTGGTGCATATGTACACAATTAAAGTCACCCAATAATGCTTGCCAACAACATCAATGAATTTTACATGACAGTTTACAATTTGTTCCCTGATTGGTCTTTCTGAATGTTACAATGCTCAGCATCCCCTGAACTGTACAGATGGCTTGTGTATATGCAACTGAGCAATCCGCTGCAATAATAAATATAAAATAAATAAATAAAACAGTATAAATTACTCTGCAGTGGTGTAAAAAGTTGTTTTAGTTTCAAAATAAATACAATTTTCACAAATAATACTATTAACCAACAGGTTTTATTATGCAAAAAAGGTCAACTGGAATACATAAGCATTTATATATTATTATTTTCAATAATTGAAACTGAAACTGTGTGAACATTGCAAATGCTTTCATATACATTTTAGAGCCGTTCACAGTTTCTTTTCTTATTGAGCCATAACTGGAAAATAAACCATTCATGGTTTCTATTCTTACTGAGCCATTTCTGAAACTCAGGAACTCTAAATGGAGCAGAGACATCAGAATAGTTCTTCTCAAAGCATTTTTACAGCTATTGTGAGCATTCAAACTGAGCTACTCAGTATTTCAATGGGATTCCCTGAAGTAAAGAATGGAGCCTCCTGTAGGGAAAAGACAGGAAGATCCATCAGCAAAACCCAGATGAGCACAGGTCAAAATCGGTGATGGGAAAAAAGAAAGATACTCAATCATTTGCATGATGTTTATCATAAATATTTAATAAAATTAGCACTAATCACATTGACCTATTTCCATACATATCTCTAAATACAGCAGACAGGTAGTTTGTATGATGTAAATTTAGTAATATTTATTTACAACTTTTTTTTTTTTTTTTCAGCAATATTTGCCTCTTATTGTACAGGGTCAAAAAGAGTGGCACCATCACTTTAACATCTTAAAGGCTAATTCCTGGACAGAGGCATTTCCATGCTTATTAAGGGATTTGCATGCTTCTCTGGGCTCTCTCAGTGCGATGTGTTTGATTAAGGTAGTTATGTCATTTTGCAGCCTGAAATAGCTTGGCTTTAATACCTGGCAGTGGGATTACAATAGCATGGCCTCAGGCTAATGTGCCACTTGATTACTGTGCTTAGAGGGCTAATGAAACAAAGCTGACCTACAGTGCTGTTATTCATCCAACACAAAGCTCATTAATTGGTGGAATGTGATGAGCAAGTTGGGGAATTGTGTCCAGTTTTGAACACCTTCCTTAAGATGGGGTTAAAATAAATATTTTTATTCCGGTGTGGAGCTAAGCCAACACAAAATCACAGCTGCAAAAAAGTTGCTTAATGGCTGTACCTGACGGAGGTTATTCATGTGTCTCAGTAAGACCCGTTGATTACCATCATTTAGACACTTCTTTTCTTTGCAGCTACCAATTTGCTTGAACAACACTATTACAAAGAAGCATGGGGTTCTTGCCATAGAAGAAACACTTTCCAAAAACATTTCAGTGAATGCACTTCAGTAACATTTCAATTGAAATGTTCATTATGGAAGCAAAGTGGTTCTTCTATGGCAGCTTTAATTTAAGAGTAGGGTATAGCAGGCCACAAACTGACACTGAACAAAGTGTAGCAATTTCCATGCCGTTATACTGGTCTAAGTAGTGTGCTCTTTTGGATAGATTTTCATATTCCAATAGCAAAGTCATGTGTGAATTTTGAGATTAACTGGACTGATATTTCTCCCGATTCACAACGCAGACCGTTTTTGAACAATTAATGTAAGTATTTTCACTTTCACTGATTTGTGGTGAATTGCCTGTAATGTAGCACCATTTTTAACCTGGAAAGCAACTTCCAGGGAGGTCAGCCAGACTAAAATACAGCAGCCATGTGACTGGGTTAGATGAAAAACAGTGTTTCAACTAACCCACCCAAAAGGAACAATGACAGAAGCCCATACCCTCCTCATACACTTTCTGAAATGTGAACAGACCTTTTCACACTAATGGGTTACCAAATCAGTTTGGGCAAAACAAATAGTGCAGTCAGTCTTCAAGGCATTTCAAGCATTACCGGGCAACAAACATGGTTTGTTGTTCAATTTACCAGAATAGGACCGAGTTGTTGTCAAATGGTGATCATCATTAGCTTCCACAAGTAACAGCTGCAGACGTAAACTCCAGGACATACAATAAAATCATGATCATGATTTCAAGCACTTCCGTCTGTTTTGATTTGATTTCAGCTCAGTAGGGAAGGGTAAGATATCAAGGACAGCTACGTTGCATTGAAGTAATTATGGCATAATTCTCTGGGTTCTAAGGTCATTTTCTCAATTCTCAATATCGTATTAGAACATCCCATGAATATCTTTGTCTTGTTCCACATATCATATGGACATTTGATCTTCATTTCAACAATATTAATGCATGGAGGTGCAAATGTCATGGTTTGGGGCTGTTTTGCTGTAGCAGGCCTGGAGATCCCTTGTTTCAGAGGGGGCTTGAGGAAAATGTTAGACCGTCTGTGCAAAGACTGACAATAAAATGTCACAGAGCTGAAAGAATTCAGCGTGGAGAAGAGGGAAAATATAGACCAGTGACCAATAGATGGTTTTAAGAAACATCTAATTGACATTATTTCAACAAAAGGAGGGAATACCAACTATTATGGCATAAGGTGTCCTAACAGGACAGTATAATAAAACTGTTTCTATTAAATATATTTTGAGTTATATGTGTTTACTCATATCACCTCCATGTCCTTCATGGTTTCATTGTTCAGAACAATCTCAGCTCTTCCTATTATAATGAAAAATGAAGATATATTCTAGATACGTTCGTAGTGATTTCTGAGTGTCCATTGTCCAGAAAAGTCATGTATGACCTCACAATGAGATGCAACTGAAAGAGCAGACTCTACAGATTAAGGGAATGTTTCTGTACTGTATTATTACAAAGATATGAATAGAAAGATCGATTACATTGAATTTGACTCTCCAGCAAGTTTGTAGAACCCAGAAGGTTAAAGCTGCCTGCTTAGCTGATGGATGACTGTTGAATTTTAATGACTTGATTATTAACACTGGAATGGCTCAGATGGTCTCATTTTGATTTTTTTGAGAAATAATAGCTTAAACATAATACCCACCCAGCCACCCACCCCCACCTCTCTCTCTCTCACACACACACACACACACACACACACACACACACACACACACACACACACACACACACACACACACACACACATACACACCTTGTCTATTAATCTCTGAATTTTAATGTATTAATTCACATTTTAGTCTGACATTGCTGACATTATGCCATTAAGTCATTTCAGTTGTATACTTTAAAGACACTTGTTTTTTCCACTGTTCCAGAATGTCTGTCATTACTCTCATCACTGTAAAGAATAAAGGCAAGGGCACACTGGATTATTGATCAGAAGTTCTTGAAATTGAGTTCCCCAGGTGGTTGCTGTGCAGTTGCTATGGTGATCCAGGTGGTTTCTCTTTTATTGTTTGGCAATTGCTAGTTGCTAGAGTGTTCCTTGTTGTTTTTCCATGGTCCTCCATGTTGTCATGGTAACATGGTGGTTGCGAGAGTGGTAATAGGTAATTACTATGGTATTCTAGTGATTAACATTGCAATGCCAATTTTGTTTGTACATACAAAAAATGCAAGATGGATTAGCATGAAACACGAAATAATTATAAACAATAATATAATTACAAAATATGTGAAACAAAACGGTATGTTTGAACTAAACATGGTTTATGAAACAGCATCAACAGTCTATAGAACAATGGAAGGACATGAAACATAGACAAGACAGACAAGAAAGTGGGCCGCTTTTAGCAAAGACAATAACTTTCAGTGGTGTTTCTAACAATAAAGCAGTCACTTTAGAGGATCAGGGCCACTCCAATCTAATGCTACAAAATCCAGTCAAGTGCTCACACCACTGTTGGTGAATTCACAAAGAGTGGTTTTAAGAACTGCAGGTGAAGGCTTTTACAGCTGCTTGTTCAAAATGCATTTGGAGCAAAATAAGTCATGATGGTCATTCCAAACAGTTCTAAGTTATATATCAGAGAGCCAGTAAGAAAAGCTGCAGTAGTCCAGGCAGCAGTTCTTATAAAGAACCTTTATTTGATTTCCGGCAAACATTCTGAGGATTTGAGGAGGCCCAGTGTGCTCCTAGGGAAGCCTCTAATGGATAGAATGTAAGGAGAACTTCCTGCTTAATTGAAAACACATCCGCACACAAAGGCCTAATGTTCCTTGTCACCTCTGCGCCAAGGTTTGATTTCAGTATTCAAGAGTGCATGACTGTGCACCTCACATCCACTGAATCACATTAAGGCAGCCAGGCTAGGAAATAAAGATTTGCAATGTAAGATAAAAGTGGACAATTCCTTACACCCAAAAGCTTCAAACCATTTTCTTTCCATTCTTTGGCCAGTAACAAATAGATAATGGGTTATTTATTTACAAATAAAGTTATCTATTTATATATATAAAGTTATCTAATTATATATAAAGTCTTCTATAAAGCTAATAGATATATCGACCAGAAAAGAAATCCAAGTGCCTACAGTAGGCTATATCTATAAACAGCTCTCAGGGACACAATACCACATAATGTAGTGTACGTTAATTTGATTAGAGTTTGGCACTTAATGGCTTTATGAACTGCTGCTTTTCTGTTGGTAAATTAGCTGGAAATGATCCTTTTTGAGAAGGGAAAACATAGGCCACTGCCCACAGGAATTGTATTATTATATAATGAATGGCTTGAGATGTCATCACTGTGTTTTGATTGCTCATATCTTCACCCATTAACATGCAGCTAATTAGGAATCGTTCCCCTCTCTCTCTCCTTCTCACTGAATCTCAGTATAACTAACAACCCATAAAGCACCAGAGAGTTATTTGCCGTTTCGAGGAACTTTCTGACTGCAGATTAAAAATTGCATTAGAAAGAGGGATGAAGACGGCTCTCAAGAAGTTTCAAATGGTGCTTGGCTTCTGGGGTAAACCTTTCATTTGTACAAAACAGGTTGGTAACATGTGGCTTCACAGCAGCATAACCTCCACAGCAGTCAAAATGTTGTAATACCAAATAATGTTCAGCTACGCAATCTTTTGCCAAACATTCCAACATCATTTAAAAATAATTATTATAATCACTAAAATTAGTCTAATTTATTAAAAATAAATCCTGCTAAAATCCTGCTCAAAACCAGCTTTCACAGGGAGCAAGCTATACTGGTAAAACACTACACTTGGCAACCATGCTTCCAGCTTGACCAGACTTAGTAATAATATATTAATAATAATAATATTATTTATTTATTTATTTATTTACAAGTTTACAATGTCTAACTACAAGTTAGACATTGCATTAGACAGTGCTGTACTGTTTGACACGTCTGTTGTTCCGTGGCCTTAAAGCTTTAGGGTTTTGGTATGTATTAGGTTGGAATACTGTGTTTTGGGCAAGTTCTGTTCAGTTCAAAGCAGGTTAGAAGTTGTGTAGTGTGTGATGTCACATCATTCACTCTGTGATTGTTTAAATTACCATCAAAATCAGAAATGGTCTAATGTGCTAGAACTATGATCTAAGAATTGCAGGTGAAGCCCTTGTACATTAGAAAAACTAGTGAAGCCCTTGTTTGTGTTTATTGATCTTTGTTTTGGTCTATGTACAGTGACCTTTTTGCTGCCTTTGTGTCTGTTTAGTTACATTCATTTCTATTTTGAAATATATCTTACAGGTGCTATCTGCTAATATCTGGCTCCCTGTTAATGTCTACTAGTGTTTGGGGCAGCTGTGGTCTGGTGGTTAGGGAACCAGACTTGTAACTGGAGGGTTTGAATTGCTGAACTGGCAGGTCATAACTGAAGTGCCCTTGAGCAAGGAACGTACGTTACAGATGGTTATCATGAGAGTTCCCAGGTGATTTCTATGTTGTTACTAAGCAGTTATGGTAGAGGTCATTTACGTATATTTACATTTGCTGCATTAAGCTGATGCACTTATTCAGACTTACAAGTTTTACTCATATCACAGAGGTGGGTCAGAGCAGTGTTAGGAGTCTTGCCCAAGGACTCTTAATGGTGCAGCACAACATAGTTGCCCATACTGGGAACTGTACCCCAGCCACACCAACCATACACCAGTTGGTTGCTAAGTAGTTGCTGTATTTTTCATGTGATCACAAAGATGTTGCTCAATGATTGTTGTTGCTGTTATGTAGTCCCTATACTGCCAGAGGTGGTTTCCCAGCATTAATTTGTCAAATAACCCACACTGGATATTTGTTGGCTCTGAAATTTGTTTTAATTATTATTATTATTATTATTATTATTATTATTATTATTATTATTATTATTATTATTATTATTATTCATTTATTTATTTTCAATGCTTAAGGTTCTGTTTAATTGTAAGTTACATGTGAATAAAGTAAATAAAATAATTTGTATGTTATAGCATGTTGCTTAGCAAATTCAGCTTATCAAATATATGTTTTAAATATTCACATCTTTAATATTGTTGACTGTAGTAGTGTCTATACATACAGCAAGAAGAGAGCTCAGTAAGACTGTATGTACATCTCTTACTGAACTTTAGGATTGTGCACTTAATTTCTCAGAATCAGGCAAAGCATTGCAAAAAAAAGTCACACTTCCCTTGGTGGATGCATGATGAATGGCATGTTTACTGAAAATAATGACTAAAGCTGGAGACTGATTTGTGATTCTAATTACAGTGTGGACTTGTCTCAGTGCTTCAGATTACAGCCTGAAATTTGTGTAAACAGTCTGAAAATCCTGTTTAAGTTTTAATGCTACCATCACTATATGGACAAAAGTACTGGGATTTTTTTCTCTCTCAAGTTAACTGTCTGTACTGCTGTGATGACTTGAATTTAGCCACAAGTGTGTTACTGTCATGATGTTGGATGATTACCACCAACCTTATCCTCAACTTCAACCTTCAACTTATCTCAAATTGATTGGATGGAGCTCCATCATTCCAGAGAACACAGTTCCACTGCTTCACAGCTCAGGGCTGAGGGGCTTTATACTGCTCTAGCCTATGTCTGGCATTAGACATAGTGAAAATAGGTTTATTGATCTCCTGAGATGCAAAATTCTGTATTTCCAAAAATGCCAACTTTACCAAATACATTTCTATTTTTCCAAAGTCCATTTATCAAGACAATTTTTGATACTGTTTAACGTAAACAATAACTGCTAGCTACAAATTGTGTTATAAAAAGAAAGAAAATGCAGAACAGGAGATGCAAAGTATTTATGGCAAGGTCATTGTTATGGTAAATCTGATAGAGACACTCAAAAATACATTTGTGAAGCATAAAATCAGAAATATGGCACCCTTGCAGACCTTGGTGATGTGCTTATGATGTGATTATGATGACCACAAGATCGCAAGTAGAATCTAAGGCAAGCCCACAGAGAACACATTTGGCCATATTGCTCTCTAGGTGACAAGAACATTTAGTTGGTCCTCTCCTAACAATTGCACAGGCCATTGCTACTCATGGTTGTCTATCAAGTCACATGTAAACAAGTGTTATCATTCATTAACTATGAATTGCACAAAAGAAAAAAAAGAAAAAAAAAGAGGAGTAACAGTATGTGTCTCTGTTTTGAGGTCACACAGAGAATAAACAATATATGATAAATTATAGATGATGTGTCTGTGAAGTTGATGAAGGTGGACTGATGTAATGTGGAACGAAATTTCACAAGCATGAGTTCTACACTGAAACCCTTTCCCTTTCCCTTGCCTGCCATTATATGTACAACTATAATATTTTCTGCTATATATAAATGCTGTTTTTCACTGACATTCTAAGCTTTTTCCCTTTATTTTTCACTTTATTATTTTAATAGATTGAGGACATTATGTTGGTGGTGTTCAAACAGTGTGTAATATGTGTGTTACTGCAAAACACTACAGACTAGGTTTATTTTTAGGTACATCATGAGAATTTATGTGACTTCTCTGTACTGTTATATACCATAGTTATTAGGAGTATAATGTGCATTGATATATCTATCTATACAACTTGCTACAGTTCCTATATTCTTACCCTCTGCTGCTCATCATTAGAGCTGCATCAAATGACTATTTTGATGGTTGAATAATCCATTAATCATTGAAAAAAGAATTCATTATTTGGACTATGAACCACTTACCATATACCTCTTGTCTACCTCTGACCTGCAGCTTTTAAATTTAGCTTGAAGACATTTTATGCATTTCCTAATATAGACTGAGAACAATAAAGATGATCTTATTAATATATTATAAAATTGACTGTTTTCCTATTGAAAACGTAACAGTTAAATAAAAGAAAATCAGTTTTCCTTTAGTCAGTTTTTCCATTATATTTCAGAACAGCATTAGTTATGAAAAAACTTTGTTGATTATCCACTGACAAGATGGTAGCACCCTTTTTGGCTGTAACTGCTGTGGCTCACAATAGCTTCGGGATATATTAGCTAACTCAGTTAGTTTCACAGCGAAACTGCAGGAAACACATTCAAAACAAATGTATGATTGTCAGGGACTATTAGATGTAAGAGGACAGAGAAAATTGGGATTTCTAGATGCAACCACTCTTGACCATCTACACAGCCTTGGACTGCTATGTCAGCTTCTCCCAGCAGCCTGTGAAGCAATGAAGCCTCAAACCAGTAATGTCTGTGCAGCAGAGGCTGTGCGATAGAAAGTAAAAGCGTGGATGTCATGCTGGTTTAACAACTAAGCTTATGGCTAATCAGAGCAAATTGCTGCTTCCCTCTATTTTTCTCTTGAAAAGGCAGTCCTTAAAGAACACATTGGACTACCTAAGGCTGGATCTAACAACAGGAAACAGGAAGTGAAGACTGCTGTTACACCATTTTCACAGAAACATGGCTTAATCAATCAATTTCAGATGATGTTAGCATGGAGGGCCTAACAATTTTATGGGAAGACAGGAGCAGTACTCTTACTGGTAAACAACTAAGGCACCTACATAATAAAGGTCTTGAGTCACCATCTTCTTTTTCATTTATTTATTTTTCCCAGGGAATTTACTGTTATCATTATAATAGCAGTGTACAGCCCTCCCAGGAAACAACATCAAAGAAACCCTGAACGTTTTCTACCATTCTACCAGCAAACTTCAATAAAACTTCAAACAAATATATATATATATATATATATATATATATATATATATATATATATATATATATATATATATATATATATATATATATATAGTATCTGAGCAAAATAAAGGCAGAAGATGTTTGTATAATATGATATATTGATATATTGTATGTGCAAATAGTGGCTGTGTAATAATGTCCTAACAGTGTGATTGCTGTTGGTACAGGCCAATATGAAGACTGTGCTTCCTTACTTCCATCAGTATATGAAATACAGCCTCACCTTGGCTCCTTGGACCATCTCTCTGTGATGCTGATACCCGCATACAAGCCTGTGCTGATCAGGAAAAAAAGCAAGGAGGCTGGTGAGGGTGGTGAGAAACACTACAAGAGTGCTTCAATTGCACAGACTGGGGCATGTTTAAGACAGCTGCTACCAAGAATCAGCACCTGCGATTGGATGAGTATATCGAGTCTGTGTCTGCATACATCCAGAAGTGCATGGAGAATGTGAACGTGGCTAAAAACATCTTTACACAGTCCATTGTGAAACTTTGGATAACCAGGGAGGTACAAACTGCAAGACTGAAAGTGCAAAACACTGCTTTTAAATCTGGCAATTTAGAACAGCTACACCCAACCTAAACCACTCTGTAAGAGTCACAAAGTATGCTCATTGTCAGAAAATGCAGGATTTCTTCCAGGATATCTCAAACATGAGAAGGTTTTGGCAAGACATTCAGTCAATCACAGAGTACACAATTACAAATCAACTTTTTCAAAATAAATAACAATTTGGAAGGTTTGAGGCACTGAACACAACTCCTGCGAATAAATCTACTCCTCACACTGATGAACAGATAATCTGTCTAGATATGGCTGATGTCTGATGATTCCTAAGCACATTGAAGAAGTGAAAGTAGCAGGCCTTGACAATATACCAGGAAGGGTGCTTAAGGAATGTGCTGACTAGCTGGCAGGGGTTTAAGGACATATTCAACACTTCACTGAAATAGGCTACTGTACCATCATGCCTAAAAACTGTCATAATCATACCAGTGCCAGAAAAAAAAACAAAAAAAAAAACACACACAATATCCACCCTGTTCAAGAGACCAGATGTCCTTCAAACTTCCTCCAACATTCAATCCACACCAGTTTTCTTACTGCCCTAATCATTCAGTAGAAGATGTCATCTCCTGAAATTATGTTTTTGTGAGATGAAAGATGAAATTTATTGATGACATAAAAATGATAATATCTGGATGATTCTGTGCAATATAATATTATTTATTTGTGTATACACACAAATAAATATATGTGCACTGTACAGTGTAAATTTGAATGGCAACAAAGTTTGTGTAAGTCTAATAATTTAAGATTGTCATTGGTTTTAGTTAAGTCAATTAGCTGTTTTACCTCTACTGCTCCCACTTCCATATATTCGAAGTACATCAGTACTCATAAAAGTAATTTTTACATAGTAAATCTTTATATTTAATCTGTTTGCTACACAACCTCTATAAGGACCGCTTGTATTATAAAAAAAACAAAAAACAAAAAAAACAAAAACACTGCTTGTAGCAACAGGTAGAGCAGCAATTTGCTGAGTTTGTAAACTGACAGAAACAATGATCTGAACACCAATAATAATAATAAAATATTTTCATTTGGCAGTGAATGAATTCATCTATATTCCAGGACTAAAGATCACAACAAAACGGCTATGAAGGGTCACCATAAACACACACACACACATACACACACACACACACACACACACACACACACACACACACACACACGTACACACACACACGTCAACACTGATTACTTGAGGCTAATTTATTAGATTAATTTAGGGCACTGTGCCCGCATAACCTCTTCTGCGAGGAAACTATCCCCATAGAAAGAGAGAGAGAGAGAGAGAGAGAGAGAGAGAGAGAGAGAGAGAGAGAGAGAGAGAGTTAAGCTAGCAAAGCTTGCATTTTTAAACAACCTGCGTGTTTGACACTCAGTAGAAAACAGCTGATTCACCCTCATTGCAAACCACCAGCAAGCACAAGGTCAAGCGTTCCATTTTAGGTTCACTGAGTTGGCAAAATTCAGCATTTAACACAATCAGAAACCCTCCTGAGTGTAGTGTTCTCAAAGATAGAGTTGCCCAAGGAAAAACAAAAAAGAACAAAAAAGAAACTTTATTTTATTTTTTTATTTTATTTTTATTTACCATTATTTATTATAATATACTGTTTTCCTATTGGCCTATTGAGCCATTTTAAAAGTTTCTATGTATAAAGGATTCTTCATACCTATTCTTCACACAATTTCTGATAAGCAACTAGGCATGAAAACAGCATTTTTGAGAAAAGGCAAGCATACTTAGACCTTAGACATTCAGGGTGTCATGAGACATGCATTTATGCAGGAAAAATAAAGTACAACAACAACAACAACAACAACAACAACAACAACAACAACAACAACAACAACAATAATAATAATAATAATAATAATAATAATAATAATAATAATCCATAACCCATTCATTTTCATAAATATAGGAACTTCTATCATTCTCTGTTCACAGCATTGTATTTGAGCTTGTCTAGGTTGTCAGTAAATTGTGCTAATGTGAAAGGGTCAGAATACATTTACTACACATTGAATGACTCCTGAAATGCTGTTTTAACCACATGTGTATAAACTACTTTTGAGACCAGGTCACTTGATCACACCTGAGAAATGAACGAGACACAAATGCGCGAGACACATTTGTTTGTTGCACTGCCAATAACAGCTGCCAATCAAAGCTCAGAAACCTGTTCTCCAAACTGAAGGCACACAAACCTCCTGCACACACACACCTACATGCACTGATAGATCAACAGGTACAGTTATAGCTGGTGATAGCCTCAGGCGTGCCTTTACATCTGTAAAGGTATCCCCAGCTCTTCCCAAGTTTACTTCATGGGTCCTCTCTGGCTCAACTGCAGTGACCACCAGAACAACTATTTGACTAGCTAGAGAGCAGGAAGGCCAAACAGCGTGACTGTGTGATTGCTTAAGACTTCAGTTGGTTGTGTTGGACTAAGGAGCTCCAATTATTCTGGAAACCGGGTGTCAGACAAAGCGATTGGACTTGTACACACTCTCTCACACATTCCAGCCATTGGTAATCCTTTTCCCCATTCCTCTCTGTATTTTTGTAATCTCTTTTTAGTGAGTGCACATACTTTTAAAACTCATGCCTCTCTCCCTCAGCCTGCTCTCCCATGCAGAGCAGGAGCTCATGACTGGTTGTGAGAAAGATTTCACAAACATTAAATGTTTCTCACAATCAGAATGATTTCTCTGTTTCATTAGTGGATAATAAGGACAGTCCGACTAATTGAGAGCAGCAGGTGTATCCGAAACAAAATACCCTGTCGTAATAATCTAACCTCAGAACTATGGAGCAAAGCGTGTCCCATATCAATTTAATGGACACTGTGTCTTTTATTTTCCAATAACAGGACATTTTTTCAGGACAGTTGGCAACCTTACCCAGAACTGTGACCTGCTGTTCATGTATATGTACAAATATTGGCCTGCTAGGAGTACCATACACATTTACATGTCTCCTGTAGAAAACTGGTCTGGGAGCTCAGGGACATTTTAAATATGATATAATATGAATGCATATTGTTTAAGATGTTTCATCAATAATAATTACCAAACACATTTGTATGGTGGTTAACAGGGTTTAAATGTGTCACTCAAGTATTCTCTCTGAATTTTGAAGTGAGATTTCCATTGATTTTTCCCTGCTGTATCGTCTCCCCACTTTCGGTCAAGCAATTCCCAGCACAGAACCTGCACAACTGGCTCAAACTGGAAAAGAACCACTGGAGAAAGTTATAAGCGGTCGATATTGGCGTAGCGTGCGGGATAATAAACGGCATCCATTTTGCCCTTCCCCTGGCTGTCACGCAGCACAGGTGACAAATCTCCAGTGACATATCACCATGTCCAGGCAGAGAGAGTATCCTTATCATGAGCTGACACCTCTGGCCACCATGTTTTGTTAGTCTGTCTGGGTTCATCCTTGAAGAAAATGATTTATTAATGGCATGCTATGCCGGAGGTCGTCCATGCTCCTGGTTCTCTTCCAAAAGAGGGAGAATGTCCACGAAAGCCAAGAACTAAAGGTTCTGTTCAGCCTCTGCTTTCCATTGCTTTCAGCAATAAATGAAAAAAAAATGTTGGCACACCTGCTTATTCATTGTTTCTTCCAAAATCAAGGGTATTAAAAAGAATCTGTCCTGCTTTTGTTGGCGTCTGTACTGTCCATGGGAGACTTTCTACTAGATTTCAGAGCACTGCTGTGAGAATTTGACCCCATTCAGTGAAAAGAGCATTAGTGAGGTCAGGATGTTGAATGATCACTGGCTCACCTTATCCCCAACTCCCAAGCTCATCCTAAGTGATGGACACCATTATTCCAGAGAACATAGTTCCACTCCTCCATCACTCAGTACTTTGGGGCTTTATATTGCTCTAGCTCATGCCTGGCATGGTACCAATAGGTACCAAAACATGTCCATCTATTCCAGATAGTCCTATTCTATGAGCAATACTTATCTACAGGGACTAGCTCTGTGTGAGTGCATTTGCACATCTGTGTCAGCAACGGATGCAACTTAAAGTAGCTTAATGGATTCATTAGAATGTGTGTCCACAAACATTTTGATATATAGTGTCTGTATTTTACAGAACACATTGCTGCTTAAATGCAAATGGAGATGAAGAATAATGGTTTATAGTCTTCAGCTCTACCCAAGGTACACATTAATAGGAAATTAAAGATATAAATAAAAACTGTTTAGTTTGTGTCTGCCAAACATCCCAAATGTGTTTTGGTCTACAATTTATGGAATTAGAATACATGTATGTCCGGTTTTCCAAAACCAATAGTGCACAGCCATTACTCTTCAGGAGCCATAGACCTCATTACGGTCCATAAATAATGGAAAAAGTATGGCTCTTGGTAATTCATTATCCATAGTGGAGACCTATTTTCTTTCGTGGTGAAATTAAATCTTGGTTCTACTGAAAGTGGCAATTCATGGGTTTGCTTGATCTGTTTTTGTGCATGCGTGTGTGTGTGTGTGTGTGTGTTTGTGTGTGTGCGTGTGCGTGTGCGTGTGTATCTTGTTTAAATGTTATGCTTATAGTGTGGCTAGTAGAAGCTATAAACATTTAATTGATTATAGATTCCCAAACACTTGCAAGCTTATTTACAGTGAAATTTATAAACTACATCAGACCAGGCACTGCTGCAGAATAAGCACAGTCCTTTCTTGAGAATCATTCCAGCATTGCCTTCACTATAAACGCATCCCTAACAAACACAGACAGCACGAAAGGTAATTTTTCCACTCCCTTTCCCCTGGTTGATCTGCTCTGTTCACTGTTATCCATTTTCAGTAATGTTAAGCCATAATTCATTTGTGGTAAAATGGTAAATCCATTTTGAGCTTTAAATAATTAATCAGACCTTACTCCAAGTTAAAAATCCCTCATTATTTATTCAGAAAGCTTATTGGACCATATCACATATACTGCACCCTGTAATTGCTTGTGGAGTTGCTAAAAGTGTTTACTTTGTACGGATTATCATATCCTATTACAAAGTAAACAAAGCCTAAAAAAGCACAAAGAAAATGAAAAAAAAAAAAAGTGAAAATCAATCTAGTGTATAAATGCATTGCTTGTGAAAACATACATCTCAAGTTTAGTCTGTTGTATACAGTTCAGCACTCTACTTTCTATCTTCTCATTTCTAGGCCAAACCTGTTGTTGGAGCCAAAGACCTTTGTCTTTTAATCAGTGGCCAGAAAGTGAAATTCCTGCTCATTCAATGTTTCTTACAAAATCAATGGTATTTAAAAGAGTTTATCCTTTTTTGTTGGAGTCTATACTGCCCAGGGAAGGCTGTCTACTAGAGAGTAGAGCATTGCTGTGAGGATTTGAGTGTATTCAGTGAAAACAGCATTAGTGAGGTCAGGATGTTGAATTATCACCAGTCCATCTCATCCCCAGATAACCCTAAAAGTAACAGACACCATTATTACAGAGAACCCAGTTCCAGTATGTGGGGCTAACATCCCTCTAGCTCATGCCTGGCACGATATCAAAATGTTTATATTTATCTGCTCCAGATAGTCCTATTCTATTGACAGCACTTATTTACATGGACTTTCCATCTGTGCCAGCTCACAACTTAAACTGGAGTTCAGCAATGTATTGGCCAAACATGTTGGAACTAAAGACCTTTATCAGTGGCCAGAAAGTTAAATTATAGCACCTTGATTGCATGGAAGTGGAGAATGAATAAAGATCATTGTGTCATGTACGGATTTGATCTATAGAGCCAAAATATTTCCTTTTCATATGTAAACTAAACACGTCCTGAGAGGAAAAAAGCATCTACACTTGCGGTATGCAACTAGCAAATGTAAAGAAAAAAAAAAAAAAAAAAAGATAAATGCAATCCAAGCACACTGCAAGGAAGTTCGGGGAGAAAGAGAAAGAAAGAAAGAAAGAAAGAAAGAAAGAAAGAAAGAAAGAAAGAAAGAAAGAAAGAAAGAAAGAAAGAAAGAAAGAAAGAAAGAAAGCATTATAAAGCTCTCATATGTTTTCAAATACCAGTTGCTGATCTTTGCACCTTGAACCTTCCTCACAGAAGATCCATTCACTGCTTTGGGCATCACTCTTTCATTCTGTGCTTCATGTTTCTATCATGGCATATTGATTTCTTCATACATCAGTCTCTCACATATTACAATGTGTCCGCCTCCGGTAGAATCACCAATGCGCTCAGACAGTGCAGAACCATTAAACTTTAATATTGCCTAGAAGCACAATCAACCACCACAGCCCTGTTAGCAACATTGCTCTTCTCCCATTTAAAGTCATGTTAGCCCCCAAAACTAACACATCACCCCGCCTATAAATGTGCAATGAATAAAAGCCTTCCCATTGAGATGACATGCAAGCAATTAAATTGTCCTATAGAAGCAATGCAAGAAACCATGAAGGGAGCAGCATTCTTAACAGTGAACAACATCCTGTAATAGAGGCGCAATTATAGCAAAGCAGCAGAGGGAAAAAGAACGAAATGCTCAGCTTGCAGCCTGGAAGTCTAGCAGCATCACAACTTCAGAATGCAAAGTGCTAATTGGTCTCTTCCTCTATTGCCCCTCCTTTCCAAATCTGCTTATGCAAATGAAAGCTGAATAATTGATCTAGAACATAGGAATATTGTATGCGTGGCTAAGTGTTACAGAGTTCTCAATTCACATTTTTTTTTAATTTTATTTCTTTATGTTTTGATCCAAGCTGGTCATAGGAGCTTTTGTCTACAGCTTTGAAACCCATCTGAACTGCAGATCGATGCGGCCTAAAATTGTGTTTTAAAGTGAGAGAGGTTTGGGATTATTTGGTGTCATATATTGCCGGGGCAGAATAAAACAAAATGACATGAACAATAAATGGACAGTCACCCTAGAGAGTAGAAATGCACATGTATACACAGCCAACTGTAAATGTAGTTTTTAACCAAACAGCACTGCACTTCTCAGCTCTTTGGGTACTTGTTATATAGAGGGGACTGGAATAGATTCTAACACTTTGTCTAATGACAAAAAAGAAGATTCAAATTAGTAAAAACATTTGTAGAAAATTAACAAAACATTTCAAGTTTCAGGCCCTTTTGTACCACGTGGAGACGAAAATGCACACACGAGCTTGCCTCTATGGGGTGACTGTACCTAATTATGAGAGACAGCAAAAAACACCAGGAAAGGAAAGAAACACAGAGGTTTCATCCCAAATTGCATGCTACTCCCTGTGTAGTGTACAATGCACAAATCAAAAAATTACATATTCTAAATCAATACAAACCATTATATAATTGTATATAACATTTACACTTATTTACATTTATTTACATTTACATATATTTACATATATTCATAAGTCAAAATCAAAAATCTAGTGCTTTCTTCAAGCAGATCTTCACTATAGTTCACTATAAAGGGGGTAAGCAACTATTCCATTCTGAAACATGCATCATCAATGTTTTCATTAAGTTCTGAAAAAGAGTATTCAACTGTCTCCACCTTGGAGAGCTTTTACAAAAGCTCAGTTTTTAGTCATCATAAATTATGATTTCTTGTGGGCTGGAGGCCAAAATGCAAACCAAAATCCTGAAATCTATTTAAAAGATTTCATTATGCAGTGTTTTGGATTTGTGTGTTTGACTGAATGCACTCTGATATTAAAATAAATATAAACTCTATTAATATCAAATTCATAAAATAAAATGAGATTTTATATATGTCTATAGCTAAGACACACTTTACATACCATAGTGCAAAACTGTTCATTTTGATGAATGAGTGCTAACAAAAATATATTCCAGATGTCAAATTATTTTAACCTCACATCATTAACATCACAAGAAATGTATCCATTTCCCACAAAATCCTTTAACTTATCAATTATGGAGGGTGGTGGGCACATACAAGAGTGAAAGCTTATTTTTGCTGGTGCACCTGGGAGCGTTCCAATTTACCCATGGGATCAACTCTCCCCATTTATCCCCATCTTTCCCACCTATTTACAAGCACCAGGTGAGCATGTGTTAGGAGGGATGTACTGGGGCAGATAGAAGGAAGAGTGCCATGTCAATCTGAGTAGCAGGGTAGCAGGGGGAAGATTGATGGCTGGGGCAGCTGAAAGTAGAAATGATGGACCCATTTAGCGCCAGTCAGGCTCAGCAAGCCGCACTGCAGCACATGGCAGCATGCTACCAACACCATCTCCTTCCTTTACTGTCCAATAAGAACTGTCAGCATGGACAGAAACATGAACATTGAGAAGCCAATATATATTTTTTTCATTCAACAAATGCTACAGAGCGAGGAACAGTGAGAAACATGATGTTAATTCCTTCAGTCAGAAAAGACCAGCAAGAGTTTTTTTTTTTTTTTTTTTTTTTTTTTTTATTAGTGGAGAGAAAGGCTGTGAGGTCCTGTTCTAGAGAATCAATGTTAAGCCAGTGTTGGCTATCCATAAACTGTGTCCCGACTATGTGACTGTCTGTGCTTCAGTCTTAACGTCAATACTAACCTCATTGTAAGCCTGTTATGTGGTATTAAATACACACATTCTGGCACACACATACACACACAATGTGAATCTCCCAGCTCCCAGAGGATGATATGATAGATTGTCTCCCTTTGTAAACCTCATTTCTTTAAGGGTGCATCTCATCATAAGGGTTACGCTCATTTAACTGCAACCCCAGACTCTGATTGGAAGCACTTCACCAAACTCCCTCGGCCCCATTTTAAGTCAGCAGGCCATCTTCAGTCTTTATTGAATTCTCACAAAACAATGCAAGAACAGGGAGAGAGCAGAAAGAACACATCAGTTGGATCTAGTATACGCCCTGTGCCAGGAGCTGCTTCCAGACATCTCAGCAAAGAGGGCCAATCAGAATTTGCATTTAGATTAGACTTGTAATGGAAAAATGGGGCAATGAATCTTGTGCCACTAAAACAGACTAATGTGCTTATTTGCCAAGTGAAAATATGCAACTTAAACACATAAGTAGAATATGTATAAGAATTTACTTCTGAGCAGAGTCTATTTTTTTCCCAGTAATATTCAGAGGATAATGACCATCTGTGTTTGGATATAGAATGCTGAAGCAATATTTCCTAGTAAACTCAGTATGGTTATCTAAAAAGACTGGATTTAAGAAAACTGTTGCAAATTAAGATTCAAACTATGTGCATATTATTATGGGACTAGAACAAACCACTGGTTAATAATCTATTAATTATTGAAATTAATAAAAAATATCTAGGTTATGAATCCATCCCATATTCTTGTCTGGTTCCCTTGTTTTTTCTTACTTGTCATTGTTTTCCTGCCTTGTTACAATTTCCAATGTGTTTATCAGCATTGTTGTGTTCACCTTTTTGTCTCTACCTTTGCCCCACCTTGTCGTTATTGTTCCCACCTGTTCCTCTCATTATCTGCTCCAGGTGTGTTTAGTTCCAGTCTCTATTTGTCTCCTGTTGAACCTTCACATTTGGACTGTTTGTTATTTCTGAGATTCCTAGTCTGTTGGTTTGGTTTGTTCCAATAAACTCATGCTAGTGAATTCACACACTGGGGGGGAGGCAGTATTTCATGTCCTTCAAGTTCAGGGATTTGACCCTTCCAGTCACAAGGCTGGTTCCTTAACCACCAGGCCATTGCATCTGCCTCCAATTCTCAACTGGGACTTTAATGTTATGCAGCTATTGGCTTATAGCTTGATTGTTTGTTTTGCTTGCTAGTATATGCATTTGCTAATAACACTGAAGACAATAAAGTTGAAAACCTTAAACTAATATATATATATATATATATTAGTAACCAGCAATAGAATGACTCAATCCTTTTAAAAGGTTTGATGTTTTCTTTCTGTAACCAGCAAGTCGCAGAAGTAACAAATGGTACATACAATTATAGACACCAATCAAATGCAGCATAAGTCCATTCATGATTGCTTTGATTTAGTTCCAGGGTTCCAACTGGCACATCAGAAGAACAAACTCTGAAAGCATAACACCTACCACCAGAATTATATACACTTTATGAGAAGCATTATGGGAGCCAAATTTTAGTCAATTTTCCTCTGTCCAAAAGTTCTCCCACCAGCAATTATAACAAAGGCAGTTAATTAAGCTTGGCTGCTCCTTGAGAGCCATTCACACACAAACAATGTGCATGTCAGAAAATTAAACACGAAGTTCAAGCAGTGGCCACCCCAAAGCTCATGAACAAAGCCATTGTAATCAGGAAACTAGCTTATGACTCAATCACGTTTAACTGCTCACACGCACTGATTCTGGAGGGGTGTTAAGGCATCAGCATGCTTCTTGCAGAGACAACATTTGCCTGATTTAAGCAAACAGACTGACTTTATTTCAGAGAAAACAACTACACCTTCCATTTAGAGGCTTAATTTGCTGCATCGCGCATCTAGCAATAGACTGAACTCCCTGAGCAAATATATCATGTCGGAAAGGATGTGACTGCTTAGTACTGAAGAAGCAGTACTGCAGCCTGCAGTACTTGTCCTGCATTCATGGAAATAACCATAAAATAGCACCACCTGCAGTACTAAAGCCTTCATATGTCAGTCAAACTAAAAGTGCAGAAAATACTGTATGCAAGTATTTAATCATGTGAAAGGGGTGTTGGCGTTGCACAACCCTTTCGCAAAAACACACCCCTTTATTTGCCATCCTTCCAAAAGTCAATAAATAAGAACTGAGATTACTTAGGGAGGGAGATGGCTGGCATATGCTATTGACATGATACCAGCCACTAAATCTTTTTGAACTGCTGCCAGTGCCAGGGTATCAATGGGTTATATATACTAGATATGTTTATAGAAAAATACTAACTGCCACCTCTGCAAGGTGTGTGTCAAACTATCCTATCCACCCAAAGACAATGAAGCCATGCTTTCTGGGACTCATAGACACAAATGGCTTTGTCATCACCAGGGATCAAACCTAGTAATAAGACCAGGTGTATAAACTCTAAAGATGGCTCTGCCAAATGTTAATTGGCTTACCCTAGCCTGGCTAGCTGTTCACAGCAAATTGGCATTTAATAGGCAGACTGCCAACGTATAACTGACATATACAACGTCTTATATGTAGATATTTTATTGTTTTATTTCAGGTTTTCTTATTTGGCATAACGTATTTTAGATGTAATATAAAAGCTCCTTAGTACTCAGTACTTTAGGTACCCAGGTACTCTTGCAAGTCAATAGGTGACAGCATCAGGTAATGCACAGTGCAAGCTTAGACACTCAGAATAATAGGAGGTGTGTCCTCTCGGGTGATTGACCCTTACACACCTCAAGTCAAGCCTCTCTATGTCTGCCTTCACCTAGTGGATGTCGTAAGAGAGGGAACTAAGGAATAGACATCAGTGACTCTCCATTGTTCTTAACAAAGACCATTTCAGCTGCACAAAAGCCTAACTCAAGAACTTTAGAAATTGAGGTGGATGCCTGATCAACGTCTCCACACAGCCTTTCTTCTTCAAGTCAAGATTGAATGGGCTCATCATAGCCTGGATGAGAAAAAGCGAACATTTACTTTGTCTTAAACTGTGAAAAACCAGGAGGAAATCTGATGTTGAAAACTTCCACTGCATCCAGCTGTGGATGAGCAACTTGGATATTTTCACAAGACTTTTAAACATCTGGGCAAAGATAAAGAGCACTAATTGTACTTGTTTGTACCAGTACTTTTGTAAACTCAGATCTATCATTGCAATGAATAAGATTGCATAAAACTTTGCTATTGAAATGTAGCCATTTATTTCATATTTACAAAAGTAAACACACAGCATTAAATTTAGACCACAATTTATTAATCAGTTTAATCCTTTGTTCTCTCAAGCCAGAAAAATGGCCAGCTGAACCTTGTTAGCATACAGTGACAACACTGTTCTAAATTTAAAATCCGCACCCCTTTTGGATTTGCTGAACCTATGGGTAAATTCTAGCTGCTGGGCTGGCTAACTATTGTTAAACATTTTAAGAAGCCACTTGCTGACAAGAACAAAAGTGGAATAAGTCATGTTTCCATCCACTGCAATTATGCAAATACACCTTAGGTGACATAGGCTGTGGTGATTGGGTGCAACATTGAAACAAGTAAAATGGAAAGATTTAGCTTTGATTTTAGCAGAATCATCTTTACAGCCATTTGCAATCATTGTATTGCTGTGTCACAGATGAGCAGTGGTCGACCTAATGAGGGCAGAAACCTCTGTGCTACCCTAATGACATCCACCATACATCCAGGAGCTCAAAGACACCAGACAGTTCTGGGAGATCGTAGTGCAGAGCAATTTCTTAAACAAGCTTTTTCAAAAACAATCTCTGGGAATCTGTGTGTGGGTATCAGACCATCCATAGGGCCAGTCATTTCCAGTCTCCAGCCAACCATGCTAATTAATGATGGCTTTATTTATTTATTTATTTATTTATTTATTTATTTATTTATTTATTTAAACTGTGGGTTTTTTTATGTGCATTTTCAAATTTTATAAAATCTTGGTGGATGGTAAACCATCTGAATGTATTTATTAAGGATATATTGGTAACAGGTAGCATTAATTGTCTGTGCATGTGCAGACCCTGTCTAGTCAAGCCATGTAAAACAGATAAACCACTGGTACTGAAGAGTGAGTTCTCACATCTATCACATTGTGTGGTCTGGCTTCCTTAATTATCTGTCATTTAAATATTTTACTTTATTATTTTAAGCAGTATTTATTAATATTACAAATAAACAAGTCTTAATTTTATGCTTCTTTCCCCCCTACGCACTTGACATTACTGGTTCCAATGCATCAGTGGGATATGGCTACAGACTTGTTCCTCCTTTCCAAGTCATAAATGGCAGCCAACCAAGTGTTAAACGACATCAGGCCACAGGCACTAAAAGGATAAAGATGCACCCTCTCCTCCTCCTCCTCCACCTTGTGAAGCTCTTCTCTAACTAAGAGCACTGTGTGCCACTCCACTGAGCCCTATTTAAGACTCACCGCTAAGCGCTCTCAAATCAACGCTCCGATGCCTTCATTTACTCCTGTGCATCAAAAGTACAATTCAATCAGCTTCTTTATCGTCTCCCTATGAAGAAGCTTGTCACTGCCTCAGGAGCCAAAAGATTTGTTTTCTTTTCAACACTCCCCTCCCCAACCCCTCCACCCCAACCAAACCCACCACACCCCATAATCATGCAAATCGGATCAGAGTCCTATTGAGCAGTCAGCAGTAATGCAGGATTTCTGTGTAGAGCTTCCTTCTGGGTGTTTTATGCATGAAGACACGAGTTGATGTTGTAGAATAGGAGCATATGAACATCACCAGGGGTTAAAGTAACAACAAGGCTGAAACTAATTAAATTCTGCTCTGTAGGAATTGAAACACGTGTGATTAGGCTATGTCAGCTGACAAACATTGCTCACTTGGGGTTTTGGCTAATCCTCATTTGTGAAATGCCCCAAAACTAGCTATCATTTTCACCTGGAACATATTTTAGTATTTATACTACATACATTAGAGTTCATAGCTAGTTACGTTAGCTATGTTACATGTACATAAGAGCAAAGCCAGTAATGTTCTGAGGATCCTGGTGAGGAAGGGCTATGGCATCGCTGGGGATCATATCAACAATGTCCTGATGTCCATTTTCCAGTGTGTTTTAAATGCTCGTGTTTGTTTTTGATATTTTCTTGATAAATGTCTGTACAAAGAAAATCTTAAACAAGACCTTAGTCATTAATTTATATTTACTTATTTTATTGTTTAACATTAGTGATAGCATTAGTACTGCTTTATTTTTGGTAACAAAGAGGTTCACATATATGTTTTGGACTAAAGACCATTACATTTACATTTACATTTATAGCATTTTACAGATGCCCTTATCCAGAGCGACTTACAAAAGTGCTTTGCTGTTCACTCAGATATCCTTTGCTAGTAGATGAGGCTCGAAATCCACGAAATCCAATGAACACAGTCCACCTTTATCGTGCCAGAACAGAAAAGAGTCAGGATTCATGTTTTTTCTTGTAATTTGAGTGAATGGGTCAAGGCTCTTGGTGCAGCTTGAGTTTTGACCATTGCCATCATGTATAGAGGTGTTGGTCCATTTTTGGCTTTGTAGGTCAGCATCAAGCCTTTGAATCTGTGGCGGGCAGCTACAGGAAGCCAATAAAGTGAATGCAGTAGAGGAGTTACGTGACTGAATTTGGGGACATAGGAGAGAAGCCTCACCACTGCATTCTGGATGAGTTGCAAGGGCCTGATGGTTAGGCATTGGAAGGCCAGCCAGAAGGGAGTTGCAGTAGTCTAGTCTTGAAATGACAACAGACTGAACAAGCACCTGAATGGTCTCTCTATACAGAAAAGGTAGAATTCTCCTGATGTTGTAAAGGAGAAATCTGCATGACCGAGACAGAGAACAATAATTGGTCATCCACAACTACACCAAGGATCCGTACTTCTACAGATGGAGTGACCAGTGAGTTCTCAAGGGAAATTGTAAGACAACGCTCTTCCAGGTATGATGTAAACCATCACAATGCAGAACCGGTGATTCCAAGGCTATCAAGGGCTGACAGGAGGATATTGTGTTAAATAATATTACATATATTATATAATTACACAAAGAACACATGAAGAATCAACCTAAAGCATTATGCATTCTGACATTTTTCAGATTTGTCAGGTTTGGGTTAGTGACCCCCTAGTATAGTTACTGTCCATGATGCCACAAGTGTTTTCAGATGGAAAAAATATTATTTACTCCTAGATAGACAGATGGTGATTTTCAGCAGGCTACATTTATTTGGAAAAGCAACAGGTGGACTCTAAACAGCTGAATGAAATATTCTTACCTATATGCTTGTGTTGAGTTTGCATGATATGGTTATAAAATGTGTACAATATAATAATAAACTCATGAGCTACAGTTTCCCTAGAACGAAGGCTATGAGGGCAGTTTGTTTTAGGTTAAAATAGCCAATTGGTTGGGATTTCAGGGGTAGAACTGAAAATATAGCTCACTGACTATGATTATGAGTGGTAGTCCAACCAGGATTTAGTCAGTTTTTGAATAGCAGCAGTGGCAGCTCTGTGCCTTTTGTTCTACTTGTTGATCCCTTGGCTTGCTTGTAGGCAGAGGGATTTGTCACACAAAGAACAGGTTCTTTTCAAATTTAATTTCCTTTGCTGATAGATACTGGATGTTTTTCAGTATCTGGAGTTCCACTGTGGTTCTGTAAACTGTTCAGTATTTAGGCAGCTGGCATCTCGTTTGAGTTGTAAGTTGTAGTTGTATGCTTTTTGAGAAAGCATTTTACTATTACTTGAGCTGTTATTTCACTGACCTAAAACAACCTTTTGATATTGGGTTTAGGCTCTAGGCATTTGTAAGTGAAACATTAGCCAAAAGGAACCATGAATGCCTCACGGAGATGATTAGCAAAGATAGTATGTCTAAACTTCACGCTCTGTAAACTCTCTCTCTATTACATAACTCTACCCCATCTGCTGGACTAGGTGTGAATCTAAACACAAACTGACTTGCTCATCCAAGCTTTGTGCGTTACTGTTTCCCTTTGTCCAATTAACTGCAAAACCAGGACGTGCTCGGCAGCACAGCTGTTATTGCTGCATGATAATGGCCGCCATAATAGTTTGTGATCACTGTCCTTCACGTCAAGGAAATAAACTTGTTAAATCATGGCTAATTAGGAGAGCACAGGAGCCACACTGAAAAGCTGGACCAAAATCAGTTTCCAACAGATCAAATTGTCCTTTTCAATAAAAAAACACTTTGTGCTTGACTCATTCAAGGATGTCTTTGTAAATTTCAGTTATCACATAGTGTGTCTGATAATGAATGTGTGTGAAGGATCACAAGTACAGAAGCACATTTGTGCAGGTGTGTAGACAAATCAACTCAGTGCACATTAAAACCCCTCTTGAGTGGTTTTAAATATTTTACATTTATTTCACTACTAAGGATATGCCAATTATCATTGTTATATCATATATATATATATATATATATATATATATATATATATATATATATATATATATATATATATATATAAAGCAGTTTAATTATAATTAAATGCTCATAGAGGGATTAGCAGTGGCAGTGTTTGCATGTTTTAATAAAGTGGTGACACCCAATGATTTTATTCCATGGATTTACTCCATTAAAGTGAAGCTGATATTCCACCTTAAAATTTAAGGCATTTGGCAGATTGTGTTAAAGTACAGCAGTAACAAGCATGATAAAATTAAACTAACTCTGAGTTTAAATCAGAACACGTTGCTTAAATGAGCACTCAGAGACTAATGAGTAAGCATGTAGCTGTTGTGACCATCAAACTTGCATTGATTTACCCAGGATTTAGTGTGTTTCAATTATGTGTTGTTTGCTAGGAGAAGCAGGTGAGGCTTAAAACATACTTGGTGTTAAAAAAAGCATATGCTTACGTATGCCATGCATATCTTACGTCCGTTTGGCATGTTGTTTGTGCATGTGTATGCAGGCACACATAAATGTGCTAGGGGCAGTGCAAGCAGGCGGCAGTATCCAAATGCCAGAAGTTGTTAAAGACCAAGTAAGCATTTACCCGCATCTGTATGATGTGTCCTCACTGCTGCACAGTGACAAATATGTTTGTCAGAACCACTGGAGAGAGAGCAATATTATTTTAAAAGTACTGCACTTTAGTAACAAGTGTAGCACTAAGACAATGCATAGACAGCACACATTATTCCATGAATAATAGAAGAATAATAGAAGAGTGAACAGCAAAAAACGTCTGTAAGTCGCTCTGGATAAGGGCGTCTGCTAAATGCCATAAATGTAAATGTAATGTAAAGAAAGATTATTAGATGAACAAACTGAAATAAGTGACTGCAATTTAAAAACTACCCGCTATTAATCTAAAAAAAATGTGACTACCTATATTTTTAAGTGACTTCTAATAAGCAGACTTTGCAAATGTGATCATGCCAGAAATATAATTATGAGAAGTGCATTTGAATGGCTCCTCAATGTCATATTTACTAGTGGGAAGCCCGACTTCCTGAGATGGGGGCGTGTCAGTAACAACACACCATGGATGCAACAAAAAACAGATGTGCTTCTGTTTTGGTTTTAATAAACAAACAACGTAGACAGTTTATACTGTCAACTAGTTGCACTTCTATTATTAAGAATCAACACTTGAACACGTGCAGCTTAACAACTTTTAAAATCACTTAGCAGCACATGACGAAACTATATTCTAGGCCATGTGATTTAATGATTCCAAAGGGATAAAACATTACTCACTAAATGCATGTCCTGTCCTCTGCATTTTCTTTCAATAAAGTACAATAAACATCCTGTTTTTGATTAAATGAATGGTGTCAAAATCAATTTGAATGCACATCATGTCATAATTATGACATCTGAACTCGTGTGTAGGAATTTCCAAGGCAGCATGTTTTTTTTTTTTTCAAGCGAGGTGACATTACTATCTAGTATTGTACAGTTGTTCAGAACTAGATGTACTACAAAACATATTTTGCTGCAAAGTGTTTTTATCAAGCAGCGCAATTCAAATTAACACAATGATCATTTACAAGGAGAGCACACTTATGGGAAACCAGAGGGGACCAGTGCTTTTAACACAGCCTAATGAAGCGTCTCATTTAACACGAAGTAAACGTAGCGAATGAAAGAATTAGGTATGCAAGTGATTTATTGAACCAGAAGACTTCATTTCCTTCATGCTAATAAATGTTTTCAACAAGGGACAGTTCATTCACAGCGCAGAGAAAAATAATGTTGCAAATTATCTAAAGAGTACTTAATTACAAGCTCAAACTATTCTAAATCAAAGTAACCTTTAATGTCAAGTATAAATAGTTTGCCTTTGGGGTGTTGATCACATAAAACTACCTTATTTTTATGTTGATCGCATAAAAACTACTTTATACCTTATTCTACAGCTGTGCAGTTGAAAATGATAACTTCAGTGTGTGTGTGTTAAAGACTCATACAGGTGTTATAGTTTATGCCCCAACAGCTGCCTGTTAAAAGTGCAATATATTAAAGTACAACTGTATCTCAGTTAATTTACAGTTCAGTTGTACAGACATAACCAGGGTCAAGGGAAAGATGACTGCAGCGATGTAGAGAGACATCATTGATGATAACCTGCTGCAGAGCACTCTGGACCTGAGACTGGGATGAAGGTTTATCTAACAGGACAAAAGACCTAAACACACAGACAAGATTACAAACAAGTTGCTTTGGGACAACTTTGTGAATGTCCTTGAGTGACCAAGCCAGACATCAGACTTGAACCCAATTGAACATCTCTGGGGATATCTAAAAATGGCTGTGCACCAACACATGGTGCAAAAAAGAAAAAAAAAGAAAGAAAAAGGAAAACAGGTGCTTAGCTTAGAGCATCATACTCAAAAAAGTTTTCTGGCTCTAATTACTGCCAAAGGTGCTCCAACAAAGTATTGTGCATTGGCTGTGGATACTTATGTACATTTAATATTTTTGTGTTTTATTTTTAATAAATCTGCAAATATTTCAAACAAACTTTTCACACATTGTCATTGTGCGGCATTGTGTGTAGAATATTGAGGAAAAAAAATCAATTTTGGAATAAATCTGTAACATAACAAAAGATATAATTTATATATATATATATATATATATATATATATATATATATATATATATATATAATGAGAGAGAGAGAGAGAGAGAGAGAGAGAGAGAGATAAATTCCTATTCCTATTTCCTTAAATATAATTTGACATGGTAACACTCATTGCAGATCCTAAGATGTGCATGTTTGCATATTACAATGGTGATGATGAAATGATACATTATGCAGCCCTAGTTCATTAATTCTTTTATATACGTCTGGAGGCCAACCAGAGCTGTGCAATGTGTTGTTTGTAGTTTTTTTGTTGTTGTTGTTGTTTTTTTTTTGCACCATTTTTCAAATGGAGTATGTAAACAAGAACTTTAATCATTGAGTTTAACTTGTTTTACCTTTTGTTTTGTTCATTATCTGTGTGCTGTGAACATTCTGGCCAATCACATTTTCAGATGAGTTACTGTGGGTGCATGGATGAATAAGCGGTATTAATGAATCAGAGGCATTCTGAAACGAATGAATTAAAATAATGCAGGTCTTGAAAATGGAATCTGACTGAAGGGAATTACATTAATACATGCAAATCTCAATAGGGTGTATTATTTGTATGTGCAATTCAGTAATAAAATAAGTAGTATAAAGTAAGTACAACAATTTATGTATTATTAAAATGATCATCTTTCTCCTGCTGGTTTCCATTTTTATGACAAATGGTTCTCTCCTTCTCTTGTCCACTGGATATGGTGCCGTGACATAAATATCTAGTTTCTCATATATATAATTTAGCCTTTCCAGCTTTAGCTAGAACAGAACATTGCCAAAGGAATAATAATATAAAAAAGTATTACTGATATTATTTTCTTGAGGATCAGTGCAAATATATGACCATTATAGTGTGATAATATGTGTGTATTTGTGCCATGACTATATATACACTAAAACAAGAACTAGACACCGCTGTCACTGACATAGTGTTCCGCAGAGCAATATTCATCAGAAGTGTTGCTAAATATGGTACATTGTATGATATGAGGCATGGATTTAGTTCAGCCATTCAGAGGGAGCATGATCTGCTGCACCATTTAAGGTTGAATGGATAATATCAGCACAGAATGGATGAATAGGAAACAAAGTTCAGCTTCACATAAAAGTAAATTCATAATATGTAATAGCTTTGGCAGTGTGTGAAGCCATGGGATTAATATAATCTCTAATACTGTGTAATGTTTCGGTCATTGCTTTTAGCCCTGATAATTGGGGAATGTTCCTCGACTATATTACTGAAAGGCCAAATTTCATGAGGATGTTTCGGCAGAGGGGTGCCTGATAGAATGAATGGTTTCACCTTGTGAAATGTTGATATATGTACACATTGATTTTTGTTTGTTTGTTTATTTTCCCATCCTCTTCATTTTATAATCTAGCAATAAACAGTAATACAGGCACTGTGGTATAATTGCAATGATGCATTTGAGGTTTGTGTTATTATTAACAAAATACACTATGTACTGTATTTATAATGTGAGCTACCACTGCTGTACACCAGCGCCAATGCCTGTTGTGTTATAGCGCTCCCTCTTGTGGGTTACTGCTTAAATATTTAAAGTAAATTTACTTTATTGTTTCCAAATTTTACAGTTTCAAAATACCAAAAAGAAAAATGCCAATTCAAAGGGCTTGGGCCATCTTGCTTGCTTGCTCTTTTGAGGTCTATCCAACATTTTTAATGATGTTTAGGTTGGGGGAATGTGAGGAGCATGGCAATGGCATGGGCAGCCCTGAAGCTAACTCAACACAATGCACAGATTATAAAGCACTGCAAATGTATGATTAAATGCTTTATTCTAACTGCCATCTTCATAAAATATAGACGGTTCATGCAGATCTTCCGTATAAATTCCAAAACATGCAAACAAACAGAACAACAAGAGCAAGCCTGATGTAGGGAAATCTCTCCGAAGACAGGAAGTCAAGCACTGCGCTGATTTAAAAACACTTGTGTTCAAGACCCATGAAAGAGGAGTCAATGCCTCTGGTGTGGATGGGGCTAGACAGGCTGGATCCGGCACTCAGCTGTGAAAGGGTGTTCTTTACTCTCTCTAAGAGGAGTCAAACTCTGACAGCTCAGCCTGCCTCTCTCCTCCTCCTCCTCCTCTCCCGTTCTCTCTCTGCTTTCTTCTCTGTGCTCGTTTCTGTTGTCTGACCACAGACTGGACCGTGATATCTGAACATGCAGCAGCAGGAGCTCTGAATCCAACAGGCCCACTGTGCTTGCTTTTGGAGCCATACAAGGCAGAAGAGGTTATGATATAAAATAAAAATGAAGCTTCTGACCTCAAAATAACCTCCAGTTTTGAGGGCAGAACCTTGCTCTGTTCATGCTCATGTGCAGATGAAAGAGCATAATATGCCCTCTTGTCTTCCCCCCACTGTGGGCCTTAAAGTGGCCTACTCCTGAGAACATGGACATATGACAAGCAAGAAGAAAAAATACATAATTCACACACTAGGAGCACTTTTGGAGCTGTCAAATAATCCTCTCTCATAATCACACGGTTTCATTCATGCTTTGTCGGTTGCATCATAAGGGCTCGCGTTTTTGGCAGCAGAGCCAGACGGGTTCCCACAGGGCTTTGCTGACTCAGAGCCTTCTCCTATCTCTCCTCTTCTTTGCCTCTGGCCATTTCTGTCTGTGTGCTAACACCGGCTGTGTCTTCAGGGGTAAAGGAGAGTTCACATTCGTTCATCGATAGAGTTTGACTGTCATTCAGTAGGCCAAGCAGCTGAGGAAGGAGATGAAAAAATAAATACAAAAAAAAAAAAAAGAGAAAGAATTACACACTCATTGCATGAACTGCAGCCTATGCCTACAATAACGATGCTGGAGATATTCATGGAATTAATTCTGAATCTTTAATAAGTGGCACAGTTCTAGCTCCTGCTCATTCTGGACCAGGGTTTGTTGGAAAGATAAGGATACAGCAGGAATAAGAAAAAGGAAAATCTTGTCACCGTCACAGTGAGAACGGAATGGAGTCCTTAGGATAGTTTGGAGATTAAACAGCCCATGCAGCGACAGACATGATTGCCGTTTAATCCACTCTGCCGCAGGCCTCTCTGGGGTTTAAGCTCTGCATCCATGTGTATTCGAGAACAGCTTTCCTCCGCTTGCTACCCAAGCTTGGGGGCCCAGGGGCCTGGCCATTATGAGCAGCTAGCAAGGGGTAGCAGGTACAGGCAACCAGCAAAAAAAAAGCCTTATGCAGCTGTTCCAGATGGTGTGCTGCTTAATAAAAGGCTTTGCTTAGAAAAGGGAAGAACTGAAATGTCTGATTCTCTCAGGGGATTCTATTTGTTCTCAATAAAACCATTCCACACAAAGCTCCTGATCCAGCAGTGTTTGTACTGCCAGGTCTTATTGACTGGGCTATGAGGGCAACAGCATGAGAAAAACGATGTACGTAAGCCTCTATCAAAGATTTTGAACCACACCCAGTTCTCTTTCCACATGTAGTAAGAGAGAGAGAGAGAGAGAGAGAGAGAGAGAGAGAGAGAGAGAGAGATCAGTTACACATGATGTATTATTGTGTATTTATAACCACCAGCATCAATGATGATGTGCCAACTAGCAGAGATCGACATCGCCACAGCGCGAGTTAGAGGTTGGGCAAGAACAGAGAATAATATATATATATATTATTATTATTATTACTAAACAATGTTTATTGTATATGTATATGTGTATTTGATTTATAAGTATAGACACATTACAGAAACATCAGTAAGTACAGCCCACTTAGTACACATGGGTAGGTGTAGGTGAACATACTATTTAGGAAAACAAACAAACAAACAAAGTTACCACTGTATCTGTAAACATTTCATAATGAATTGGTCAACAGCAAATGCAATACAAAACCTTTATTTATTAGCATACTGTTTCTGACACATGAAACCCTCATATCTCCTAAATGTCAACTTAACAGGAGAAGGAAAACATCTCCATAGCGACCTTCCAGCATAGCTAATTATGTTGAATTCAGAGAGCCGTATTGTTATGAATTGTGTGGTCGTGATGCATGATATTCTTTAAGCTGTTTAATTGAATATACTGCAGCATATTGTGAAAAGGATTCTGCTGTCAATATATTACATATACACATACTATACACTTGAAGGCATTATTCTGCAACATGCAAAATCCCTCAGTATTAACAGCCATAAAATGATTATATGTCATACAGTATTAACTTTTTAACCTTTTCTCAAGAAGAATTTATATGTCTATAGTTTTAACACAACAGATCATCCATTATTCTTACCATTATCCATGCGTTGACTAGTGAAGGAACAATTTCCAAAACTTTGAAAATAATAATACATGAACACTGTTATTTATATGTGTCTTATAAATAGATTTAAACCTATCTTATAAACCTATCTTATAAATAGAAATGAACCTAAAATCCTGAAAACTCTTAAAGAGCATCCAGTCAGGTTTTTGACTAGTAGTGTATATTCCTCTACAATGTACAGAAATATATTTAGTAATACATCTAAAATACATGGTGTGTTCAGTCATGCTATGTGTAAATTGCAGTACTTCAGTAAACTGCTTTACTTGAGTTTGACCATCTTTGGGGTGGGAAAGCCTCTGCCCTGAGTTTGGCACTTGCAGGGTGGCATGCATCTACAGTGATCTGACTGTGAGAGGCTCCGCATGGGCTTCTCCACTGAGGGAGCAGCGTCCCTGCAGTGCTGCAGCGAGTATCAGCAACTATTCACCCCTCTTACTCCATCTTTTATTCATGAGTCCCCTCACGTAATTATTTATTTAGCTGGGTCCAGTCCATACTTGCTGTTACTCTGCTTTATTTTCTTTTCATTTAATCTTCCTTTGCCTTCCTGTCCTCATTTAACACACATTTCTCGCTCCCCCTCTCTCCATTTCCTGCCTTCCTTCTCTCCTCCTTGTTTAGTTTTGGCTCCAGGGTGTCCACTGTTTAGTCTTGCCAAGGTAAACAATGACAAAGTTTGTTCCAGATTTTACATTAATTTGCTGTGCTATTTTATCTCATGCCAGTACTTAAGATACAGGTGTGCTTCAGAAGAAGAAGGAGAGAGAGAGAGAGAGAGAGACTCCAGGTGTGAAATGTTTGTTGAGCTGAATGTTTGTTAGTAAACACTGATGCCAATGTTTCCAAGGAGCTTCAGCATCTGCAAAATTCAGTTCTACCCTGACAACATATAAAAGACCATTTATTAATTTTTATCTGTGAATATTAAGCTGGTAAACCTCTTCAGCAATGTAACATCTGATTTCTCCACATTGCTTTAGAAACAATATTTAATGCCAACTACTACAGTTTAAATGTGTTGGCTTTAGACACAGTGGGAACCTTAGCTGACAACAAAATTGGTTGCTTTTATAAAAAGCAGTCACACAAAATATGATAAAAGCACTCGAATACATAATAATTTTTTAATTTTCTTCTTAGAAAGCACAATAAGCAATTCATTCTCCGGGCGATGTAGTTTGTTAACATTAGGTCATGGTTGCCAAGCCACAAAGTGGCCAACACAATTTCCATTATACATGAATAACAAAAAATTTTTTTTGCAGCATAGTTAAATTGTGTAGTCGTGCATATTTTATATAGCCTCAACTGTGTAATGAATGGGGCCTATGAGCGAACCCTCGGAGGAGGGAGGTTCCAAATGATGCCATGCTGACACATGACATACTGATGGGGACGTATCCAAATGCATCTGTGTTTATACCACTACCTAGTAAACTAAATAGTCTATTGCTATATAGTGCAATACCAAACTGGGGAACAGGGACCCATTTCGGTGACACCAGAGTCAGTTCTAAATTAATTTTAATTTATGTTCATTTAAGATTAAAAATGGGGTGGGTGTAGCTTATTCTTTCCAAAATGGATAAAATGAAATAACAACAAAATCTTCCAACAAAACTGTGTGTTTTTTTGTGGCTGTGTGGACTGAAAATTTTCAGAAAATAGAGCAACATTTCATGGAAGAATGCCTTAAAGACAAAGACAGAGATGGCACAGATATTACATTAAGTGTTTAAGATCCACTGTTCTGTTACCTTCTGAGTAGCTCTTCTCTGTGGCAGCTGAGAATCATGTCTGATAATGGTGCCTGGAGGTGGTGAGAGGGTGTTCTGCTACAAGAAAACTAAGAATTAGAACTGGATTGTGGATTGAAAAGCTGATCAATTAAAAATGCCTGGATTGTCCTGATCTCCAATTATAACCATATACTCCAAGTGGCATCCACAGAGCCTTGGTATATTAAACACTATGTTAGCATCTAATAATGACTCTCTCTCTCTCACTCACAGACACACACACACACACACACACACACACACACACACCTGGGCCATAGTCACAATTAAAATACAGCCACCCTCACATCATAAAATGATGAATAGATCCCAAAATAAGGGTCTCCTCCAGATGAACACCATTTTGCTTCCCTTACTTCATTGCAGTCTCAACTGCTTATCTGTTAATCATGTTTACGACAGGCCTGACAACTAATAACTTTCCCTGGGAGTTTCATCTCCCTCATCTTAATCGGAGCCGGCAGCTTGGTGAGCCATATGCTTGCTGATTATTGAAGGTGATGAGTTAAGGGAACACTAAGGCAGCACTGGCGCAACATTCAGGGAACGCTGTCAGACCCCAGCTTCACGTTATCAGGGGCCGACGTGTGGGTCAATGCAGCGTACGCTGTGTCTGACACATGCTAATGAACCCGTCTCATCAGGCATGCAGCACTATGTTTCCCTGGAAAAAAAAAGAAAAGAAAAAATGACCATCACAGTGTTTCGGACTTCCCAAGAACTATGGGAGTAGTCATATCTCATTATATTGGAGCGGGATAAACACTGACCCTCACCATCACACAGATGACCCATGTAGTGACAGCTTGTCTTGATCTGGGATGCAGGTGGGGAAGGTGGGTGGGGGGAAGGGGGTGTTGTTGGCTGATGAGTTTTGACTTTTAAGTAGCACTTGTGGAAATAAATGAAACAGGATATGCAGCATAACCTTGATAAAAGTGATCGCTCCTGAAGCACTCTTCCAAGTCAATCTAATTAACCAAAGACAGCGATGTCAATGAGAGCACTTCTAATGAAATTTGTGTAGTAATGGCTTATTTTATTATATGAATGTGAGGGGGGGGGCGGGGGGTGCAATTAGCAGTTGAATTAGGAAATATCATCTCTTGGAACCAAGAGGAATCCTCAGTAGAAGAATAATTAAATAAAGAACACTCCACTGATGTACGTTGGTTATGATCCTGCACTGATCTGCATCGGAAGTCAAAACGATAAGGTATTACAAAAGTACAACATTTGATAAGATGATACAAAAATATTACAATGGATGCAAAAGAAGTGTCAATGATAGAGCTATCTTCATGACACTCTCGCTGAAAAAATGCATATTACAAATTAAGTAGGCTGTGATAAAGTTATACGTAGAATATGGCAACAGAGATAAAAGAGGTATGTTGAGAGGAATAATGAGGGGGCTTGATCATTTTGTGTTGCTCTCTCAGCAAGAATGATTCTTTCTTATTGCAAGGCTTACAATTCCTTCAGTGGTACAGTCTGCATTGTATGAATTCATACGTTATAGCATTCAGAGCTTGTTAAAAAACTGTTAGGGCTATAGCCTATTTGAAGAACCTCATTTTGGAGAACAGCCACTACTGATGGGGCCCTCATCACTAAAAGTGCCCTCAAATTAGCACTTGAGCACTTTACGGTTTTATTGACATGACAAGGACCATCTAATCAAGCCTCCAAAAAAAGGAATAAAAGGGGCAACAAATGGGAAAACATTTTGTGTAATTGTGGTATTTCAGTTTGACATTGAGCAAGTCAACAAGTGTGGCAGAAGAAAGAGCATTGTGATTTGATCAATCTTTCTGTCTGAAACAGTTCTGCCACTCTTAGGCACAGCAATTTGTCCTGGTCCACCATCGCTGATTAATGCAAATCATCTAACCGACATCCACCAGAAACACAAGTCTTTTCTGGAACTTGCTCTAATCCGGTCCTGTAATTGCTTAACAAGATCAATCATCAAGTCTTAATTAACCTAAATGTCCAGATGTGTCATAGGCACTCAGTAATGCAGATTCTGAGAGTAATGCAGGCTGGCAGTCTGCAGTGTTCTAACAATTTATCCACTTCACTGGCCCTGAATCTACTTGAAAAGACTTTTTCCCCCTTTTCTACTTTGATTTGCAAGTGCTGTGAAGCTTTATGGTCAGCCTGTGGAACCGCTGCTGGTCTTCTTTTATTCCTTAGTGGCTCTTAGAGAGGGTTTTGTCTTGGTCACCACTTTGACCACTGAGCTTACACTGAGCTTTCACTTTCACTGAGAACTGAACTGTTTCCTTTAATAAGGTCCAGACTGGACAAAACACTCTCCAGACTCACTGACAAGAGAGTAGTGGACTGCATTTCATATCTGCATTTCACCTATATTGGGTGAGTGAGATGAGTTTGACTCTATGTCATCCCAATCTGTGCGGGCCTCGGAATTGCTGACATTCTCCCCATGCCAAGAACATCCCTGGATAGACACTGCAAATATGAGCTTTCACTTCCATCACCTCAATTCTCTGGAATATACCATTCACGGCCCGAGTCGGGGGTTACGTCAATTTTCACATTCAGATATAACTCGGTGTGTGATTGGTTCACTGTGAACAAATCGAAGCACAATGAACTGCATTGAACCACAACAGCTTTATGCTCCATTATCTTGACAAGATTTTGTGAAAAATAGAAAATAACAATTGAAGGATATTGTGGGGAAAGCCAATCTCTCTTTTCCCCTGTTTGCTGATAAAGCTGCTCAGTGAAGTCAGGTTTTTGTCTTCTGCTTTTTGAATAAGCACAGACATTGCTTTCATTGCTCTATTATTATTTACCCAGTTCGGGGAGTTGACTCCTCTGTGGTTGTGGCAGTAAATAGATCTTTTGTCATATTCCATTACATAGGACATAAACAAATACATATAAGCTTATCTCAGATGAAATATCTATATTAAGAATTGGACTATATTGGACAGGGCTTATAACGTTTACTCAACATAAGCTTCTCAGCTATACACATATCTTTTTTTTTCAGGCAACTCAAATTATGCTTCTGATCTTTCTGTCTACTTAAACATTCTTGAAGCAGTACTTTGATATTGCTAGGCTCTTTGAAACAGGGCAATTGCAGCCGACACCTTCAGGTACCCAAAGTCAACTGAAGTTCTAAGAATGCCTTTCCCTGGGCAGGGCTATAAAGGTTGGCATGTTATAGAGAGCTCCTGCATCTGGGCCTCCTTAGGCCACTCATTTGGTGCCAGCATCTCTCGCTATTGTGCTCCATCACCTGGCAAAACCATCTTAGCATTTGCTCTCAAATGCGCTCAAATTCTGCCAATGCCAGCACCATGTTGTAGCAGGTGGGGATCGGCACAGGCCACCTGATAAGCACATTGACCTGGACGCGTTGCACCAACGATCAATCCTGGAGCCAATGAACCGCGTGGGAGGACTGGGGAGCACTGAGGCATATCAGAGAAATATTGGGTTGGCATCTGGACAAGGATGGAGGTGTGAGAACAGCACCTTTCAGAGGCTGGAAATGCTCAGAACAGCACTGAGACTCACTAATCGGATTTGGTGAAGTGATACGGTGCTGATCACAGACTTCCTGTGATCTACAGTTGAGACGCTACAATGCTGCATCTAAAGCCCAAGGAATATTTGGCCTGGCTCTACATGTGGAAATAAACAGTTGGATGAATTGGGTCAAATGTTTAGCAGGAAACACACTGTAAATGAAACCTTAACCATTCAAAAATCACAATTCATGGGAAGGTCTAAACATTTTACAGCTAATTGGCAATTTACTGGGTAATTTTATGCCAGTCAGATAATTACATGTTAACATATAACCATCCATGTGTGTAGCTTGGATCTTGGATGTAGGAAATAGTTAAGAGTTAAAACAAAAGTCTTTTTAGACACAGCTGCAGACACATCTGCTACAGTCCATAGATGACATGTTAATCATATAACAAACAATATATACACCAATATATAACACCACAGATATGTTTATATCTTAAAATTTAAAATACCTTAGATTTACAGTTTATTAATGGTCCATTGTTATAGATTGTGCCTTTTTTTTTTAAGAAATCACATTATTGTATGGTGAGCTCAAAGAAGAGCATAGAAAAGTCAGTGGTACATCAATAAGTGAAGTATCATTTAATAAACATTATCAATATTGTTTGTTCATATTAAAACAGTGTACAATTTGATAAATAGTCTAGGTCACTTATTCTCAGTGTTAAGCTCAGTGTGTTCCTTTAAATTCACTTACATGTGATTTTAACATTTACTTTAGTTTGCTCTTAAAAAAAATATTAAACCTGATATTATTTTACAGCCTTAATATGACAGAATATGACACAATTAGTTTATTTAATAATCAAACACATAATGCCACTTTAAATATAATGAAATTGAATGCAGATTTGGAAATTCTCAAAATTGAGACAAACAAACACAAGCAGCTGTACAAATTTTCCCACATATCCCCTTAAATGCCCATAGCCAAAGCATCTAGTTAATAGATGACAGGTCACTGCAAAAGTAATAATTACATTTATATTTGAATGGTAATTGCTGCTAGAGTTTAGTGTAGATTAATACTTTACCTTCGAATAAAACGTATCAATGGTTTGTAAACATTTTGAATCACGTATGTCTGGAAGCTCGTTTTGGAAAAGGGAAAGCTATAAGGGTGTACTTATCAAGCACAACCAGACCTTGTTCCTTTTAAAGAGGTATATGTTTATTTTAAATAAAGTAAATAACATTATAAGAGAGATTAATATATTCACTGATCTAGATGTAGACGTTAAGCTTAATGTGTAAACTTACTCTCTTTTCCTTCATAAACTGCAATTAAAATAAGGATGATTATGGTCATCTGTGGGTTCGGTGACGTTTATGTGATGTGCTTTGTTTTTGTTCATCATGTTCAGCGTTTTTATTTATTTATTTATTTTTACTTTTCATGCATGTCCCACTAGTTTAAAGGTTTGGGCTTCATTTGTTGATTTGGTCTTAAAGACCAAGAATATGTAACTGAAGTGATGGGAATGTGACCTGACAAGTAATGATTTATATTCAGTATGTCAAGGGGAATAAGGCCTGTCTAATTAAATCCCCTCATTGCCACGGAGAGACCCACCACGTCTCTGGAAAATATTTCACAGCCAGTGATGCTAAGCTGTTCAATAGCTGGATTAGAGGACTGATGGATCAATCATTTAACTGCATGCTGGTGTCAATGACAGCCGGTGACTAAAACTGCCGCTGATCTTTATGGAGGTGCTATCATCTACCAAAAGGGAGAGGTTGTTCCAGAGCTAATGCGATCATTATGTACTGACATTAAATCATGTTTGTAAGGTTCTGCTGGACATACTGACATTGACTGAAATCAAGTGGCAAATGTGTTGAAATTCTCTATTTCCAGGAGTATATTGCTATACAATTAGTATTCACAGCTCTTGAACTTATCTCAGGAGTTGAAGGCTGCCAGAGTATTCTTCTCTTTTTATGGCTTTCATACTGTGAGGGATGAGATGAAAATAACCATTTTGAGTAGAGCCTCCCGTTACTGTGAATCACAGCAGTTCTATATGCACTGACTGCCATTGTAGGAGCCCTTTATAAACATAACAAAAATGAACAAAGGTTTTCTGATGGATATTCTGTTACTTTTTATTCAAAGTTTGTAAACATTAACTTGGCAAGCAGCAACCGATTCCACCATTTGGGTAAATCTGTCACATTAATGATGCTGATTTGTGTTTGTTGTCCCTGGTAAATAGATGAATGAAATAAAATTCCCTTATTCCATTTTGCTTTATTTCAGGTGATGAATGCGCTACCTGGCTGACTGTACCAAAAGCAAAAGGAGCTGAGGAGCGCCAGGCTTTGAGTGGCCCCTTACCTGGTGCCTCCTTCACCCCTCCTCCTCTCCTAGGCCTCAGTTTTCAAGCTCTTTTTCTTCTACCCTGGCTCTCTGGTATTCATCTTCTACCTTTCTCTGGACTTTGACTGAAGCGGCACCGCCCCAGACCGCCCAATGCTGAAAGGGAACTGTCTGCTGCTGTTCCTGTGCTTCCTTTTCGTACAGAGCTCTCCAGCTCCTCTCCATACACTGCCCCTAGCTCAGCCCCACAACAGGCCGGGGCACGACTGGCCCCGTAGCCCGGCCAGCATGCCCGCAGCAGGCCACAGAGGAGGGTCTGGAAGCTTCCAGAGAGTCAAGAGGGGATGGGTGTGGAACCAGTTCTTCGTGCTGGAGGAGTACATGGGATCTGACCCACAGTATGTAGGCAAGGTAAGGACTGGTTTAGCAAATGAAGATGCTTCGAATGAAAATGATTCTAAACTGACTGGAGGAGGTTCTTGGATGTACTTTTCCTGAGTCAGAAAAAAACAAACCATGAAATTGTATTCCATCAAAATAGGTTACTAGTGTAGTTCCAAAATTGTGTAATTATGTTGACAAATATTCCTTGGTGAATTCTTCTTTTCAGCATGCATTTACATAATGCTACTAAGACTGATGTGATGGATCTAATGCCAAATCTTTAAACAAGTCATTTTTAAGACACTCAAAATGCATGTCAGTTAAAACCTGTTTTAAAGAGGTAGAAAAAAAGAAAACAAATAATGAAAAATATAGACATGCAGTATATGCTTCTTTTTCATTAGACTATGTATGTAGGTATGTATGTCTGTAAACTCAGTCATACAAATTTGTAAGCAAAATGTTTAACCAGCTGTACAATACCTCTTCAAATCTATGGCCAAGGCTGCTCACCTAGTGTTTCTTCCAAAGTAAACTGAGCGGTTCTAATGGCATTTTTCCTTTTTACTAGATTGTCAGTAGATACGGAGCATTACGCGTTCAGTCATAAGAGCAGCTGCAGGGTCAAGTACTGATGTTGGATGATTCATTCTAGATCACAAATACCTCTATAACTCAACCCAAACATATACAGTGGTGCTTGAAGGTTTGTGAACAGTTGAATTTGACCTAAAGCTTCATCAGATTTTACACAGAAATGATTACACTCGGTTTTCTATTTATTGGATAAATGATCTAATATTACATATCTGTGGAAGAAGTATGAGAGCCTATTTTTTCAGTATTTCCGAAAATGTTTAGTTCTGTACTAATTTTAGCCCATTTTTTCATTCAAAACAACTTCAACTTTTATTTATTGGTGGGTTTCTTTCCATAAACTGCTTGTTTCAAATCCTTTCACAACATTTCCACTGAACTACGGTCAATACTTGGACTGGGCCTAAGCAAAACTTTCTTCTTCTTTAACCGTTCTTTGGTACAGCAGCATGTGTACTTAGGCTCATTGTCTTGCTGCATGAATCACATTTTCTTGAGATTCAACTCAAGGACAGATTTTCCTTTAGAATTTGCTGGTATAATTCAGAGATCATGTTCATCAATCATGGCAAGTCATCCTAGACCAGACACAGCAACATAGGCCCACACCATAGTTCTCCTTATCTACCTTTAGGAGTAGATGGTTCACAAACGTTTAAGAACTACTATACACTTATCTATACCTTGGGGTGTGGCTTGGGAACACTCACACCTGTAAGTTGTGAGGTGCTATTTTGTGAGTTGGGATAAACATTAGCCAGTGTTCTCAAGGCAAGGTGATGTGAATTATCAGAGTCATGTGAATCACCATAGTGATGAGAAGTGATGCACACACTTTTTAGCATATGATGTATATCTGTTTACATTTTTCATTTTGTACATATATGGTGGGGTTTGTACATCAGTTTCTACATATAGGTGCATGTATCATTTTCAGATGTTCTTTTTGTGCATGAAACCTGATGCAGAAGGCTTTGTAAATCTGGCCCTGAGTGTACAAAAAGTGACCAAAGATGCATCATAAGAGAAGGGAGTCAATGATGGAGGGAAATGGAAAAGGGAGATTGTATCTGATATCTTAATCTCCAAGATATAACACAAATACATCACTAAGCAATATTTGTTGTAAACCTAGGTCTCCTTTTTTTTATGAAACTATATTTTATGAGTGTTTTATGGTATTAATAGTCTACAAGCATAAAAGCTAAAATCAATACATATGCTGGCCTCCTGCCAAAGCTTTCATATCGACCTTGCATTATCATCAGGATGTTCCCCTGGGTTTGTTGGTGGTGAGCTGAAATATGTCCTTGCAAGACTGTATTTGAAGTCAGTGACTGCATTCTGACCTACTGTAACCTCTGAGTGCGGTTATGCTAAAAGTGTTGATGTTAATGAAAGACAGAGAGGCGCTGTCATCCCGGCAGTCTGACTAACCACTAATACATCAACTCCCTCCCTCTTCCTATCTGCATTTCATCTGCTCTACTCCATCCTCTGTATACAGTATGGATGGAGTTACCATATCTATAGTTAAGGTACATTTACTCCACGTTTTCGCTTTCTACCTTGGATTATAAAAACCCACACGCATCTCTGAAACATCTGTTGTTAAAAGTGCTACAAATGAACTTGGACTTGATCTTCAGCTTCGGTTTTGATGCTGGAAGATCCCATGCAGTTTTATTGTTGTTTAAATTTCACCCCAAGCTCTACTTAAAATATTAATTAGAGATTTTTGTACCAAAAAGATGCATTCATTTTATGTGACCATTTTCCAGCCTCTCTTTATTGTTTAGAATTATATAAATAGCTGTTTCTACAGGGTTATATATATATATATATACAGAGATCTAATATATATAGCGGTGGGATGTGACCCTTCAAACTGTGTCATTGGTCACCGTGACAACATAGGAAGAAGAGAAGTGTCTGACAGGATGCTTTGTACCCTTTTCACTCCTCACAAAGCCCCAACTCCATATTAAATTTTTTTCAAATGTGCTGAGTGGATGTGAGACCCATGGACGCTGGTGTGGATGTCCTTCTTATTATATATATGAATACCCTCTGTTGTGATCTCTGTTGTGATTGCCTGTATTTTGCCTCACTCAACAAGCAGTCTTGGCCAAACCCGCCCCCAGCAACAATGTAAAAAGGTGGGGCTAAACTACTAAACGGGTGATTGTACTTGATGTAACTGTGTTGATTTTACTCACATCACAAAAGGCACATTTTATAATGTCTTTCATATCCAAAGAGCAAGGACAATTTTCCATGAGAGGGGTCCTTTAAACCTTTCTTATGAGAGAAAAATGTCTAGGGTTTACGGCTACTGAGGCTGTAATTTGAAGTCCACTGGCTTACTCTGGGATAATAGTTCCTCTGGCTTATCTGCCCCCGCTCCACAGCAATCAGCCTGCACACGTGCCACAGTTTGTGGCCAACTGTGTGACTGGGAGGGAGCAGGGTCTGAAGAAGCTGCCTGCTTTTCCCTCTAAGTCACTTAATCCTAAGCCTCAGCTAGGTCTTCAAAATAATTGACTGACTTTGGGCCATATGAAAGGCATAAGGAGATGAAATCTCTCGGCTCTGCTTAAGACAATCTTAAAGCATGCGAAGAATGACAGACATAACTGTCAATACAAGTAAACACCAGTGAGTGGAGGATTTAAGGCTTTACAACATATATCTGAGCATCCCCATGAGCTGCTGCGGTTTCCATGAGTGTCTCAAACACATAAAAGCCCAGCGGAGGGGTGGGTGGGTGGTGGTGGTGCAAAGCACACTCCACATATTAATAACTAATTCATCATAAATTAATAGAACCAATGCTATGTACTCCACCTAAGTAACATATGTGAGAAGGGCCAGTCATTTTTTCCAATAATGACACTGCCAACAGGGCAAATGATGTGATTTTTCTTCTACTTTTGTTTGCATTTAAAACCACCGTCAGTGATTTCAAAACAGCATAGCAAACTAAGTCTTTACAGTGAATTTAAAACACAGCAGAAAAGGGTTGGACATTCACCCAACCTTAAATTAATAGTCAGCAATATGTCACATTAGGGTCTTAAAGAATTATTCAATATATTGTTAAAAAAGCAATGATTACTGACCATTAATACATTGTATACCACCATTCTGGCCTCTTAATGTGACTGGCTGAATGGCATTCTATGAATGCTAATATCCCACGATAACACAATTGCAAAATAATGTCTGTAAGAATCAGTCCGTCTCATTTGCCTGTACTCTAGCCAATAAAAGAGTAAGAGCACATTGACCAGATATAACTTATAACAAACCAATACTGTGAGCAATGTGAGCAACACTCTCAATACATACAGCAAATCTCTATACACTCTTACCATCTGCAGAGTGCTGGGCTTGACAGATGGTCTGTTTCTGTGTTTGAAGGGTTGCACTGATGTTCCACCTCAAGAAAACGACTGTGGTGATAGTAGAACACAGTTAAGTTAGCCAAATACAGATGAAAAGAAATTAATCCATTAGATGCTATGAAGTACCACTTGTTGCTGGGTCCTTGCATGTAAAAAAGAAAATTGTAGTGGTACTTTCACCCCCCAGCAGTTGAGTGTTAGGTTCAAGGCCCTATTTGGGTCGAGTTTCTATGTTCTCCCCGTGTCTACGTGGGTTTCTTCTGGGGTTTCCTCACATATTCCAAAAACATGGAGATCAGGAGAATTGGCTATTCTAAATTGCCCTGGTGTGTGAATGTGTGCGTATGACAATGTGAGTGAGTGAATGTACAGTATACCCATATACCCAGATACGGCGTAACCCATATTGCTCAGTGCAGTTTTTCAGGTAGACAGTTCTTTCCATTCGTCAGCATGCTGTTTGCGATTGTCTGCTGCTTCTTGACAGTGTTTGTTGGTAATTGGTTGAGTATGTTTGTGAACAGTACTGATTGTAAAGCACCATTAAGTATCTAGAAAGACACAATATAAGTGTAACTCATATTGTAACATCACATAGTGACATCAGTGTTAACAGGTTATTGCATGTGTTTAATCTAGAAATTAAAATGTAATTTTTTTAAATACAAATGTTACCAGGTTTGGTCCCAATTCCCTCCTGTAATCCATTCTTTTCAAGAGCCTAGTTACATATTAGTGTTCTTTAGGGATGTAGACACTGTTACTACTATTTATTGTTTATACATTTGGATCCCAGGTGCAGCTGCTCTTCTTGAGGTCCACATGCAACATATATTACAAAAAACATATTACAAACTCACTACAAACACAGATAATCAAACACAAACAAACAAATATTAAAATATAACAAAACATCATATTACAATCTTAGCAGTAATTATATGAAACTTGCCTTACTGGGTGCTTACTGAATTGCAGCTAGTAGCCTATTCCACATATTGATAGTGTTGTCCATCCCATTGTAACCTGCCTAGTAACATAACAGTGTTCATCCCTCTCATAGTTAATTTGTGACTACAAATTACTGAAATATATGTTCCTAAAAAATACCATTCAATTGCATATAGTCTCTCAGCTCTCAGCCATGACAGATGGGTATGTGGTCCCACAGTACTCTGCCTCGTACCCAGTGGACAGGAGAGTACAAGTCTCACAGCTTTATTCTGAGCTATCTAAAGCTTTGGCTTCACCTGATCAGAACGGACAACAGTAATTGAGGTGAGACAGGACTAATGCCTGTGTGATTAATACTATAGTGGCAGGGGGTAAAGAATGTACGATATCCCTCTGCTCATTGACTGTACTGTTCAGAAAGATTACATTGTGTTTATGCTGAAATATAGACTTTCTTACCCCTCCCTCTTTGTGTCCTCTAGCCCCTCTATCTCTCTCTCTCTCTCAATCTCTCTCTCTCTCTCTCTCTCTCTCACACACACACACACACACACACACACACACACACACACACAAACAGCTCAAACAGCTCCTCATATCTTACCTTGCTTAACCCATCTGTTAAGCTGTTGAAAATGTGCTGAATATGGGCTCCATTAAAGCCTCATTGTTTTTGATGCTCCCTGGACATTTTACTCCAACTTGAGATTCTAATTCAAAGATTGTCCAAACTACACTGAGATATTATGATAATAATGAAAAATACACCACATCTTCATTCGTTTTATCTTCCATCAGAAACTGAATAAAGTACTAGCAGTGTATTGTAATCACGATTAATCACAAAATACTATTGTCATTTATGAATATAGTAAATATAACAAATATAATTAAATTTTGTTTATCTTTGTTTCATCCAGATTGATTATTATGAGAATGATTATTATGGGTTAAAAGATTCAGTCCTAAGAAGAGGGAAAAGTATGACTAATTAGATGATAAAAGCACAGTTATTGAGTAAATAAATAAGCGCTAAACTAATGGCAAACTAACACTGCAATAATGAATAATTATTGTTCAAACAATGAGATCATGGTACCACCAGTGAATTTGCAAGATCTGATCATTTAGAACACAGTTGTTAAAGTGAGGTAGTGTATCTTAAGTAGTAGTGTCAGGAGAAAGAGGTGATGAATATCACAAACCATCACATTAAAGTTGATAATCCAATTGATAATAGAATACAGTAAATCCATCTTCTGATTAGATACCTGTCAATAATTAATTGTTTCATATATAGCACCCTGTAATTTTATTAATCTGCTAGCAGGTATGCTGATTTTGCTTACCATAAGTGGCTTCAAATTACCTGAACTGGCTCACTGATGTGCCATTATTCAAGATCAACTAACTGTCAAATGCTGACAGCAATAATGAACCTTCACAGCTTTTAAATTTTTATTCAAAACACAGATAAACTAGCTGGCATTAACCACTTTGTCCATAAGCTTAGTAAAGTTGTAGTTGTAGAAGTAGTAGAAGAAGAAGTTAGAAAATAATTAAATTAATGCTTGATCATTTCATACCTTCTCCATTGTTCTCACTGGCAGTTACGATCAGGTCCTCTTGCTGAAGATTCCCTTATGACCCAGCACCTATAAACCTATATGAGAGTGCAAAACTTATGAATGTAGTATCTCATTTTCTCAACATGCTTTACAACTGTTTCACACAACGGACCTTTACCATGAAACACGAGCATAACGAATTAGCATGAAATTATTCATATGCCTTTTTATTTTGTAACTCCTCACGTTCATTAAAGAGTCTGAAAATGCTCATAAGTACGAATTTGCTCCTAGACACATAAAACATAACATCTGAAAGACACCAACATTTTCATTTGACTTTAATTCAAGTATTAATGAAATAATTCAACAATAAATAATAACAATAAAATCAAAACAAATGAAATTACCCTCAAGAACAAACAAAACTTTCCAAACAGCCTGTAATTCTTGTTTAGCCTGTAATAGCTTGTACAGAGCAATTGTTTGCTAAATTTTTGTTGTTACACATGTGGACAATTCATTACTTAATCAATGTGGAGTATTTCACTATGAATGAGTCCAGATCTTTATAGCCCGTTTTGAGAGAAGAGTCCATATCTGTGGTGTGCTTCTTGTGCAATAAAGGAAACTAGCGTTGAACTAATGAGGTAGGATGCATTGTTAAACTAAAATTTCCCAAACCGTCAAACCATTGTTGGAACCACAGCAGTTTGAACCACATTGGTCAAACCGCCGTAGTCCAAAGTAGATGTGGACAGAGCAGTAAACATGCACTGGAAGCTCCTTGGCATTTAAGCTGGAACAAATTCATTTGTAAAGGAGTGAATCTTAGTTGTTTTCCAAGATGAATTGCTGAATGATAATTCATCAAACAATTATGAGACCACCAGACAAATGGCCTGTAACTACCCAAAAAAATGTGGACCTTGGTTCTAAGAGTTAAAAAAAAAAAAGGTTTGAGTTGCTGACATACGTTTCCATTTCAGGTAGACTAGTAATATTCTATATAATTGTCATAATACAGCCCCTAGTCTCAGCCGTTCTCAATTGCATGGTAAAGATGAGAGTGGAGGAACAAAGAGCAACTCAAGGTACATACACACTTGCAGGTAGACATTCAACACAATCATTTTACTTCTTTGGACAGCACCTGCTTTGCATACTTTCACTTTTTTACAGTTGTAATGCAGTGTCTCAATCCATAATACCAATTATTTCACCGATAAAAATTGGTGCAACATTGGAAACATGAAAATTTGTACTTCTGTGAGTTTGTAATGAACAAGAACTGGAGTTTTATCTTGAGGAAATGCACAGATGACAGTATGTTGGCTTGTGCTTTTGTCTATTTTGGATTAATGAATGCAAAATCTGGCAACGTTTGTTTACTTCTCTGTGACACACAGAGCGAGGGGGGGAAATTGCTCGCTTGGCATTTTTTTCCCCATCAGGGTGTCAAAGGAATAAACAAAGAAAAAGTGGAAAGAAAAGAACTGTGCTATGCATTTATTTAGCCTTATTTTAGCTTCTTAGTCAGGAATAAATAGTACATGGGATATTACCCTGTATATACTTTGACATACAGCAAACTTACTTTCATTTCATAAGTCAGGTACACTTTCTTTAAAATGTTGTGTAAGGAGTCTACCTAGAAATATCTAGATACCTAGAGTCTGTTAAGACATATCGCATGAAAAATATGTACATATTTGAGGCTGCAAAATAAATAAATAAATAAATAATTAAATAATTTGGCAATAAAGATTTTATCTTAGCACAGATCAGATACTAGACATAAACAAGATAATTAATGTAATTAAGTAATTAAAACAGTACAGATAATGAAGTTTACATATGCATCAATCAATATAGCAGTATTAATATGACAATATATGACACTATAACAAGGCATATTAGCGTTTGTTTTAATTAACTGTATATTCTGCCTATATAGAGCATCAAAAATGCATTCAAAGCAGAAAAGTTTATTGATTAAAACATAATATATGCCAGAAGCCTGTGTGTGTTTTTTTTTTTTTTTTTTCATATGCATGAGCTGTGAACAGGGGACCACTCAAGTCCCCTAGACACCAGTGTGAATAGTTTACATCCCATCAGCAATTTAGCATTTATTACTGAGAAATAAAAGCTTCTTTGAGCCACTGAGAATAATGTAACCAAACCACGATTCCCCAGTTAAACCATATGTTATTGTTGAGTTATGGTTTAACCCTTTTAATGACCAGGAGCAATCAGTTGGTCCAGGCCTACATTTCTCCATGGGTCCAAACCTTATTCCTAACTAGTATTTAATAGTAGCTTTTAACGTAATATACTAATGTTTAGTAGTATTGTTAGTATTTAATTAAATCATTTCTTTTTTCAACTGTTCACTATTATTAACTATTATTAATAGTCAGGAAATAATAAACCTTGGATTCTAAAGGGTTAAAAGCAGTACAATAATCAAACCAATTCTCACTTGGCTATTTAATCCCACTTTGCAATCAGCATCTACGAGCCACGTTTTCCTATTGCCACAGTAACTACAGAGAAACTTGGTTCGAATGGTCTTTGTTATTTAAAATGTATAATGTGCAATATTTTTCAAGACACTATTAAAGGTTATTTTCATAAAGAGAATCAAAGTGAAATAAATTGACAGCAGATGACTGTAATGAATTCAATGCATTTTCATTTGTTCTTAAACTGATGGTGATGATGAGTGAGCAAGTAGCATGAAATGTCATTTTGTAAGGTGACTTTTGGGAAAGATATTATTCTAGGTTTACCTTTCTTCTTGTGTGAATGTGTTTAAAAGCATATTTTTTGTCATGTAAATGAAGACTAAGAGTCATTTATTCTCATTGTTTGCATTACAGACTGCATTTCCTGCTATTTTATTTAATTTATCCCATAGTATCTAAATGGAAGTGTATGAAAAAAAAAAAGTATATATTACATTTATAGAAGTACATATGGGATTACATGCAAAGCAGTTCAGAAGCTAGGACCCTCAAAATGATGTGTGAACATGTAAAACAAAACATGTAGATAGCCATCGGAAGACATATAATCAGGTAATATAAATATCTGTTTTCACATAGAGAATCAGATCCAGACAATTGTTCTTTCACATATGTGATTTTTCTTGTCAAGCAGGGCACCACAGAGGTGACGGCCGTGTAGATCATTCAGGAAACATAGTAAAGCAAACATTGCAGAAAGGTTCCAGGGGTTCATGTGTGCTGAAATCAATGTGCACATTGATTATGCTGTGCATTCTGATATATGTGTATATATATATATATATATGCAATGTATAAAACTATCAGGCTTCTAATGGAAGCACAGTAAAGATGTATGACAACACTAACTTCATACACACTGAGAGAACATCACTCAGACCAGTATAGTGGGGTATCAGAACATGGCAGAACTAATGAACACCACCAACAGCACAAACGTGTGTGTGTGTGTGTGTGTGTGTGTGTGTGTGTGTGTGTGTGTGTGTGTGTGTGTGTGTGTGTGTGTGAGTGTGTGTGAGTGTGGGGGGGGATATAACACAAATATTCATATCAAAAAGAAAAAAAAAAACTTACCTTGTATCATTATCCAAATTACTCCACAGTCATATCATCTACAGCCTCCACTCGATTTTTTGATATGCTCTGCTTGTCAGGGGTAGTTTGGTGTGCTTTAGCAATCCATGAGCATGCATATGGCACAGGGATAAATTGTGCGAGCAGCAGGCTACCAGGATTCAGAAACAGAAGTGTGCATGGATGCATGCTGTGACTGGGAAATCATGTTCATTGGGAGAAACCCCACATGCACTCTGCACTGTGCATTTGCCATTGGAATGCTGTTCACAGCAAACCACACTTAGGAATTTTCAGTGCATTTGAGTCTGTGTACTCTCTAAAGGCCCAAATCATTGTGGAGGTTGTCAATTAAAAAACACTTTCCATTTAATGGTCCTTCACCCTCAGGCCAGGACTGTGGGTAAAGAACCTTTAAGTCTTCAATTTATGGGTGTTTTGTCACATTTCAGCAAGCATTCAGTGCTCCAAAATCCTTGCCAAAGACTGAAAAATATTTTTCATTAAGGCCTGGGTCAGTGGGCTTGCTGCTGTTCAGTTTGACACCTTGGTAACTGTTTTTTTTTTTTTTTTTTGCTCATTTCTATGTGGGAGACTTCAAGATGCTGCCCTGAGCATTCAAACATGAAATTAGGAAGCCTAACTTTTCTTGCGATGGCTTGGTGTGTCCCATTTATATTGCATTCTTTTTTCTCAAGCTCAGCAAAAAAGTTCAGATACGTCCTGTAATGCATCATCCCTGATGCCTTGGTTGTTGACAAATGCATGACGTGTGCATTGCAAGCCCCTGTAGACTTTTCTACTAACATTATTACTGTCAGGACACCACCTACACTCTTTAATAGCTTGATGACACTCGTCTAATATTTGAAATTTGACTGATTAACCCAGGTGAATATCTAATCCTTTTGCATACTCTGCTGACTCCATTCAATTTATATTTGAGGGGCTGTAAAGCAAGTACAGTTAATCCATCATTATTTAAAAATGATTGACAGCTCCATCTTTCATGACATTACCTACAATGCCTTGTGAAACTATTCACCCCCATGGCTCTTTGTGTTTTGCTAACTCACAACCTGGAATTAAAATGGATTATTTGAGGGTTTGCATCATTTGTCAACAATTTGGAACTTTATTGTTATTTATTTATTTATTGTGAAGAAAACAAACAAATAGGACAAAATAACAGAAACTTCAGTGTGCATAGCTATTCACCCCCCCTAAAGTCAGTACTTTGTACAGCCCCCCCTTTGTGGCAATTCACTTTTGAAAAGTCTTCATTAGCTTGCCACATCTTGCCACTGGCTTTTTTTTCCCGTTGCTCAAGACAAAACTGCTCCAGCTTTCTCAGGTTAGATCATTTCTGCTGGTGAACAACAATCTTCAAATCTGACCACAGATTCTCAATTGGAGTAAGGTCTGGGCTTTGACTAGGCCATATATGTACATGTTTCCCCTTAAACTGCTCGAGTGTTGCTTTAGCAGTATGCTTTGGGTGATTGTCCTTTTGGAAGACGAATCTTTGTTCCAGGCTCAAATCAATGACAGAACGAAACAGGTTTCGCTGAAGAATATCCCTTTATTTAGCAGCATCCTTCCCCACATGCTGCCAATCCCATGTTTCTTTGTGGGGATTGTGTTCTTGGGGTGATGATATGTGTTGGTTCTGTGCCAGACATAGCATTTTACTTGGTGGTCAAAAAGTTCAAATTTGGGCTCATCTGACCAGACATACATTTGGGGAGACACCCATGTGCCTTCTGGCAAACTCAAACAAACCTTTGTATTTCTGTCTGTAAGTTAAAGCTTTTTTTTTCTGGACACTCTTCCATAAAGCCCCACTCTGTGAAGTGTACGTCTTATTATGGTTGTATGGACAGATACTCCAGTCTCTGCTTGGCAGCTCCTTTAGGATTAACTTTGGTCTGTGCTGCCTCTCTGATAAATGTCTTCCTTGCCTGAGTATTTTGGTGGGCAGCCCTCTATTGGCTGGTTTGTTGTGGTCCCATATTTTTTTTCCATGCACACCATTGTTGGTCAGTGTTCTTCTGATGGTGGACTCATGAACAATAACTGAAGCCAATGTGAGTCCAAAGTCTTTCGATGTGGTTTGGTAATCTTTTCCATTCTTATAATCATCAACAGCTCTTCTTCAGAGCTGCTCAGAAATCTCCTTTGTTTGTGCCACGACAAACATCTACGAACGTGTGTTGTTAAGATCAGACTTTGATAGATAATTGTTCTCTGAATATAACACCCACATATACATACACAATCTTACAGGCTCACATGCCTTTACCATAGGACGTTTTGTGCACATTTGTGCAGAAATATAGAAAATTCTATAACTTTCAAGCACCATTGTACATCATTGAAATACCTTTAATTGAAACCATACGTAGATTAATGTAGTATTAGGTTAGGTATTAGATTTTGGGAGTCAAAATGACAATTCTTTCAATCTGTTTATTCTTTATCTCTTAAGAAATGCTGTATTTGCTGTATCTGCTGTATGTTTTTTACTAGCGACACTTAAATGCAGAATGTACCTCATGTCAACTCCATTCGATTTCTGGCACTTCATTTTTTGCTTGAAGCTGTATGCAGGCTCATTGTGTTTGGCCTCCTTGTAAGCTGCTCTTAAAACTCTGCTGTAGTCATTATCTGTTCAGACTGAATTTTAACTACAATTTGTTCAAGAGTGTATTCTTCACACTTTTGAAGGACATGTTGTTGTTATGTGGGCTTGACCTTCTTGCATGTTGTGTAGCCCAGATTTGAACAGACTATGATAAGCCAGGGAGAGTAAATGCTTGATCATGAGCTTGAACTGCAGGCCACTTTTCTGTGGCCTCTGTGGCAGTTTCCGTAGGCATTTAGCATATCCAGTGTCTCCAGTACTCAGTAGTTCAGTACTGTCACTCTGGTACACACTGTATGGCTGAAAGTTTGTGAACCTGCTTACTCAAAGGAAATTAAAGTAGAGTTTGTTCCCCTTTGCTGCAGTATCTGTCTTCCCTACAGGGAAAGGCTTGTGGAACATGTAATGTAATGTAAGGACTTTTTAATGGCATTAAATATAAAACAGCATTGTTGAAGACAGATGTTGAATGATTAGTTTATAGAGATTGGATGGATGTATCAACACAGTTCTATTGCAACACAGTGTAATGCTGGCATTAGCTGGCATGCGTGGTCTTAGGTATAATGATCTTAGGACCATGTGGACCTTCTCCCATTCTGTTGGTCACTGATATTTTATGGAGATTATACAGATGTGCACGACTTAACACCTGTTTCAGCATTAGGTGGACCATTCACTCATTAGGGCTGTCCACAGACTTTTGCTCCAAAATCTAGCGAAAAACCCTGGACAGTAGTCGAAGTGCCATGAAGAAATAAACCTTAATGTAAATCAGATCCAGACTGTGTATCAGAGGACAGTACATCTGCATGAGGGCAAAGACACATTTAAATTTCACTCTCCTTACAAACATATATATTCTAGTGGATCTACTGTATATACAGCGTGTGTTTGAAGTATCTGAAATTTCTAATTATAAAATTAAATTAAATTAAACACAAAAATATAACATGCACATAGGTATTGACAGCTTTTGCTCAATGCTTTTTTGAAGCACCTTTGGTAACAATTACAGCCTCAAGTATTTTTTTAATATGATGCTACAAGCTTGGCACACCTATTTTGGGGAATTTTGTCCCATTCTTCTTTGCAAAACCTCTCAAGCTCCATCAGATTAGATGGGGAGTGTCAGTGCACAGCCATTTGTAGATATCTCCAGAGATCTTCAATTAGGTTCAAGTCTAGGATCTGGCTGGGCCACTCAAGGACATTCAAGGATATTGTCCCAAAACCACTGCTTTGTTTTCTTGGCTGTGTAAAAAACCTTCAGTTTAGTCAGAGGTCCAGAGAAATCTGCAGCAGATTATCATCAAGGATGGCTCTGTATATAACTGTAGTCAACTTTCCCTTGACCCTGACTAGTCTCCTAGTTCCTGCTGCAGAAATACATCCCAAAAGCATGACGCTGCCACCACCATGCTTCAGGAATGGTAATGGCTAGGTGATGAGCAGTGACCAGATTTACTCCAGACATGATGTTTGACATTCAATCCAAAATGTTCAATCTTTTTGTTTCTCTTGGTCAAACCTCAGATGGTCTGTCATGTGCCTTTTACTAAGGAATGGCTTCCGTCTGTCCACTCTACCATACATTTCTACTTCTGATTGGTGGATTGCTGTGGAAATGGTTCTGTAAGATTGGGGTCTTGGTCACTTCCCTGGCGGCAATACTCTAGGAACTAAACAAGCTGTGTACATTTGCACATCTGTGTCAGCAATGAGTGCAATTCATAGTAGTTAAATGTATTTATTTGGCGAGGGGTCCATAAGCATTTTGACATGCATTGTATATATGTGTGCCTCTCAAGTGAGCTTGATGTGCTTAATAAAGGCTCCAAACAAATGAAAGTGTGATGATGCTCAGAGAGACGTACTGCATTGTCTGAGGGCATTAGCGATGGCTATTTATGGAGACAATCCAATAATGCACACTGAGAAATATAGCCCTCATGAGCTTATGAAATAAAACCAAATATCATCTATGATATATGATATAAAGTGATATTATTAGAAAATAAATGCGTCTATAGCTCTAGATGATACTGGTGCCATTATGTACTTTGGCAAATTCAACCCCACCACCACCCCCAGTCTTCATGTCCCTTCGTCTCTCTGTCTATCTATGATTTATGCATAAAAATAGCTCATATCAGAAAGGTCACTCATTTGAATACAAGTCAATAAGACACTTTTGTTGGAAAGGGCAGTCATCCCTGCCGCAAGAGCCTGCTTACGTGAGCATGGCCTGCTTGACAGCCAGCCTGCCTACTCCCTCGCTCTCTCTTTCTCTCTCTCTCTCTTATTAATGACACCTCTATTCTCCATTCCCTCTCTCAGACTCATTCCTCTCTAAGGCTCTGTAATTTAAGTACACAGACTGCCTGCCATAAGCTCCCTCAGCACAGCACCTTCCAGAAAGAGATCAAGTGGGGTAAAAGCGCAGTGACCAACAGATTCACAACTGCAAAGCCAACAAAATCTGGAAAGAGTGTTATTAATGGACAACATAAATACAACTTATATACACTATGTCCAAATATTTGGGGATGCCCTTTCTAACAAATGTGTTCAGTCACTTTCAGTTGCACCCATGGCTGGATGAAGAAACAAATTCACACACAGCTCGTCTAATCCTAGAGAAGTATTATAAATAGAACATGACTTTTTGGAGCAGATAAACATGATCCTATGGACACTGTGCCAGCCATAGGCTAGAAGTTTATGAAGCCCTTCAGCATTAAAGCGTGGTGCAGAGGAACTGGTGTGTTCTCTGGAATTATAGTGTTCCAACCAACACGAATGAATTGCAGAGTTGGAGATGAGGTGAGGTGGTCATCCAACACCATGACCTCATTGTCATATCATTGAATGAAATCAAATTCTCACAGCAATGCTCCAAAATCTGATTGACAGAAGAGCAAGTTGTGCACAAATAAAGGAGGATAAAGTCTTTTTTGACTTCAGACCAATGAATGAACAGCTATCCCAATGCTTACTAACTACAGTGGAATATGTTATATGCCTAAAGAAAGATTAGTCTTTCATGTTGTTCTTTCATTTAGGTATCTATGCAGGTACTGGCTTTCTGAGAATTCCTGGACTAGACTAGTTCCAAGACTAGTTTTAACTGTGAGTCCTTTCAGAGCAGATGAATCTGATGATTGAAAGTTCAGTCAGTTCACTCAGATTACTCAGAGTGGAGAATTCACAAAGAGCTCAGTCAAAACTCCGAAAATGTCTTCGGATCCAGGGGCATTATGTGACCTGGGCTTTCCCACGACTGTAACCCTGAATATTTTTGTATTATGCCCTGAGCCCCACCCACCTGCACCATGGTTTAAACAAACCACCGGGCAATCAATCACAGTCAAATGCATGAAAGAACAAAATAAACCAACCAAGCCAGCATTTGTTCTGGTTTTAGGATAGTTTTAGGATAGACTCTGTCTTGCCGTGCCACCTCATTTTAGTTGTAGCTACCATATTTTCCGGACTATAAGCCGTTAATTTTTCCCATGCTTTAAACCCTGTGGCTTATAATGAGGAGCAGCTTTTTCTTCTTATTTTCCAAGTTTTTACTTTGCGGGTGTGGCTTATATTCCGGTGAGGCTTATAGTCCAGAAAATACGGTAGTTGTTTATGGGGAGGATGGTTGGTGGCTGAATGAACAGACAAAGACCAAGTCTGCAGTGATGTCTCCTTGCAGTAGCTCTTCTAGTTCCAGTCCATTTATATCAGTGCTGCAGAAGATAGCCAGATCCACTTTCAGGTGATGTAAGTAATGTAAGTATGTGAGGTAACATGAACAGAAATATCCCAGCAAAAAAAATGACCCATGTTTCTGTTTTCAGAAATTATATATTAGACATTGCAAGGATGGTCCCCATTCAGGAATTCTACTGCTTTCAATAAAATAAATCTTAATGATTGCTGCTTTAATTTCCCCATATTTTACTTCACAGTTGCTGCTGCACTGCCACACTGTGAATCACTGTATATGAGAGATTTTAATTTAAAAATGTGGTTAATACAGTTCATTATATCCCAGTCTTGGCTCAGGCATGATAAAAAGTTTTGAAGTGAGTTCCCACTCAACCACAAAAAAAAAAATTATATATATATATATATATATATATATATATATATATATATATATATATATAGTGAATATATATATTCATTACTATTAGAACCAACCACTACTCTCATTTGTCAGCTTTTATGCATTTGACTGGTCAGTGACTGGAAAATACAGGATTAAATGGTTTCAGGGTGACGCCAGGCCAAAATGAAAAACAAAACACCTAAAAAAATCAAGCTAAATAACCCTCAAAGAAAACCAAAAGAAAATGTGAATTTGTATCATCTTTTATGTTGTCAAACTTTAAATCAACGGTCTTTTTCAAACATAGGTGGTTAGTACTAAGCAATGGTCGTTTTGTGCTCAATGTGTGTGGTTTAAATCATAGGCTAAAGGTAAATTTATGACACACTCTATAAACACATGACCTACAAGCTCAGCAAATCATTAATGTGATACACAGCCTTTACTCCATGCTAAATGATCACAGAAAGAATCTCTCCACTGACCTATACAGTAATCAAGGTTACCATGCTCATAGTGTCGGTGAAGCACACCACAATTATCCACTCTCCGTGCTTATGAAGCATGTCTAAAGCATTGAGACTCTGACTGCCATGGCCAACTGCAGCTTTCTCCTGGGCAACGCTGGCTGCCAGTTTGAGCTTTTATCTCACAGTGTTTTTACGAGTACTTTGTTTGCTATGTGCAATGACCCTCAGACATGGGTGGTAATAAGAAACCTGACCTAACACAAAGAGAGCAAGCACCATTACTGCTGAAATCAGCTCTAAATCGACACAAACAAGTCAATGAGGCATTTCTTAAACATTAATGACTTGGATTTTTTTTACTGTGTGTTATGCTGCATATGGTTGTCCTCTACCTCAGTGAAGCTGAATCTGGCCTCTTGTAGGATCAGAAACCAAATAAAAACCACTCATCTTCAAAATATACTTCCGTAAATATTTGCACCCAGAAGAAAGTGTTGAATTGCAGTGAAATTCAGAAGGAAGATAAAGGTGTCCAGGATCAATAAATTATAAAAAAATGACCGATATGGGTAATATTTATTGAGGTACACAAATAGAAGTAGTGTCACTCAGTATGTTGTTGGGTAAAATGCAACATGCCAAACATCATGTCGTGGAGTTGTAAAGGTTCCTAATGGTGATAATCCATCCAATGTAGCTTGAACATTCTCACTCCATTCCAGCAGATTTAGTGGCAGGGGTGGAGTGTTGATGGCATGTCCAGTAGAAATCCAAATATTTGTGTTGGGAATTCATCTAGTGATGCAACTGGTCATGTGTCCTTAAGGCAAGCTCTTGAAATGGCAGCAGTATGCAGATTAGCATTGTGCTCTTACAGTAGTGCACTGAAGTGTACATTCAGAAAAGGTGGGACCACTGGTTGCAGGACCTCATTAAGTAGCGTTGAGTCCCAAAGTGCCTGTAATGATGACCAGAGATGATCTTCACACAAAGTGGTACCCCAAACAATGATATCACGACCTTGGTGCTGGCCATGGTGCCTTCATACATGATTGTTCCTGTAGACCAAGAGGAAAGCAAGAATTGTCACTGAAGATGACCTGCTGCCATTCCGAGTGACAACATACCAGTCTGGCATGAAACCATTGCAATCTTGTATGCAATCAGTTGATTTCAACTATGTATTTATGTATGCATGTATGTATGTATGTATGTGTGTATTTATTTATTTATTTATTTTTATTTATGATCATGAGTGTATATCCATCCATTAGTTCTCTGCAAGTGCTCATTTAAGTTTTTGAGAAATTAAAAGGAATATTTTCTTATGTGTCTCACTATAAGCAGCCAAATAGCACCAGCATGTTTCTGTTGGTTAGAGCAGTGTTTGTGCTGGTTCAAGCCACTAAAATAAATGTTTGTGCCATTTTAATTCCGCAGTAATGTAGCAATAATGGTTCAATAAGGGACATCATGCAGCCCCCTTATCAAGCTTCAAATTGTGCCAAAGTGGTGTAATTCATTAGTGCCGTATTAGAGCTGGTTAGTGCAGTCGAAACAAATATAAGTACTATTTTAATTCCTGAGTTATTAAGCAGTAATGGTTTAATGAGTGTCACAAAGTCCCCTTATTGGTGGACAAATCACAGCAAAATGGTCTGGTTCATTAGTTTTGTTTGTGCCAGTTTGTCCTGTTAAAAGGAACACTTGTGCTATTATTGACAGGCTAAACAAGTGATGTCACACATCATGTATTAGCTTAAAAGCCTCTTAGCATGTTCCATCTTGTCTAGGCTTTTGGTTGCAATCAACAAGCTTCAGACATAATTCTGATTGTTTACTTGAACACTGTTCCTAACACAATTGATAGAGATCCGTTCAATTTAAAAGCTTTGATGTGTGTTGGATTATTGTCCCTTTGGGATATCCAAGTTTTAACCACCTAGCTGGCAGTCTGGTTAAATCATTTTAAAATCGTCTTTCTTCCAAAGTATTCCAACAATTCCTCCAGACCATGACGAAGTGATTACACCTCCCATCATCTGGACACAAAAAAGGTGTGAAAATGTTTCCCCCCCCATTCATTCATAAGGGGGACAGAAATCTGTAATGTGTAATAATCATAATCAAACAGTGAACAGATCTCAACAAGTGCAGAACAAGTTGTTCATCTAAGAAACTTCTCCTCTTGAAGATCTTCTCCTGCTTCAAGCCTGGATTCAACACCATTCATTTTATACACTTATTACAATGTCACTAATGACTGGAAACACCAAGTGTGTACAAAAATAATTGTATTTAGTTTTCTGTGTGCAGACCCCTGCCTAGAGAAAATCATGGCAGCTCATGCTAATTGGATGAACTTCTAAATTGGTTAAATTTGACTGGAACACAATGGGTGGGTTAAACGTTCTTTCACCTTTGCGCAAAAAACACCCCCAAAACACATTAGCGTGATCTCTTTGATAGAAACACTAGATCCAAGCATGTGGCTCTTCCTGACAATATGGAGAATCAGTCTTATAAAGCATGATGATTCTCAAAGCATTTTTATTTTTCAAATCTAATCACTGTCATTAAGGTATTATGCTAACAAACATAATGCACAACTGCTTTAAGCTTAAGCCCATTTAGCAATACTAATGCAATGCATAATGAAGAGGATTATTGCAAAATGTGGTAGAAAGCATTTCATTTAAAGTTATAGCTGAAACTAAAAGTGATATTTTCACTTCTCTTTTAGACCTGATGCCAAACTAATTCTAGGGTTGCAGATGTGGAGTCATTTGTAAGGATTACTCTGCCTTCAATTATGCATCTGACTTGCCAATAATCCAGTGGCCCATTATAATACGTTTAGGGAACTGAAGGCATTTACAATGGTAATGTATGTTGATGATGGTACGCTCGAGTAAAGCTGAAAAGAGTATCTAAAAAAACTAAGCATAATGACGTCATTTATCCTGACTGCCAATATAATTTGCTACTTTTTGCCATATTTTTTGTCTTATCCATTTTAATAATGGGATTTCTGCTTGAAATCCTCCTAGAGCATAATGCAGAACTGCTAATGCTTCAATCAGTATCACTTACTGGCCTTTTCCGACAGAGTAGCGTGGGGATTGAGAGCAAGGTGGATATTATTATGAAAAAAGTAAATCTATTCATTGATCTTTTTCCCTTTCCCCTTTTTTTTCCCTTTCAGGTTAGATAAATGCAAACAGTGATAGATAGAGCAGGCAAAATAGCTCTATCATTGCAATAGAAGGTTAATTTTTTCTCCTGTCAAAAAACATTGTGACATTTTGATATGAATATTTTCCACCAGCTAATTGATAGCATTTTGCATTATGACACATGGTTATCAATATTCCTGATTTACTGCATCAGGGAAATAATTAACCTGGTGTCTTGTTGGATCTACTGAACTATCAGGCTGACAAAATCAATACATACGTGTAACAGCTTAAGCTTATAAATACTGCAATGTTTAATGGCATATATAAAGACAAATGTCACTGCACACCTATGCATGAGCACAAACACTTCACCGACACGTGATAAAAAGAAAATACTGCCAAAATGATATATTTGCAAAGCAAATCCTCTTAAATCCAACCAATATATGTAATGGTATTCATGAGATTGTTCAGATAATATTACGAGACCACTCAACTTTTTTTGTCAGGACAATTCCTAGTGAAGGCAGGCAAGTGCAAAGACAATCAAGTAAACAATTTAAAGCTAAAAGTGTATGTAAATAGAAATGGTCTAGGCAATCGTAATATTCTCACAACTGCACATTGATAATATTAAATTCATTGATTAGATTTAAGATCACGTTCAAAGGATATAACACAAACACTTGCAGTTCAAGGTTAAATAAATAAATACAGAATGATATGAATAAAGCAACAGGTAAGAGTAGGAAGTATTGCAATGCCCTTGCCATGTTCACATTAAGGTCTATTACTGCTTATTAATGAACTGCTTATTGTTGAACTCTATAATTAAGTAACTAATCAGTTACAGTACATCTCAATTGTGAATCTTTTTTTTCTTGTTTCTGTAATCTGGTCTTTCTACACAAAAATAATGCACCATGTTGGGCCGCCTCTAGCCTGGATACAGGATGAGATACAGCTGAGCATGGACTCATACAGTTATCATATGGCATCCTGTGGCACAATTATCCACAGATGTTGCACCTGGGATTATAAATCCTGCACACATGGGCTACTGGATGTTGTGTACATATTGCTGAGCTGCTATTGTCCCTTCTATCACTGCTAGGGGTGTCATATGGTATTGTCATATGCGATGGCTCCCCAGATCAGCATACCAGCACCTGGGAGCAGTTTGTCGCTCCACAGCAAAGGCATGATTGATTTGCTACCTCACGGCTTCCATACTTAAACCAAGTGCCTCCATTTAACTACTGCTCCCAGCTCTTCCCAGCAGCTTGGTTAGAATGGTGCTAGATGGATTTTGATGAAACAACCATCCAACCAACCATGTCTTCAAGTATGTCATAGAGAAGTCTAGAACAAACTCTCACCAAGAGGTATACTACCCAGAAGTAGCCTCTGAGAGGCCATTTACATGGCAGCAGGGGAGACCCAATGTCTTATCAGACCACACCTGTAATCATTCTGGGTGTCGATTTTGGGTGTTATTTTTAATTTGTGTGTATTTGTTCTGTACTAACAATGAAAAAAAAAGTAGAAGACCTAAGTTAGCGTGCAGGTGTGTAGTTCTGAACCAAGCTGCAGAGGACATTAGGAGTTGAGCCCTTTGAAGCCTAGAGCGTGAGAACCAGAGCATTATATCTGATTCCTGCTTCCACAGGAAGCCAGTGAAGTGAACTCCGCAGAGGAGTCAAGTGGGAGAACTTGGCAAGATTGTAGACCAGAGAAGAAATGGTGTATGAAGAAGGCCTGCATGGAGGGAATTGTAATAGTCAAGCCTCAAGATGCCTATAGTTTGAACATGAAGTAGAGCAGGTCTGCAGTCAAGAGCAGTCATACTCTTGTTGTTGTGAAGTAGGAGTTTGATGGATCTTGTCTTTGACGTTTTGAGATCAGAGATGTTGGGTTGTTTGTGCAGGCCAGGGATAATCAATTCTGGTTGATTATCAGAGTCCAGCACAGTGTGGTGATTTTATGACACACCTGGCTCAACTCGACTGTAAAATTATTGGCTTGGTGTGTGTTGAGCGGGAAACTTTGTAGTACACAAGCCCTTAAGGACTAGAATTGAGGAATATTGGCGGAAAATCACTCCATAGGCTTTGCACAGCAGGACTGAGAGGAGAGATAAAGGAGTCAATAGTGAAAATGAGGTCTAGTGGAGGCAAGTTCTGGCAGGTAGACAAGTTCAGCCCAGATTTAATTTTGATTGTGGCCATCCATGGAGAGGTGTAAGAATGGCAGCTGTATTTGTGTTTCTTTATGTTCACACAAGTTGTTTATGGTTATAACATGGTACTGGACTATCTGATGTGTAACTAGGCTACAGGTACCTTACCTTAGGCAGCCTGCTGATCATGCACATTCAAATAAGGGAGTTAAGATGGAGTTAAGCCATGCTAACATGTAATATGAGAGATACTAGAAGAGTCTTAAGAAGCTTCTGCCTGGTCAAGGTTGTGGTCCAAAGCCTAGTCAGAATCACTTGGCACAAGGCAAGACGTCCTCCTGGAATGGACTTCAGTTCTTTGCAAGGTCTCGGTATACTTTCAACAGAATGAAGCTCACCAGACTTGCATGCAGCCAAACCCTTCTTTGCAAGCTCTCCGTGGTTTAATTTCATGTGTTAGTGCTCCGTAAGTACAGGTGGTGCTATGACATTCACTCAGCTGCCTGGTTCATGTTCTCCTTATTTATCAATCAATTAATCTTTCTTTTGTTTTTTTGTTCTTTTCTTTTGCTTTGTCAAAACCAAGTTTTTAAGGGTGTGTTCAAAAATGCAAATTTCGTTGTCCCATTTCTTGACTGTAGGGGGAGCCCAGGAGCAAGAAATGCCAATTCTTCCATAATCCTGCTTTAAAGTCGTGAGAGTACTGTGAAGGGAGTAGAGTTAAGAAGTGGGATAAGGATGTATATAAAATAGTTAATAAGAAAAAGCTTAACAGGTAAAAATAGTTTAAAAAACTGTAAAAATATTTGTATATTTCTATGCATTTTGTTACATGCATCATTTGTGTCTAGTATTCAATGTCACTCCCACCTGCTAACCAACAGTTTATTGAGGCTCTTTGTTAACAGGCATATGATTTCACTCTATGTTGGAAGGTGGGGGAACAAAGTCACAAGCAATGATCATATTGTGTCTTATGACAACACTTTTGAATATCTCAATGCTTTATATGATTGCTACCCTTAACTGAACATGAAAAAATATATTCTGACAAGAAGCACACAAGGCAGCAAATTCAACTCAATGGGATAATCACAGGCTTTACCACACAGTTTAACAAACCCTTCCAGCATGTACTTTTACTGTCCTTAAAAAAGAGTTAAAGAAGCTAAGCAAATGAAAAATTTCACGTGTATACACACACACACACACACACACACACACACACACACATTACATTACCTGTGGTCCATACAATGAAACATACACCCTCTTTTTTGTTCCCCCCATCTCACATTTTCTCCTGGAAAAGATCCGGCACTGGTTGAGTAGCCTGTGTGGGCTGATGGACACCAGAAAAAGACTGCAATAATGCCAAGCTGCTGAATCTGCTGCTCTATGACAGAAAGCTAATGATAATCTGACACTTATTATTTGCGTATCTTATTATGCCCTGCCGCGTCCTTAGCCAGCAGAGCTGCCTGCTAATTGTTGCTATTGTGAGCAGGGGAGGAAGTATTTGATGGGCACGCTCCAACACCTGTCGGCTTTCCCGCAATGCACCCAAGCAAACAGCCATTGTCTAAAGGGAAGGAGTTTGATCTGATTCAAATTATACAACAATTTCCTAACCAGTTGAGCTGTAAATGTGAGTGCTTATTATCTTGGAGCTTGAATGGGAAATTGTGTGTGCATGTGTGTGTGTGTGTGTGTGTATGTGTGTTTGTCTGTCTATAAAACAAACACAGACGCACACGCAAATACATAATTCAGCCTAGCCCTCAGTGTTTGAGTCTAGATTAAGGCTCAGTGCTCCCATTTTCTCTTCCCCTTCTTTCCATTTCAGGTTGCAAGTTTTGTTTCATCAGCTCCCATGCACAGCTAAATTTGCATGATAATAACTTGATTATTTCCTTATTTCTTCGACTTTACGCCTGTCGGATATTCTCTGACTACCCTCTGTTGTGTCAACGCTTGTGTGCAAACTGCGAAAGAAGTTTTTACAGACAAGAATGTGCTGAGCATTCGGGCGGCCTGCCTGTTCCTAATGCATTCCTTTCATTCTTGGGATATTTTTCTTCAGTTCTTTGTTAAGAAAAGCTTCTGTGCCCGTGCCTGTGTCTGCCGATGTGCTCTCCCCCCTTCGTGCTCTACAGGACCCAGAGGATAAAGCAGCACATTAGAAAGAGCACTCTAGTGCTACTACCCCATTAATGAATCCCTTTATGTCATTGATTACTATTGTTAGCCTAATGGAATTTTTAATTAGTATCACTCAACTTTCCCCACCAGCAGTTAATGAGCAAATGTGCTGTTTCTTCTCTTTGCAACATCTCTTTTCTTTAAACTCCTTTAATTGTTCAGATACAAAGTGCAGATAATTAGAGGATAACTCCTTCTCTATACATCTGACTGCCCACCCAGACTGAATATAAACATGTCGATATCATCAGAAGGATTTTGAACAAAATACAGCTGATCCCAAAATGCCTAACAGTATAATCTATGCAGAACAGGAAATGTGATAATGCATTGAACAATAATTGAATATTATAACTGGATAATAACTTGAATTTGATTGGATAACAAACATATCCCATCAAAAACTGCTGTTTCATTAAAGAATGGCAGTGGTCATTTCAGTTTTAGTAGTATTAATAGCTCAAAGTGCATGCAGACACCAACTGATCAGTAAAAGGAGGTGGGGCTGATGATGTCACTGAAACAGATATTGGGTTACAGAGGAAAATTAGAAGAAAGGGTCTGTTTATTCTCTTTTTGTTCACACTGGGTTTACATTTCAGAATAAAAGCCTGGGCTAAAATAACAGTGCTCAAAATAACACAAAAAGTACATTTTTGAGAAAAACATGGACTTATTCATGATCTCCTGAAAATGACAATGCCTGACATGTTTAACTGTATCCTGTAAATACTTGGTAAATTTTATTTTGGTAAATAAATCTATTATCTAAGAAAATATTTGACACAATTAGACAGGGATGTAATAATTAAGCCACTGTAAATGTTTTTTACAGTCTATAGTAGTTAATCAACTTGTTTGTTTAGTAATTACTATACTATATTTACCATTTGTCATATGGAGCCAGAACATTAGGTGAAGTTAAATAAATTGATCATCTTCATCTACAGTGGCGTCTGTTAAGGATTGGATGTATTAGGTAGCAAGTAAACAGTCAATGTGTAAAAATGCAGGCAAATCTGAGCCACTTTCACATGAGTCAGATTATAATGATTAGTCAACTGGGTCAGAACATCACCTAAACATTAGGGAGCTGTTTTGGGGTCTTCCCAGTATGCAGTGGTCAGTGTCTACCAACAGTGTTCCAAGAAAGGACAGCCAGTGAAGTGGCAAGAGGGTCATCAGCACCTAAGTCTAACTGATGTAAGGAAGCCTTGGAGGCCCACCTCACAACTTACAGGACTTAAAAGACCTGCTCACGTCTTACCACATATCACATATCATATCATGCACCTTTAGAGGTCTTATCGAGACCTTGTTGAGAATGGTCAGATATGCTGTGGCAGAATAAATGGGACCTACTTACTGAGAGGCTGGTGGTACTAATGTTATTGCTGATTGGTCTTCAAAGGGAAGCCACTGAAGGCACTGTGCTTTTCTAATTTAACGATATTTAAAGTTATCTGATAAAGAAGCTTGGTGTGAAAGAGGGCCTGTAATTTATAAGTATATTTGCTTGATGATTGCGTGTTGGGAGGAGGAAGTTAAAATATTGTTATCAATAAATAATAAGAGACTGCCTTGTATGGTGGTGCAGTTATCCATCAGAAACAGGCAAACAAGACATTTTAAGCAGTATTATTTTAGTATTATTTCAGAAATTTCATGTTGTAGGTACTGGCGGTTGCATCATGAGTGACATGAATCTGTTTAACATTCAGCCTCAGAGCTCAAAGAGTCTAAGTTTAGAGAGAGAGAGAGAGAGAGAGAGAGAGAGAGAGACAGAGATTTAGTCAAATAAGAGTGCAGACAGAATCAGGTCAGGATAGCCCACCATTCCTCCAACAGAACAAATTGTTTTAAGGATCACAGGATGAATTAACATTATTCAGTAGAACTACACTACATTTGTTCTGCTTCTAAACGATAACAATCTTCAGTTCACACGTCTTAGCTATGTCAAAATGAAATTAGTCCAGATACTCAAAAAATGAATAATGTATCTCCTTTAACATGCTTCTTTTAAACCTTAAAAATGATAATATAATAAAAGTGCATCCAGGGAACAAATACAAGTATGTCAAACTATAAAAATATCACACAAAATTAGCCTAGGGTTCTAAAGGTTAAGCCACTGTATATGGTTCTGATAGTATATATTAGTTAATCAACTACTTTGTGTATTTATATTCATCCAGAAGACAATTATTGAGAGTGAGAGCTTCACAAGCAGTGCATTAAGAGCCACCGTTCAGAGACGTCTAAAGGAAAGGGCCTACAACTGCAGCTGCATTGTTAATATCTAGCCACTCTTGAATCATTGACAATGTCAGAAGCATCTTATCTGGGCTAAGGAGGAAAAAATCTGGACTATCACTCAGTGCTCTAAAGTACATTTGCATGTCTTTTGGAAATCAAGAGCCTGAGGAACTCTATTCAAGCTGTTAGAGTCTGGAGGAAGAGTTGAGAGGCCCAGAATCTAAGGTGTCTGAAGTCCAGTGTGGACTTTCTGCAGTCTGTGATGGCTTTGGGTGATATACCATCTGATGGTTTTGTTCCACTGTGTTTTATCAAGTACAGAATCAATTCAGCATCTTCCAGGAGATTTTAGAGCATTCCATATATCCATCTGCTGATAAGCTTTATGGAAATGTTGATTCCCTTTTCCTACAGAGCTAAAATGTCTTATAATGAAATGTTCTACACTTTTGAGAAACTGGATTTCTGATGTCCATGAACTATAGGTCATACTGACCACAAGTAAAACAACAAGAGTTTGAAATATTTGAATATAATGTATTAAATAGAACATTTGATTTTAAATAGAAGATTTGATTTTTGAATTGTGAACAAAAATCAACAATCAATATTGCTTTCTTTGATTGTAATGCATATAAAAAAATCCAATTTTGATGTTTTTAAATGTTTTCCCAGCTGCATGATTTGCTCATAGCACAATTATGAGACAACCTTCTAACCTTGGGTCGTGCAGTCTTTTAACGCTAGTCTTATAATTTGTTATGATATGTCTATCATCAAGTTTAGAAAAGTGTAGATCTCAGATTCTAAGGGTTGGACAGTAATCATATATTAAAATTTCACTAAAAAATAACTTTGATATAGTAATAATTTCACTCCTCTGTAGTTGGTTTTCTCTGTCTTTTATTGTCTGACATTTCTCTGCTGTCTCAGTTGCATACAGATCTGGATAAAGGAGACAGTGCAGTGAAATACACTCTGTCAGGAGAGGGAGCTGGTACCATCTTCACCATTGACCAGACGACCGGAGACATTCATGCCTTACGCAGCCTAGACAGGGAGGAGAAGCCTTATTACACACTCCGAGCCCAGGCTGTGGACATCGACACCAATCGGCCCTTGGAGCCTGAGTCTGAGTTTGTCATCAAGGTGCAAGACATCAACGACAACGAGCCAAAGTTTCTGGAGGGCCCTTACACGGCTAGTGTCCCTGAGATGTCACCTGTGGGTAAGGACATGCCAAAATATGATTTGCACTTCTGTGAAGCTGTGTGTGTAAACAAATTTGCTTCCAGGGTATTCGTACCTCACAGAGAAGCTACACACACACTCACACACACACACACGCACACACACACACACACACACACACACACACACACACACACACACAAACCTCCAAAACCATAAGTGTATGTGTACAAATCACTGGTTCTGTTCAAAGGGATTTAGTTTAGAGATACACAAAAGAACAAAACAAAGCACAATGACTAAATGCAGCATATCAGCTGATGCTAAAAGCTGTGTAAACTCAAAAGCCTATTGTAATTATCTAGTTATGAGATTTGAATGAATACAGTGGATATCAAATGTCAAGCCAAAGGACAAGAAGAGAAAAAGCTTTCATTTTTCGCCTTTTTTATTGTCACCCTATACAGGACACATTCAAAGTTCAAATGTTTCTGGACACTCTAATCAATGCATTCAGTTATTTTAAGCTACATCTATTTCTGACACAGATGAGCGAATGCATACACAGCTTGTCTAGTCCATGTAGGGAAGTGTTGTCAATAGAACAGGACTAGAATAAGATTCATCGTTCATTGGAATTGGAATAAGGTGTGGTGGTGATCATCCAAACTTCTGACATCACTAATATCCTTTTCTCTGAATGCAATCAAATCCTCACAAAGCTTTAAAACGTAGTAAGAAGCCTTACTTGGAGAGTTGACACAGTTACTTCAACCAAATTGAATAAACATTTTTACCTTTACATTTTACCCTGATTTTGGAAGAAAGACTAAATATTTATATACATATATTTCTTATATTTCTGTACATACAGTGCACACACATAGCAGTTGGTATACATTCATACGCTCTTTGTAATATGATGGTAACACTGCAAGTGATTCAAACTTTTTTTAGTCAGTTGTGACTTAATAGACCATCTTTCTTGGTGCCAAAAAGCTGCAAACTTTGCACTGCCTCCAAAGTCTTAAACAAGCTTAAAAAAATAGAAGAGCATTAACTCTTTGCAGGCTAGTACATGCTGTTTCCTAGACTTCATATCTCAGGATTAGAGTAACCTACAGAAATCATACACATATCGTAATAAACTACAAACATACGCATTTTAATTATGTGTATAATTACTGCTAAAATTCTGTACTCTCCAACTGAATTAAGTACTGGTTTAAATGCCCAAGGTTTACTGCTCTGTACATTCTCAACCTGCATGCAGATGCTGACTGATCAGTTTGTGGGGGCTTAATGATGTCTGAGTTAGAAGAGGCTGATTGCTCTCTCTCTTTTTCTCTTTTTGCTTGTATTTCAGAGTAAAAGGGATAATACTGATACATAAATAAATAACAAACAGGGTTTGCTGGACTGCTGTCAAGTACTTGGGCTTATTATTATAAATATCCTTGCCAATCTAATCATTACAAACACCCTAAATGATCAATTATCAACATGGTCAATTTTAATTTTTTCAAACATGTTCAAATACATTCAAGTATCTTCATTCTGTTAATATCTCAAATAAATAAATTAACCCAGGATCTCCTAGTTAACAGACAAATCATTCAACTCAAAATACTGTAGGCCATATATGTCATTCAGGACAAAGTGCTTCATCTGAAAAGTAATATTAGATCATCAAGTGTAATTACTGCAAGGCAGCAGAAAATTAGTTAGCTCAAGCGCACACAATTATTTTTGTAAAATTCAATGTATGCTGTCTGAATCAGACAAATGTGTCACAAAAAAATATGCATGAATATCTATTAACTATATGATGTCAGGGTTACATTTCATACTTTATCTAAAACATTGTAACCTTACTCATGTTTCACAATTACAAATATTTTTTGTTGTATCCTCAGATAGGAATCATCCAACATTAGTGTTAAAGAAAAGTCTAAGGCTACTACTAGTTAGGACATTTTTAAAGGTAAAAGTAAAAACCTGGGCTCATCATTTTAATGCCATTTCTGAAGGTTTTCTGATTTTGTGAAAGCACCCAAGGCCTTCGAACTATCCATTGATTGAATGAATTTACTGCCCAAGGTAAGCATATAATAGTGCCTATTAAGACTTCATTCTCTCTGCAATGCCTGGGCAGAACACTGTCCAAGGTCCTGAAGCTTCAGATCATATAGAACCTGCACCAATAAAACAGAGGATAAAGTTATCATTGGCAGTAGCATAAAGCATGGTATCATTTGGTACTAACCTTATCTTGACAGATGTTGGCATTTAGTTTTGGTTTGCTTAAAGAAATGTTTCATCAATTTATTTCTTGAATTTGAAACAAAATATAAAATTGTATTTGTGAGGTTCTTTTGAACCATCATACAGGCTTAAACTGAACATTTGGACAAGTCCACAGACCACATACACTTGGTCCGAAGCTGCTCTCCAGGCTCCAAAATGTAACAGTAGAGACAAACTAGGATTCCACAGCTGGTTTAAGGAGCTCAAACCAATGAGCCACTTCTACTCTTCAGTGGAAAATAAAATTACAAAGTTCATGTGCTCTTTGGCTGGAAACAGATCCATCAGGATGAAACTTGGTTAGACAGGACCAGCAGCATTTCAGATTGCATATGAGAGATTATATCAATGCATCATTGATCATGATAAATGCATTTGGTAATGATAACATGGACATTCTGCAAAAAATGTCACTGGAATGCAAAATGTCACTAGTGTTAGACAAATAATACCAGACACAGTAACACCAGTGACATTTTTCCTGAAAAATTATTTTGACAGTTGCTTCTACAGAGAAAAAAAACATGTGCTGTCAAACTAAAATAGTTTTTCTTAACCCTGGTCCTGGGGTCACCCCAGTGCTGTAGCATATATATATATATATATATATATATATATATATATATATATATATATTTTTTTTTTTTTTTTTTTTTTTTTTTTCTTTTTCATACTTTTCAACACACCTGATTAAAATGATCAGGTCGTTATCAAGCCATTTAGAGTTGTAGGGGCAGTGGTGCTTTCCAGACCAGGGTTGATAAATATTGCTCTATTGGGTAATTTTCTCACTTTTCTGGTGCTTGAAATTCTTGGTTATTAAAAAAATGAATATTGTTAAATCAAAGTCTCAAGAATTGTACTTGTTAAAAAGATGTGTATTGTTTTATTTTAAAATATAAATACATAACCCTATATAACCCTAACATGTTTCGTTTTTTGTGTAACACATTATATCTCTAAAGTCTAGAGCCACAAAAATGAACAATTCCATAGAGTTACCAAAGATGATGGTTCCAGAAAATGATTCTGGAGAGATGCCATATAACAGCCACTACTGTTTGATTTAACGTGAGCGTGTGGGAGCCCCTTTGATCCTTTTTAAGAACATATAAAGGTTCTATAGTATGTTCTAATCAATAATTCTACTTTTCGATCCTTGTACCATATCTGTAAACAAAGAAGCATTTATTTTGAAAGGATCGGCATAAAAACTGAATGCTTGGCCTGTTGATTTCCATGCAGTCCAGTTTTATAGCCGTAACTATAAGCAATCCAAAAGAACACTGTGGTCTTGCTCACAAGGGGCACATTGCATAGTTTGTTAAAGAGATAATGACTTCTGATTTGAACATGTCGCCTATAATAAGAAGCTTAATGTGACACTGGGCTATTCACAAGTCCCTGGAGTGACTTTAGGGAAATGTATGGCTCCATTATCCTAATCATTTTATTCAGTTGGGCCATATATTTTTTGCAAATGTGGTGTCATGACAGGTCGGACTGGTGAATTCTTTTGAAAAGATTTATTAACAATGGATAGAGACATTCATCCTTCTGTTATAGCAAGAAACTTGACCAATGCATTAATCTTGTACCTTCTGGTTACAATTCTGCATTAAATACACGCTGTGATTACTTATTATAATAATATCTGCAGAAATACATTGGAACAAATCATACAACCCCTTAAATTAGAACCACCAATGAACACCACCCCCCTTTTTTTTCTCTCTTGGCACCAATATAACTAAGTAACAATTCAGGCAGTTTGCATTGCATTGCATGTATTTACCAATTTACCAACAGAATATAATGGGTTAAGTGTTTCAGAACAGAAGTGCACGGTGTGACTAACAATGTGTATTCATATTTTTTATTAAGATTTTAATGGTTTCATAGCATATCAGTAGTTCATGTATTTATTTGTTGATGTATTTGTTTTACATGACTGGAATTGTTATATGTTTAGGACATTGTATTTTCAACAGTAATTAGGATTTTAAAAAGTATATTTTTTACAGTGTATATGAGGAAGTCTTTGAGTTTCTTAGGTTGTTCTTGGCCACACAAAATAACATAATATGAAGAATAGTAAAATAGTTGATCTGGATGTGTGTTGAGAAAAAGTGACATTAGCAGTGCCCGGTTGTTCATAAAGCTCCATGTGTATGTGTTATGGCTGTGGCTGAAGTCTCTCACTGACCCACTGGTTGAGAACTCACCTCTACAGACTGCAATTATGAGTTCTATTGTAGCAGTGGATTAATCTCTGCTCTAATTCGAAGACTGCTGAGTAGCGAGCAGGTATTATTTCGAATGAGGCAAACATGAAAACTGCCTGAGGATCCTTGAGGAGTGAATTCATTTGTGCTACCTCACTGTTGCTAGTAACATGTTAGTCCTGAGTGTTTGTGCTGCTTGTGATGTGTTTAGACAGATTAGTCTCTCATAGGAGATGTGTGCATCTGCATGATTCTGCCACCAGGCCAGCACATGTCCATTCCAATTGTACATGTAAGCCTACAGTGGTGTGACAGTACCACCCCAGCATGGTCTCAAGAGGAGTTTGAACATATGTGACCATTTGAGGGGTCAATGTTTACTAAACATATTTCAACACATATGCAAATGCACACCTTATTGACACAACCTAGACAAACACAGAATGTTACATAGCAAGAACTGTATTTGTATTAAAATTACCTACTGCCACCTAACCCCATCACTAACCCTAACCATAACCATTGTAAAATGTGTGATTTTACAACTGGGTTTGTGATATATGTGTACATATATGCAGATGTAATTGGTGGTTGGTTTAATTTACACATCGTGAAAATATTACAGTATATAAGGAATGCAGACTGCAAGACAAATTTTAAAAGCTATAGTGAATGAGATGTCACACTACCCAAGACTAATTGGAGTTCAGCAACTCTTTTATGCCATTGGGAATACGCTATAAAATGTAACGCAAAGGTAGTAAACCAACAGTGGTTGTCTCTTTGTTCTCCCCTTCTCTCTCTTTATTCTGCACTCTGATTTAGTGTTTGCACTATTCTAGTAGCTACATTGTTGAGCAGACTTTAATGGACTGTAATTAAGTTTAGGACCATTCTTCTTGGCTGCCCTTGGTTACAGTGACTGGCATCACAGAACATTATCACTCTTAAATGCAGACTCTCATGTCACTGGCAGATAGCCATCTTCACTCCAGCTTTAATTAAAGGCACCAGGTAGCCCGCCAAACTATCAAAGAAAAAAGGTAAGAAAATAAGAAAGAAAGAAAGAAAGAAAGAAAGAAAGAAAGAAAGAAACCCCATAGTGCACTTTAGAATTTGTAGTAGCTGCAGTTGTATCTGCAATTTGTAATTGAATCTGATTTTCTGAATTTCAGAAAATTAGAATATTTTGACAAATTCATATTCACAATTTTATACAAAAAAGTTATTCAGATTTTATATTCATTATGTGGCATATTGTGACAAATTATTATTATTTATTTATTTATTTATTTATTTATTTATTTATTTCCTGTTGATCAAGAGGGACCATATTTCATGACAATCAGAAATCCAGAATATCAGATTATTATAATATTTAATTTCAGGTTTGACTAAATTAGATAAATAAATGTAATACATATAAAATATTTAGCCGTATATATAACAGTTAAAATTTAGAATTAAAAAAATTGACATTAATTAGTAACAAAAAATTTAACATTTTTTTTTCCACAACATAAAAATTTTGGAGACGTACTAATACCATGTATATGAACGTGGAATAGATGTATCTTTACTGCTTTTAATTCACCTTTCATCTGTTAAGAGTGTAGGAAACACGTTTGTCAAGCTACATTGTTCTTTTTTGTCTTCATTATGATCAAAGCAGGTTCCTCACGATGCCAAATACCAAAAAATATTTCAAATAAATAAAATGAGAGCATTCAGTTTTACATTGCCAATGGCAACAACATGAATGAGAGACAGTCCGCAGAGGGGAGAAAAAGCAACAACTCAAGCATATCCCTGTGTTGCTGTTTGAACATAATACCCAGTGTGCCCTGCGCTGCTCTGAACCACTTTTCATGCTTTCCCCCTGAGGATGACAGATCAAGGTAATTCAGTTGGAGATTGCCTTTTCTCTTGATCTGACTGGCAACAAAAATGAAATGAAACCCCCTTCAACAGTCAGACGAATGAAAGCCACTCCCTATTGTGGATAGCCTGGTGTGAACGGGACAGTTTATATGCACTTCATTCTCCACAGTCTTGCTGGCTCATTCTGCATGCAGCACTTTTATAGCTGTCCATACATAGACCCAGTCCCACAAAGAATGCAGTAGTGTTTCCAAAATCAGCTGCTGTGTCAGTAGACAAGACGAGGAATGTCTCTGCTCTTCATTAGTACTCTTGATTTCTCAGGTCTCCAGGAAGTATAGGGCATTATGAGGTGAAGGTGGCTCTTTGAATGAATAATTATGGATTATTTCTCCAAGTGGGTGATGAAAGAGCTCAATAGCGCATTGACAGATGTGACTGTGTGTGTTGGAAGGGCCATGGAAGTCAAAGCTAATTACTTCAGTTGGTTGAAAGGCCATGCTTCAGGAAATAGATCTGTTGGAACTCTCAGCAAACACTCAAGCGTCTGTTTTCATGTTCTAAAGACCTGCAAGTGCTCTCTTTTTTTGTTATTTGAATAGACGTTGTACACCTTTACACATGCACATTGATTCATTGACATATATAACTTTTAGAACCAAAGAGCCACACTTCACAGGCAGTTATGGGCAATTTTCTCAGAAAACTCAGAATCAGAGTAACCTACAGACATGATACATATATCATAACAAACAACAAGACTTACCCTCATCATCAAATAGCAAGTTGAGCAAAATATGTTTGTTTGTTTTTATGGCAAGGCTAGAGAAGCGAACTCGAGGCCCAAAGGTTGCCAGTTTTAGTCCCTGAACCAAGAGGACTTGACTAAAGTCCCCTTTGACACACCCAACTGCTCCTCAGGTGCCATAGCAAGGGCTACCAACTGCTCTGTGCATGCATTCTCACTGTTCAATAGTGTGTGTGTGTGTGTGTGTGTGTGTGTGTGTGTGTGTGTGTGTGTGTGTGTGTGCGTGTGTGTGTATGTGTGTGTGTGTGTGTGTGTGTGTGTGCATTTATACATGTAGGTTAACTGTGGAAGACAAATTTCTATTTGCAGCACATGTGGCTCATCCACCCTTCTTTCTGCAAGCCTGCTAATGGCTATTCCACCAGAGGACCAATTAAATCAGTAGTCATTTTATAACATCAAGTTTGTATTAACGCTTAATTAATAAAAATCTAAATCATTGTAACTCTTACTAGATTGAGACACTGTTTAGTTTGTTGATCTGCTAATGAGGATGGATGTGGGACGAAAGAGGAGAGGTGATAATTAGAGGTGATGCTGTAAAAAACCATTGATACCTCTCCATGAGGATGGTTGCATCATGATAAAACAGAACTAATACCAAAAAGGTAATCATTGAAGGAAAATGTGTCAACGAAGGGGCGTTAAAAAGAGGCAGAGAAGAGTTTATACTTTAAAAATATTACTATACTATCTTTCACACGACTTTTACGGACAATGGCTCTACCATTGCAATCGTTGTTACTCTTAGCTACTCTTAAGACTCTTAACCCTAAACCTAGCCTTAAGAAACAGTGCTCTTGCATCAGTCATGATCAAGAGCATTACCTCCTGGCATGACTACAGTCCCACCATGCAATTAAACTTGGCTGAGTATTGTTTTTGTTTTTTTGTATTAAAGCTTGATCTTGCTTAGGCAACAATTTAATACCATTGTTACCCATCTGCTAAAGACGGGGGGTCTCCTAATGAAGACATGTTACCGACAATAAGGAGATTAACATAATGTATGCCAAAATTTCCTCCCAGTTATTTAAAGAAATGCGCAAGTTTTCCAAGTGCTCCTCATATAAATCATGGTTGTTTACCAGGGTTTAAAAAATGTACATTTAAATATTTTTTTAGAATTCTAAATTTTGCCACAGGGCTATGGATTTACAGCAACAGAACTATAGCTCAAGCTAATTAACGAGGAGGGAGTAAGGCCTCTGTTTTCCAAGGCATAATATATGATGTGTGTGTTTGTGTGTTCATGAGGCTGGAGGGCCACCTACCTGCAGTACATTTTTGTTTGTCTAATGTTATATGGGCTATTGGATCTTTAGTGCTTCTTTTGAAAGACACCATAAATTGTCTCTATTGCTGCTGTAATATATGCATCATCACATTGCAAAGCATTACACAGAGGACATTTTTAAGTACTGAACAACAGTGGGCGTTTTTGTTTCTCTCTTATGACGATTGTCTTCTCCTTTGCAGATGTTGCTAAATAGCTGGTGAACAATCAGCGATGTAATCAGGATAAGATCAAAGGAGTAGTATTGATTAGTATTTGACTGACAGATTATATCCCATGATCTTCAGTTCTTTCTGTTTTTTCTTTTATCTTTAATAGCCCTCATTTATAATTTATAATAGAGGCCTTGTATATGTTTTGTTATTTTAATCATAATGGCGTTTTGCATTCAAACCTGTATCAAACCAGTAGCTAATCCTTTGAGTGACTGGAAGATTGCTGGTTTGATTCCCTGAATTGGAAGGACATGACTAAAGTGCCCTTAAGCAAGGCACTTAACTCAGCAGCTGCTCCCAGGGCACTGTGGCTAGGGCTGCCCACCACTCTGGGCATTGGTGCTCAATGCCCCTTAGTGTGTGAAATCACTAGTGTGATTGGTTAAATGAGTGTGTAATGGGTTAAATGAGAAGGATGCATTTTATTTTGTGCAAGCACAGCAGATCTATATATACAAGTACATTTATGTAATCACAATGGCATTTTACATTCAAACTTACCAGTATCTTAGATCAAATTTGTATGATAGATGTGGGCAGATCACTTTAGCAGGCTCTACAGACACCTTCAAGGAATCGTTCCAGACTCTTTCTAAATTTGTTGGTTCACTAGACAAGCCACTAATAACCTCTATTTTTATCAGTAATTGTTTTGCCAATACCAGCACATTTGTGGGATCTCAGTGTCAGACTGTGTTAACGGCCAGTTCACACCTTATGTCTTTCTGCAGGCACATATGTGACCAAAGTAACAGCGACAGATGCGGATGACCCCACCTACGGTAACAGTGCAAGAGTGGTATACAGCATTCTGCATGGCCAGCCATACTTCTCTGTGGACCCCAAGACAGGTAAAGTCCATTACATGTCCCTACACCTCGGTAAATTGAAGCAGACTTGACTAAACTCAGAGAGCTATTAGTCAGAACTCTAAAATGTGTAATAACCTTGTTACAAAAGAAAAATGTCCCAAAATAAGAGCTGGACAATTTGTTTATGTCGAACTGAAGTCAATGCACAGGTTTCAATTTAATTACAAAGTATTGACCCCATTAAACAAATTGAGAATGACTGTTTGATTTGATTACACTGTGGTCAGTCAGGGCAATAGATGTGTAACACAGGGCAATTCTGAACTCTAACTCATTCTGAATAGTGGGAAAGCAATGGACATCCTGTCACCTCAATAGCCCCCCCCGCCCCCCCAAAATCAATCTTCACACAAGCAGGTGCCACAATTCACACAGCACCGTCTCCAAGAGCAACACAACACCAATGTGCTTACTGGATTCTATTCTCTTTTTTATGCTGATGTAACACTTTTATCATTAAGTAAAACAGCAAACGTGTGCTGTTTTGTAAGGGAAATCTGAAGGAAAGTGTTGACATGATGTGTGAGAGTCTTTAAATGATTCAACCCAGATTCAATAAATTGCAATAAACTGCTACGTGAAAAAGAAAACAGCTTCAAACAAACCACTTCAGACATGATTTAGATGAAAAGCTACAAGCATATCTACACTCGTCACTGATCAAACACTCATCTCCTCCCTCCTGGTACGCATACAGTGAAAATCGCACCACCTCCAGGAGTACATAGAGTACTGATAGAGCACTGATTCAATTTCTTCTGACCAATTTTTTGGTGCTGCCCAAGAGAGTCTCACTGGAGCAAGGCGAGTGTTGATCTGGGAGAGAAAATTCAAGGTTTATTACAGCATGCTATTTCAAAATTGTTAACTCTTGCACAAAAACAGGGAAAAAAAAAGAGGACGAGAGGGAAGAATAGAATCAATGGGAGCATGCAAACAAAAAGCAAAGCAGAAAGAGAGAGAGAGAGAGAGAGAGAGAGAGAGAGAGAGAGAGAGAGAGACAGAGAGAGAGAGAGAGAGAGAGAGAGATACAGAAGAGGAGATGCAAAGAAGAAGAGGAATGCAAGAGTGAGAAACAGAGTTTGGAAAAGAAGGAGTGGAAGAAAGAAAGTGCAACCCTCAATCACTGTGTACTTCACAGAAGTGCAGGTTTCAGAGCTCTTCTAAAACTGATGAGAAGCGAGTCAAAAACAGAAGCCTTTGATGGTGCTCCCAGGCACACAAACCCAGGAGATCAAACGTGACATCCTTTTTTCATATTACCTGCTGCCAGTATTGCATGAAACACCTCCATGACCCTTTTAACCACCCACCACCATATCTAATCTGACCTATGAGGTGCTTGCTTGATCTGTAAAAGCTTTGTATGGCATTGGGAAAAGCATTAGTTGAGCTATTCGTATTGAAAATGGTGTTTGACGAGCGACAAAACTATAGTCTTGGCTTGTTCAGACTGCAGAGAATGAACTCCTTGTGGAACAACCTCCATTTCACAGACAAAGAAAAGCTAAAGATTGGTTCAAAGTTACATTCCATGGGTCTGTCCTTGTTCCACAGCATTTACAGTGCCAAGGGCTGTTGAAAACAGAGATTAAATGCAGTGTTTGGAAGTACTTTGCCAATATGGTGTTTGCTTCTTCACCCTATTCTTCACCCTAATCTCTAATGTGTCATCAGTGAACTTTGGCAATGAGGTCCTTACCTCATTAAAATATGCATTGAAATATGCATGCTTATGTTGGCCAAAGTAATATGTAGAAGCGGTTGTGGAACTGGAGCTTTCCCTCTTCTCTATTAATATATAAGAAGCACAATGCTTCCTTTATTCTTGGGTGCACTGTGATCATTTCAGTGTGATTACAGAAACACTGATTCAGAACCGAGCTCAGATCAGTAAGGGCTCAAGTACTGGTTTGATTAATCAGTAATAGAGGACAGTGGAAGATTAAAAAGTAGAAATGGACAAAATTATCTCTCTCTTTCCTCTCTGTAAAGGCATTATCAGAACTGCTCTACCTAACATGGATCGGGAGGTGAAGGAGCTCTATCAAGTGCTCATACAGGCCAAAGACATGGGGGGCCAGTTGGGGGGTCTGGCTGGGACAACCACCATCAACATTACCTTGAGCGACGTCAATGATAACCCACCCAGGTTCTCCAAAAGTAAGTCTGTTCTCACACCAGTTTGTTTGATACCATACCAGATAACACATGAATTTGTTAATTTTTGTATCTGGAATTTGGTAGAGCTACAAGTGTCCTAATATCCTTTCACATCTACCTCCATTAACATGAAATCATTTTTAATTTCTTATGGTCTCATCATTCAACTGTCGTTGTAAATCGTTTACACATACCCATCACATATATTCTTAATATAAATGCAATATTCTGTCCATTATAATGCTTTAAAATACAGATTCTTAGTTTCAACAGGTATGACAGTCACAGCAATTAAACCTTACTGCATCACTGCATCTGTACTGATTTCACTACCTTTTAGTTTAAATTCAACCAAGCAAGTTGCTGATGCCTGGTACCACCTAACAAACATTCAATCTGTGATCTACAGTATGCATTAAAACAAAATGCAAAATTACTGTAATTTTTCATTTATTTTATTAGATCATATTTCAATTTATCTACAGTTGGAAGCAACAGGTCGTACTACAAGAATTATATGATTATATGTCCAGAGTCAAATGATTAAATAGGCAAAATGTGCAGAAAGCATCACTGCAAAAGTAAAGCATGTTCATGAGCTTCTAAGAATTATAGGTTCAGTTATTCGATGAAGACCCCGTGTTGGTAGGGTGTACACATTTTTAAAGCCAGGTAAATGAAAGAAGGTCTACAGAAAAAGGTACCATATATTCAAATGTCCAAAACACTATACCAGGGGTATTAAACTTTAGTACAGTCCACTTAGTGGAAATGTCCTAAAGTCAAGGTCCAGGACATCATAATGTCTTGCATTATAATTCAGTTTCATATCCGATATATTCAAATAGTAAAGCAGTTATATCAATGTTTCAGTTAAATCTGTCAAATCAATTTTTTATTCAGCAGCTGAAGCAAGCTTTTTGCACTGGAGTAACAGTGGAGAGATATTTGTATAATACACAGTAATAAACAGGGCTTTATTTGTAGGCGAGATGCAAAAACAATGACAAGCACCACATCTTTGTATTTCTTCACTTAATGTAAAGCACTTCGAATGACCCAATATGCTACATAACCAAACTTACCATCTTCTTTATATTATTATCATTACATCACTTAAGATGTTTATCATGACTTATGCAAAGTAGTACTGCAAACATGCTTAACCTATACCGGCCTTATCTTGATATGTGGGTGTTAAGTTGTTTGCAGTGAAGCATTAATGTAGCACACAGACAAAAGAGCACATTGGTCGTGGTACTGTAGTCTATTGAATTTCACACTGAATCTCAAGTGAAACAATAACTTCAAAACATGGTTAAATTCAAGAATATCAGCTTTAATTGAAGACTTTATGTGTATTAAACCAGGGGTGGGCAATCCAGGTCTTGGTGTGCCAGCTTCCTTCACAGTTTTCTGCTTTCCATGCTCTCACACATCTGCTAAGCCTAACAATTAACAGGTGAGTTGAATCAGGTGTGACTGAGCAGGAAGCCAGGATTGCATACCCCTTATGTAAACCAGTGTAGGGGTATCCTGTTTTGATAGTCCTTCAATTTTTATAATTGGATACATTTCACGGAAGTCTGCCACAGTCGTAGTCAAACTGTTGTCAGTTACTGTTTGTTCTGTGAGTGACATTTATACACTAAGTGGGGTACAGGTTGGGTGACTAACAAGTCAAAAACGTATTTATATAATCTCACTATAGTAGTATGTCTCGGCCAATTGTTCTGCTTCAAGGAGCAGCACCAGCCACCAACTGTAGAAGATTCTGTCTATTTGCAGTGAGATCACCCATAAAGACAAATTAACCAGGTCCACTGGCGGTTATTCATACTTGTTTTGCTGCATTTCACACTTACAGTGGTATGCGTTGAATCAGAAGCAGGAGCATCTCTTTTTTATTATTTATTTATTTATTTATTTATTTTTTCTGCCAAAGAGATGTTTTTGGCGTACTTGACATATTGACTATATCTCCAAAAATGTTCAGATGTTTCAGCCTCATGCCCTGCTTTAATGATACTGGCACTTCTTTGATGTTCATGTTGAGCGATAACAGCAGGAGACTCCAGATGCAACTGCCACATCTAGAAGTAACTGTTGTGTGCACGAATTAAAGATGCAAAACATACACCTCGCCAAGAATCAAGTGAGCAGCCAATTGTTCCGTTGCTGGTAGTGTTGTAAAACAGGAGACTATGTCAATATAATGACTATGGTTTACCCACTTTAAATACTTTAGCTACTTTAAATTTGAAAGTATTCTGGGGTACAGACGTCAATGCCAAGGATCAGATATGTACGGCACAGAAACACGTTAATCTGTCACCTATACGGTGGGCATCTTGGATTTAATTTCAGATTTTCAAATGGAAAGGTTGATGTGAGACACATTCAACTGGTAGAGCATTTCACCAGAAAAAAACAACAACTGTGTGCTTCATATTAACATGATATTTTCTCCTGTTTAAACAGTGGTTTAATAAGAAACCAGAGAATTAAAAAAAAAAAATGTTTGATATGCTGTCTAACATGTTCGAGTGTCAAGGCTATCCTTTTCTCCCATTCCGGGTGAACTTTCACGAAACATCTGGCTGAATGCCAGTACAAGCATTTATTGTATTTTATTTTTCTTTTGAATGAAAAATATTCTTCGTTTTAAGCATAAAAAAGAAACCCAAAGTGGTTAAATCAGAGGAACATGGTGGCCTCTCAGTTGGACCCCTACAATCAGTCCACTTTTAGGGAAACTACACATCAATCGTAGTCTCTGACAGTGCATCCACAATGAGGCAGGACACTGTATGTTCCATACTCTTCATCTAACAGTCCTGCATAATGGTCTACTCTTAAATGTCATGTTAGTCAAGAGATGTCCTTCAAATCAGGTACCCATACGTCACATCATACCATGACTTTGTGACAACCATGTTAGATGGATCGGTCCAGTGAGTCTTTGTATCAAACCAGTATCAGATTGAACAAATAAACAAAGAAAACAACAAATAAAGTGTCTTTTTCTGGTGAAATTCTCTACCAGTTTGATGTGTCACACACCTACATTTGCATTTAAGAATGTTGATTCCAAGATAGCTGCCATGTAGGTGACATGGAGCTTCTCCCTTCCCCCACAGATTGTGTTTTAAACTGGAACAACATCTGCCAACATTTTCATTATAGATGGCCTTTCAAATGTCTCTTTCCTTATTTTTGAGACCTGTATATTACAGTTTAAGTATAGATGGGTTTTCCATTACAGGGTGTGCCCGCAGCCAGGGGGCAGAAGTGCTATAGTTACACAGCTGATCACATGAATTCACTCTTAGTCAACTGCTATCATCAACATAGACTTTGCAAGTTAAAATAGAGTTGGATTTGTTTGTATTTTGTTACATGTTAATATAAACATAAAACAAGTGAGGTCACTTTAAATGCCCATTTGTGTTTGCTATTCACTAAATGTTGATCACCATTAGTGCCTGTTGAAAAGTCTTATAAATTTCACCAAATTTAACTAGCAAACTGGTTTTGTTGAGGCAGTCGATCCCATCCTTATTAGACACCATTAGGAATGTAGGAGCACCATTACCTTGAAAACATTAAGACAAAGTAAATATGTATTAAACATGGGTACTTTACAATTTGCCACCACTGAATTGGACAGCTACTGTAAGCATGCTTTAAGTGACATGAGACACATGACACCTTGTTAAGCCTGTGACATGGCTGAACTTACCTCAGAAGCACTGGTAACTCAGACCATGCTGATTACCTCTGTAAATAAGTTCCCAGTTCTGGATCCATAGTCTACCATTTCAAACAAACAGATGTGATCCTTTCGGCATATTGAACGTTTCCTCCCATGTTGCATTTTCTACTGCTTTCTGTCCCATCCACTGATATATCTGATTCACTGATATATCTGATTCACTGATATATCTGATTCACTGATATACTGTATCTGATTCACTGATATACTGTATCAGATTCACTGATATATCTGATTTGCTGATATACTGTATCCGATTCACAAAATTTACATTATATTAGTCAATGAAATGTCTGTGACATTCATATCCATAAAACACTATTGTAGTTGTCTGTAGACTGAGGTTTTTCAGACGATTGGGGATGCAACACTATTTTGATAGTGGATTCATCTATTCATAACTGTGGGAATTAGAGGTTATGGGGTTCACTCTTTGAGGTTGGAAACTATTTTCTTGCTAATATAATATCTTATATAGCTTTTCATAATTTATAATATAATAAAAGTTCATCTATTCTCCTCCTTTTGTTTTGATTAGTAAAAAAAAATGCCAGATGTGAAACTGTAATTTTGGCTTCCAGTTTGAAAGTATTTGGTTGTACCTTTTGCATTAGTGACTTTTATTTTGACATAACCAGCAAGCTGAGTGACTCTTTTTGTTGAAAGATGGGACTTTGTCAGTGAGCAGCAAGCTGATTGGTCCTTTTTGATTTTTACTTTAGGCAGTAATTTATCTGTAAACAGGTACCATGTCTTCATTTATAATGTCTCTGGGTTGAGGTTAAAATAATTTATCCTGAGTATAAAAAATATTTCTCTTTTAACTCTCTGCTTTTCAGTGATGTATCAGAAGGATGTTGTTGTAGATGTGTGACTGTGTTGCCTTATGGCTCTGTAATGCTTTTATCCACTAGCTCCGTTCACATGACAGACAGCTGCCCAGTCTGTATTGCTGCATCCCAATATACTACACACGTATACAATAAGATATAGTTATAGTAATCTTAATAGTGTGGGTTTGGCAGGCTAGTAAAATTTTAATGACATTCAACTAAGAGGAAGTGGTGAAGCATTACTATGCAAACATATATCATATATCAACATACACAGCAGCTGCACTGGCATTGTTATCCATTGTTTTCTAATTGTTTACTAATTGAATGAAATGCCACAGTACAGTATATTAAAAACATGTTTATGTACAAAACCTGTTATAAGAAATAATTCAAATAAAATATCACATGACAGTATTGGACCAGAATTCCCTTTTAAAATAGTGTCTAGGTTGGCTGTTAACATGCATTTAAAACTGAAGATGAGAACAAAAATGCTAAATGCCAAATCAGGCTCTTTACAAAAGAGTTAACTCAACTGGAACTGTGCCTATTTAAGTGTTTCTCATTTTTAAATGTCAATAATGTTATTAAGTCTTAGACTATCTTTAAATGTGAGTATTTTCTCTATGCTGTTATACACTGGGGCAGTTTCATATTTGCATAATGGCATCAGAAGGGAATGCTGTGGCAAGCACTGCATCCTAGACTCTGTCCCCTGTGTATGTCTTTCTCTTGTTTGTCTCTTTTGGTGCACTGCTCTAATGCGTCTAATGATTTCTCAATTAGCTGAGGTGTTTTCTTCCAGCATGGCCACTGAGCATTAACTGCAGCTAATCAGTGTGTGCGTGTGTGTGTGTGTGTATGTGTGTGTGTGTGTGTGTGTGTGTGTGTATGTGGTACAAATGTTCCCATTATCATAAAGATATATTACAAACACTAAACATGGCAAGTTTACCAATTGTTATAGAACTGTTTTAATATAACTTCTGTCAGCTCAACAAAACTGTGAGCAATCCTTTTGTAAGACTAATAATGTGCTGTCGTGCTTCAGGTATCTTCCATTTACGTGTGCCCGAATCTTCAGCCGTGGGTTCCGCTGTCGGCAGAATCAAAGCCCATGATCTGGACATTGGAAAGAATGCTGAAGTAGACTATAACATCATCCCTGGAGATGAAAGAGGAACGTTTGACATCACCACCAATGAGCACAACCAGGAGGGCATCATCATCCTCAGACGGGTAAGACTTAATTAAAGGAAAACACACACACACACACACACACACACACACACACACACACACACACACACACACACACACACACACACAGTATAATCTGTCACTAATTGTCTATGCACTGCATGAGGGATCATTTCAGAATATTGAGCTGTGCTCACGTCCAGAACACTTCACACTATCATTGTAATAAGGTGGCCACAAGCAAGGCAGGCTGTTTAGTTTATTAAAATCTATATTAACAGTAGGAGTTAAACTAGAAAATGGAAGTGGAAAATGGAACATACTAGAACATCTCAGGGGATTACAATAACTGTAGAAAATACACTTTATGTGGTTCAATCCAAAACTGTGACATATACTATATTCTTTACATAAAGATATATTTTAAACCTTTTTCTTTACATTTAATGTTTAATGTTTGGCATATGCCTTATGAAAACCAGAAATCCAGTATCTCAAATTAGAAAATGTTATTTCAAGTTTAAGTAAATTACTATTCAACCAGTATAAATACTGTGTCTAGTTCAGTACATGCAGCCACAGTCATGGAGAAGACTGCTGATCTCACAGTTGTCCAGAAGACCATTAGCAACCCCCTCCACAAAGAGGATAAGCCACAAAAGTTCATTGCTGGCTGTCTTCAGAGTGCTGTATGAAAGCATATTAATGGAAAGTTGACTGGAAGGGGACAAAGAGGTGGGAGAATGTGCACTAGCAACAGGGATGACCACAGTCTTGAGGGGATTGTCGGATGGTTGATTCTAGAACTTTAGAGTTGCCACCACATACAGAAATCTCTGGGAAAGGGGCTACAACCGCAGTATTACTGGTATCAAGCCCCTCCTAAAGCAAAGACAGTGTCAGAAGCATCTTACCCGAGCGAAGGAGGAAAGAACTGGACTGTTGCTCAGTTGCTCCAAAGTCCTCTTATCAAATGAAAGTAAATGTTGCATTTCATTTGGAAATCAAGAGTAATAGAGTCTCGGCTCTGTTCCTAGACTCTGGAGGAAGAGTTGAGTGTTGAGTCAATGTGGCGTCTACCGTGAGATTTTAGTGCATTTCATACCTCTTTGTGCTGACAAACCTATAAAGAGTGTGCAAGACTAAGGAGATAAAAGTACCAATGCAGGGAATTAAAGAAATTACTGGGAACAATAATAAATATCCAGCAGGGCTACAAACTAAACATTTAACTGGTTGGAATAATACAGTTTTATAAGAAATAAAGCATGTATGTTCTTACTTGTCTATTTATAAACCAAGCTGAACCTTTCATATTGAATATTTGAGCCGGCCCAATCATTATTTACCATCTGGTCAGTGTGTCTGCTGCTCATTACTGTGTACACAGAGCTATTTAATAGTGAATTTGACAAACATTGAATGTTTGCATTTCATTTTCAGTGAACTTTCAATAATGTATGCTGATCTTTTAATACCAAATCACTAAAAGTGCATGACATATATCCTTTAAGCAGGCAATCTGCAGTCTTACAAGCAGATTTGTAGGCGTATCATATTCTTATTTACAGTTTTCGGTGAAGCCAGATGACATGTTAGTGACTGTTAGCATGACTAAAGTGACATGCTGGGCTGGAAACTACTCTCTGTAGCCATATGTTTTCCTGTGCTTTGCTCTTAATGCACCCAGCATGCGTGCCTAGAACACACGCTGGTGTTCCTCTGTACTCGTGATGAATGTGGTACCTCAACCGTCAGGGAAAGAAAGAGAGAGAGAGAGAAAGAGAAAGAGTCAGGTAGAGATGCCACATCAGCAACATATTGACTTTTTTTACATTGCCTTCATAACTGATTCATATCCAATAGCTAAAATTAGACATTGGTATTACATACATTTTTATTCATATTAAAATTAGAAAGTCCTATTGTTAAAACATCAGCTGTTCTACATTATCAAAGCATTACGGTCTACGATGACAAATTAAACTCACTCAACCAAACAATTCACATTTTGACCCAGAGATCAGCACTTTGCATGTAGTTACATGCCATTTTCTAGGCTTCATAAGTCAGCTAATGTCATAAGCACTACAGTGTCATCATTGTATGATGAATACAGCAAATAATCCAGCATCAAAAACTAAAATTCACTCATTTCCAACTGAATTAAATCCCAGTTTAACTCCCAAAGGACCTTCCAGTGCATGTTTACTGCTCTGTCATCATGTACATGCTCAACCTGCATGCAGACTTTGACTGATAAGCAAGAGGGGATGGGGCTAATGATGTCACTGACCCAAATATTGGGTTATAGATAAAATGAGAAGGGGTGGGCTGCTTGCTCTCTTCCTGTGCTTACAAAGTGTTCAGTGTCCTGAGAAGGGATACAACTGATACCTATGTAAAGGCTGTTCTTTAAAGTAAGGTTGGATTTGTATTTTATTTGTGTCATGTATCAGTCCGGTTACCCTCCTGTCTTCCCGTCTTGTTTTTGTATTGTCTTTCCCCCAATGCGCTTCTGAACATGTGCTGTGTTTTTGTTTTGGTCCTGGTTTTGTTTTGGTCCCTTATTATGCTCGTTCCCAGCTGTGTCTCTTTTGTAACGCTGTCAATTCATTACTGTGTCCCAAGTGTGTATTTCTGCCCATGTATCCAAGTTCCTGGTTTCCAGTCTGGTGTTTCTTAGTCCTTGTTTGTTACCATGCGTTTGTGTTTGTTACTGCATTTTCATTTATGTCGGCATGTTTCTCTGCGTTTGTTTCGGATTCTTGTCAGTTTATTATTAAATCTGAAACCCCTGCATGTACATCTGCCTCCCTTGTCTGTCTTTCTTGGCTCAGTACACGATTGTTACAGAAGGACTAACCTAATATGGATGTAGTTCGGTTCTCTGGGTTCGTGGGAACCCATGCTGAAGGGAGAAGGAGGACATAGCCATAACCAGGGGCTAAAGGAAGTGCCATAGACAGTGTGCTCGGGTCTCCCCTTGCCAATGGTCAGCCCCTTTTAAAAGGTGGGGAAAATTTTGACGGGGCACTAACGGATGGCACTGTGAGCCTTGAGCACAGTATGAGGAGAGGCGGGTGAATGATGCTGGGAGGCAGTGAATGGGGGTCTGGGCTGAAAGACATGGCAGAGATATGGCATTTCCTGAACTACGTATACAGCACTGTCCAGCCCAGCACCCATGCCGCAGCATCCTTGGCAGTGCCAGCCATCTCAGCTCCAAAGGCTACAATGGAGGCAACAGCTGTGTCTGTGCCAGTTTGGTTGGTGGTGTCACACGACAGAGTCAGAGTCAAGGGCAGAGTCTCTAGTCCTGTCTCATGTTCCACAGGTCCAGGCATCTTTCCAGTCTCTGCTCCTGTCTTTCATATCTCCTCCTGTTTTTCTCCCTAGTCCAGTCTCCTGTCTAATCTTGTGTGTATACAGTCTGGTCCCCAGTCTTGTCTTGTATGTCCCCGGTAATGTCTCCTGGTCTCCAGTCATATGTGTCCTGTCCAGTCTACTATTGTGTCTCCCATTCCCCAGGTCCAGTCTCCAGGGTCATCTTGTATATCTCCAGTCATGTTGCCAGTCTTATCTCCTGTCTCTTGTCAGTCCCTGTCAAGTCTGTTGTCTCCTATTTGTAGTCCTGTCAGTCCTGTCTGTTCAGTTTCCGGTTCCTCTCCTTTGTGAAGCAAGTGTTGGTTTATGTCCCCCAGAGTTGTGCTTTCTTGGGGCTACTGTCATGAAAACCAGTTCCTGGTTTTCAGTCAGTTAGTCCTTGTTTGTTACCATGTGTTTATGTTTTTACTGCGTTTTCATTTATGTTGGCGTGTTTCTCTGCATGTGTGTTAGATTACATCTGAAACCCCTGCTTGGATGTCTGCCTCTCTTGTCTGTCTTGTCTGCTCAGCACACAATTGTTACAAATTGGGCCAATGAATTTTGAATAACTTACTATCATAAATATCCTTGTCAATCTAATCATTACAAATAACTCACAAAATAACTCACCAAAATTTTTGCATTTAAAATAACTCAAATCATAACTCAATAAAATAACTCATCAAAATCATTGCATTTTCAGCTCACAACACTTTCCAAAAGAATTTCTGTAATTTAAAGTGTTTTTTAATCTGCCTCACCAAAGAAACACAAAAAAATTGGTGCAAGTATATTTTTGTTAAATACATGGTCAAATTTATACAAATATCACAATATTGTTAATATTTACATCTTAAATAAAGACAAATTGATTAGCCAGGGATCTCCTGAAATAAAAATCTGGCATTTATTATAGTTTTGATAAATAAATTCATGTCAAACTATGAAAACATCCCACAAAATTGGTTTAGAGTTCTAAAAGTTAACATATTTATGAAAAAATAGGCATTTTTTACATGTATTATAAGATAAACAGCTCTCTTCCTTTCATGTAATTCACAAACTACAGATCTTATTCAAATTTCTGGAAGCTGCAAGCAGATCAAAAAAGATTTTGAGATGCAGAAATATTGCAAATATGAATACTTTACTACGGCGCCCCTAATGTGACATCCTGCATAAATAAAAATAAGTTGTGGCCACAACTCAGTAATGTGTGGAACCAACTTAACATACTTGCTGTTGACTGTGTATGCGTATGCATCATGGGTGTCACACGTATCCTGTGCCTGTTCAGATGTTCATTGTCAACAGAAACTAATGTGTAATTTGTGCACAAGGTGCAGCCCAATAACACATCGACATCCTGGAAAGTTTTAAAGAAATTCTTTGTGGCCAAGTTTTCGATTTTCCACCTCTGATGTGTCCTTATAGCTACAGAGTGAATAATGTGCTTGTCAGAACTGCTGGTGGGAGATCAGTACTATTTTAATAATCAATGTGGAAACCTGGTTACTGTTCTCTGGTCTGCACTCTCATGGAAGTCTCCAGTAACACATGTAGCACAGACGCAGCACATGTGCAAAATGACATTCTCAGTGCAGCAAATATATTTCTAGCCATGGATCAGTTTTCATCTCTTTCCATCTGGACAGTCAGTCAGTATTTCAGAAGGTGTGTTATTTTTGTGGTGTCTGCAGTTTTGAATGTGATTTGTCAGGATTATTTTTTCCCCCCTAACAAAAAGACAGTTGAGGGATTCCCTTTTTTGTAATGCAAAGACCACGGGGGATTCCCCCTCGCTCCAACCAGTCCCCTCTCAAACACATAGTAGTGTTAATGTCATTTTATTTATTTATTTATTTTTATTTATTAAAAGAAAGTGAAAGGATGGCCATGACCTATTTTTGTTTGTGAGGGATGTCACTTAAGAGGTTCTGTACTTTACAATTAAAAATATCTTTCTTTTCCCACAATCTAATTTACAGTGACAGATGCAGACCTACTTGCTCATTGTTGGCCTACTTCTTTCTATCTTTCTTCTTTCTTCCTCTCTTTTTTTGTTTTGTTTTGTTTTGACAGTAGGCAATTAGTCAATGATTCAGAACCTCCTCCTAAGTCTGCATAACATTATAATGGAAGGTGTCTATGTGAATGTACTTGATTTCTTGCTTCAGGCATATGCATTTGTAGGAGAAAAAAAGAATACAAAAAAAAAACAAAACAAAACAAAAACAACAAAAAAAACAAAAAAAAAAACAAAGTAAAAATACTAAGAATAGCAGGATGCTTCCTTCGCACATGAGCGCTTATATACAAGCATGCATTCTCAGTGGCATAATATGCACGTTTCCCACAGTTATTAAATCTTTGAAGCCATAAAATGCTTTGGTAGTGATTTCAAATTCTGTTTGTCAACACATCACTATAAAGAATCACTAGGGAGAATGCAAAAATAGAGCAAGTAAATAAAACAGCAGCAACCCTGACTACAAAAAAGCATCCAAATGTAAGAAGGCATAAATATTAGCGTCAAACCGCGACTCTGCCACTGCCTCTGCTTACCTCCATTTGTTCTAGATCATATTTTGTGATTTGACTTCTTCATAAAAATGTCTCATTTTTACTGATAAAAGCAAGATAGATGATGATGTGTTGCTGTGTTTCTGAACGTTGGCGAGTATAAGAAAAATTTGTTTCCTTTACCTTTGAGGCACATAAACTTAAGGAACACACAAAAGTGAAGGTTATATTTCCTCCTCTTTGTTGTCTCCTTTTCTTTTCATCTTTTTCTTTCTCTGGTGTGACCAGGAGAGCAGACAAATCATATTCACCCCTGAAACTTTTCAGTCACTTTAGAAGTATAGATTATTGATTTCAAGAAAGAGCGCAAAAGGGCAAATCCATGTAGGTTGTTCCATTCTGTACAGAGCCTTTTACTTGCTGAGTGACATCCGAGGGATGTTTGGCCTCCAGGCTTTAAATGGTCCCTTACAGAACCCTATACATTCTTAAATGCTGTTCATGATGGAAATTGTTTTGAGTTCCCCTAGTGGTATAATCATTTAAGGTTTTGCTATATCACCAGCAGATAGTTAGACAGTGACCGAAAAAGTCTTCAGCTGTCAGTGATATTTTCGCCCGCATTATAAATCTAACACTAACCATGTTGATTTAAAACTGGCATATATGCTGTGTTATGACAGAGTACATCATTCAAAGTAATGGTAAGATGACATTCAACATTCAACAGCTTATGGCATAAGGAAAGGGAACGACATAGTAAGTCAAGGGAACAAGAAAGTTAAGATGTTGCCATGATTAAGTAATTATAAACCCCCCGCTTGTCTTTTTGTTACAAAACCTAGAGAAACCATAGTCAAATCTGGAAACCGCTTCATCCTTCAACTGGGAAGAAGGGTTGGTGGACAGGAGTGAAAAAAGAACATGTGGCAACCCTACAGAAACAAGGGACTGTGAATGGTTAAGCAATCTAATTAAGAAAATAAATAAATAATGAAATAAATAAACAAATAAAAAATCTACAAGAACAAGGTCTTACTAAGTTCTTCCCACACCCTAATGAATCATGACAACATCTTTTTTTCTTTTTTTTTTCTTTTTTTTTTTTATATGGTATGTCAGAGGCGCAGTAGAATAGTTCTCAATAAATAAATAAATAAATAAATAAATAAATAAATAAATAAATAAATAACATGGACTATGACCAGATTTACATGCACTCAATCAGTCAAGACATGATTGGTGTCTGGAGTTTTGTTTTTTAGCTTAGAACAGTGTTCAACTACCCCAGTCTTGTGTATGTAAATACTGTATACTGCCAAATAATCTCCAAAAAGTCTTCATATTTGTCACAAAGATTTTCGAAGCAACCAAAATGAGATTGGTGACAGCCTCACCAGTTCAAAAGCTCAGTACGTCTTGATTAATTTTGTCTAAAGTAAATGTTAAATCATTTTAATTGGATTTAAATGGATGATGAGTTGTCTGAGGATGGAAGAATGAGTCGGATACAAGCTCAGTGTTAATATGGAAGCCCATGCAGGTCAAACATTCAAAGATGTCAGTGGGTTCTCAGATCTTATGCACATTGTTAGCTTAAAGGACCAAAGCCAGGTCTGGATTAGGATGCAAATTATGGATGTTGACATATTTGCAGGCCAGTGTTTGCACTGGAAGAGGTGTGTGCCTCTGCCTGTGTGTGTGTGTGTGTGTGTGTGTGTGTGTGTGTTTGTTTCATATGCCCTGCCCCCTCTGTGTTTGATTGTGCCATCAATAGGACAGGGTGATGTATTTTGCTATATAGGAGGTCCAGACACAAATCCAGTCACAGAAAGGAAGAGCTGTGCCTCCTTGAGTCTTCTGCTCTCCAACAGGGAGCACATGCTGTGGAGTATAGACCTCATGTCCTATACATTATTACAGAGAAAGGTGGCTTGTATAAGTGTACTGTGTAGGTGGATGTGTCTATGATAGTGTGTACATGTTTGTTGTACTGTTAAACGCTGCAAGATGTTTCACTAAACATGGTCATTGATGATTCTGATGATAACTGAAAGACATAAGTATATATTAGCCTACATTTGATATGTAAATAATAACAGAATTTAGATATTTGTATTAATTAATTCAATGTTTTGATCAAACTTTTACATGTGCATACAATAATTCTTGCTTATAAGGCCTAAAAACATGTAATTTCTCAAACATATTGTTGGGATTTGAACATCTGGAGTGTTTTTGAGCTGAAAAGGCAAATATTATTATGAATTATTTGCAATGATTGGATTGAAAATACTTGGCAGTTGTACAAATAAAAAAAATAAATAAATAAATAACGTCCCTTATTATTTGTGTTATTTAGGTTTATATCACTATTATTCTTTCTCATGACTTATTCTGAAATTTTAACACTGTGTGACTGAAGAGTGTAAGAAAGAGAGTAAAAAAATCCTTCTATCTCGTTTTCCTCTATAATCTAATATCTGGGTCAGTGATGTGATCAGCCCTGCCCACTCACACTAATCACTCAGAGTCTGTATGCAGTTTGAGCATGTACACATGGACAGAGCTGTAAACACACACTGGAAGGCTCCTTTGGCATTTAAACTGGGATTCAATTCTTGGGATTTTAATTGAGTTAAATTAAAACTGTTTTCAGAGCTGGATAACTTGCTGATAATTCACCACACCATGGTTCAGTTGGGTAATTTTTGTAGTTTATGATATGATATCACTCTGATTACTCTGATTACTGATGATCTGCCTGCAAACTGCAGATCTTGGGTTTGAAGAGTTGTGATTTATAATGTTATAACAGTCTGTGGTCTGTATTTCTGTTAACTGTCTTTTTCTAGTCATGACTGAAGAGAGAGAGAGAGAGAGAGAGAGAGAGAGAGAGAGAGAGAGAGAGTTAGATGGTACACTTTTGCATAGTTTTATTTTTTTGTTTTTCTGTTTGTTTGGTTTTTTTTTTGTTTTTTTTTTTGGTTTGTCTGGTTACTTGTTTTAACATGTGCTCTTTAGCACAAGGCTGTGTTTATGTTTTGATCCCTGTCTCCACCCTAGCACCACCTATTCATGAGCGTTATCACCTGTGTCTCCTTTGTAGCCCTGCCCTCTCGTTATCTTCCACAGGTGTGCCTTGTCTGAGTATGTGTATAAGTAACCTCTGTGTTTCAGTGCTTCTTTGTTTGCCTGGCTGTGTTCAACACACCTCTGTTGTGACAGAGCACATGGTGTTTTTGAGTTACTAATACAGACCCATTAGTGTAGTTTTGTTATTCTTGTATGTTTTTGTTTATGCTGTTATTCAAAACTCATTCAAACGTGTCATCTTTTTCTCGTTAGAAATGAATGGTTGAATATTCAAAAACAATGCTGCAATGGGCAGCTCTGCCACACACTAGCCAAGAGTACGCACACTGCAGCCTTTCTCTCCATTGCTCTGCAGTACTGTCAGTATATAAAGAGTGTATTAAAGCCATTTTATATCAGACATGCACACAAAAGCTGGTCTTGAGCTGAATTGTTTTCAGCTGGGAGGTTTACTTTAGTTTTATATTCATTTTGGATCATACATTATCTTCAAATAATAAACAAATTATACATTACACCATTTCGGCTAGTAAACATTTTCAATATAAAGGTTGTTTTGATGTTGATTTCATATGTTTAAGTTAGAAAACAGTGAGTGAGTTGTCGAAATATTCACTAACGTGATCCTTTAAATCCCCCGATTCAGTAAAAGAAGATTGTTAAAGATGACTTGTTACTCATCATGATCTTGAGGTTGTCAGTTTGATCTTGATCAGGAGGTTGTGTCTAGAATGTTCATTGGTGCTGTAACCTCGGGAACCTTCACATGGTACCATGCTGTGGTGCGTCTTGTGTCCAATGACCTTGAGAGTCTATGTCATACAGTCTGCGTTGTGTAGGAAAGTTTTGAACCACACCTGAGCAACATCTTACCAGCACTGTAGCAACATCTTTGCACCAACACCTTGTGCCATATGAACAACTAGCAAACACCTTCCAAAGCCTTAGCAGTTCCCTATCAACATTGTATCAACACCTCAGCACCAACCTGTTACCAATTTAAGGTAGTAGAGGAATTAAAGTAGCAATGAAATTAAGGTAGTACTGGGTTTAAAGTGATTTTTCACCTTATCAGACAAAATGTATTAAATTAGAATTATCAGAGAATTATTAAATTAATTATTAGTGAATCTTTCAAGCCAACTTAGATGGCTTACAAACACTTCTAGTTATGAGTGCAATCCAGATGTGCAATATGGCTAAAATACTGCATTAGGGACTGCAGTAATACAGTCTAACACTATTCCAACCCTGCTTTAACACAGACAAATGTAAATTCTGTATCGTTTGAATCACTTTATTTAAAGATTTAGTTCCCTTTCTACAAAACATCACAAATCAATGACCCCTAAATCCCTAAATCCTATTTTAGTACAATTAAAAATTTACTAGATTTGAACAGATTTAATGCCTTAAAATCTGGAAAAAATGGGTATGTTCTAAAACATGAGACCAATAATGTATATCTGGATCATTTCAATTGGTCCATTTGTAAATGTTTATATTGTATAACAGACAGCTTACATTTTTATAAGGTATCAAGACAAACAAACAAACAAACAAAAAAATGAGAAGAAAACAGCGCTTATCAGCATTTGATTTGACAGGGACACTATGCTGCCTTTGTCCTTTGAAATGTAAACCTGATTAGCAATGCTCTTGTCTAGACAATTGCTAAGTCTTTGGAATCCTTCTGGTGACGCTTTCACGAGTGGGGGTATGTGAAGGAAGACCACTCCTACACACATTAATGGTTTAAAAAGAGAGCCACAGACTGCTACTGATCTAACAAGAGCAGTGCGTAGGGGAAGTAGGCATTCATACAGCCTCACACTGCCAGCCTGCCAACTCCACCATAAAACCTGGAAGAATTTCATTAGATTTTACACTAGAACAGGCTTTAACACATATGCTGGAGCTGTGCAGTTGGACTTCAAAAGACCAATAACGAATCACTGTGAATCACTGGCAGCTGGAAGTCATTCAGGTTCTTTTCAGCATGACATGTCTGCACTAGTGTCACTGACACCGCCAAAGGAATATGCCTTGGAAATGTTGAAAGAAGAGAAATAGAACCATCTCAGTCTTCTGCATCATCTTGTTCTGCTGAGTTACACTACAAGGACATTCCAGACCTCACCATGACTTCATTTGAATCATGTGGCAAAATAAGAAAGCAGAGCCAGATGTTTATATTTTTTAATAATCATTTCATATTTTACAATAAACAGCTATAATTTGTCTAGACAGCTTTATAGGTCTGCATTCTGTGTTGTGGTGCATTCTTCATAAGCATGACTTGGATAAATTAGAAAAAAAAAATAATAATAAAGCACTCATATACTGTCCACTTTATTTACGCTTGCTCACTTTGTGCAAAATGTCTTGTGTAAAGCAGATCTGTGGACATGAAATTACAACCACAGTGATGATGAACATATAGAATGAGCAATATAATATACTCAGTTAGAGTGTGTCACAATAATAGGAAGAAAAGGGGGGATTTACTCAAACAGTGTTACAAACACAACTCAGAAAATTATCAAGCAACATAGAGGGGCCTTTAGAGGGGAACCAATACCAGAACACCACCATAAACATCCTAGTTTTTGAAGCACTGGTGAAACTGATGTTAACATTATTTATTTATTTATTTATTCATTCATTCATTCCTTCCTTCCTTCCTTCCTTCCCAATTATTCTCCCAATTTGGAAGTGCCATTTACCCCACCACATTAGGACTCTCACCTGATCACATATGACACTATTGACCCTAAGAGGGTGAAGACAAGTGTACGCTTCCTCCAAAACACGAAAGGTCAGCCACCGCCTCTTTTTGAACTGCCACTGCATCATCGAACTGTCACTGCTGTTTAGCCAGTGCGCTGGGAGGAAAGTATTGGGCCCCTAGCTCCAATTCAACAGTTAACAGACGCCTGTGCCAGTCAGCATTGCACTGGGTGTGATCGTAGAGAGAGCATCATCTACCCACCCAGAGAGAACATGACCAATTTTTAAGTTATACAGTGTGACACCCTGTAACTGAGCACATTTATTCATCTCAATGAGTGGCTGTGTTTATCACTGTGCTTATAATCAGTGGATCCACTGTCAAACCAGAAATTCCACACAAAATAAACAAATGACACCTCCACTGTATCATGGAAAATAAGAGACAGCAGAGGATGTTACTCCATCAAAAGCAGGATAAACCATTTTCTCATATCCTGGAGAGAGAACAACAAATAAGCTGGTGTCCCAGTACTTCTGTCCATATAGTGAATGTGCATCAATTGCATTGTAAGTCATAAGCAAACTCTGTTCTGTTTCAGTTAAATAATATTGAAGTGAAATAGTCCATCTGTTCTTCTGCATAGCTAGACCCCACAGGACCACCACAGAGCAAATATCATTTGGGTGTTGGATCATTTTCAGCACTGCAGTCACACTGACTTGGTGGCGGCATGATAGTGTGCTTTGCACCAGTAGTGGATCCAGGATCCAGGATGCTGCTGGAGTTTTTAAACACCTCAGTCACACAGCTGGACTGAGAATAGTCCAGTAACCAGAAATAACCAGAGGACAGATTTATTTGTACACCACTAATTAAAATTTTAAGCACCCTCTAATGAGCACCCCCTAATGGACAGTGATAAACATGCATTCATGACAAGCCGAGAGAAGCCGTTCTCCTTGTTCTAAGTTAGCGGGCCATCATTTTGTTCTTGAAGCAGTAACTTGAAATATTGGTTAGAAATGTTTCATTTTATGTTCAGATTTATCTGTGAGGTTAGTTCAATTTTAAAAAAGATGATTCACTATTTCTCTCTTTCCTCCATAACCTGTCCTACCTGGGGGATCATACTCTGGAGAGGCATAACATTTCAACATTAAGTGACATTTGCTTTGATGCAGCTAGTGTGTGTGTGTGTGTGCGCGCGTGTGTGTGTGTGTGTGTGTGAGAGAGAGAGAGAGAGAGAGAGAGAGAGAGAGAGAGTGTGTGTGATTAGTCTGGAATTTGGAAAGAAAGGACACTGTAATGTCCCCTCTCTGCCCTAGAGAGACTGATTTAGAAAAGAGGACAGAGCAGGAGAAAACTTTTGTAGTTGATTCAGCAAGAGCAGAGGGACAAAGGAACACAATGCACAAGCACATACACACACATACATAAACACAAGCAAGCAGCACAGGAATGTGACGAGCAAGCATCACGAGAAATAAACTATATCATTTAGTCAACAATTGAATCCTATATACATTTGATCTGATTCGATTGGTTTCACATCGCAGTTTCAGGTGCACACTCAGAAACGTCTTGATGTACCTATGTCCTAGCATCTCTTACTGTGTGGGCTACAATTGCCAGTACTTGACATTGATGGGTTTGTAGATGAGCATGGGTCTGATGTCAGTGTTTTTACAGGTAAAAACGTTTAAAAACTGTAGATTTTTTCTCTTTTCCATGCAATTGTTAAGCTATGCACACTATAAATATTGTTCTTTTATTTATTTATTTATTTATTTATTTATTTTATTTTCCCTACACACTTATCCCATCCACCCAACGTGATAGGGATAGTAGGGAGTTCACACACATTGGAGTTAAGTGCCTTGCTCAAGGGCACTTCAGTCATGCTCTGCCAGTAGAGGGATTCCCCACATTTGAGGAATTAGTAAGGGTCAGTGGATTTGAAGCCTTTGCAGTGTTGAACAGCGATGGATTAACTCTGACCTGATCAACTCAAATGTCAAATAACTCCAACACCACACACCATTTAAATCCACGTGTATTAAAATAGCAGAGTTAAAATCATCTCTGAAATATTAACTGTCCATTTATTTTGCTGTGTACACTTGCTGCTTTTCTGCTCCCCTTTCTTCTCTTTAGTTTAATGGTTGACAATAACTTGTCTAAACTTCTTGAAATTGTTCCGAAAGTCTGAAATTTGATTCAGACCAAGACCACCTCTTTTAGTTGGACTAAATTTAAGCCCTCACCTTTCAGACCTGCTTATATATTTGTTTAGACCAAAATTTAAAGTCTGACGTTCCAGACCAAAAAAAGTAGGTTACTTCATTTCTGCCCCATTTTCTTCTTTTGGTTAATGGTTGATAACCCCTTGGTTAAACCTTTTGAAATTGGTCTGAATGTCTGAATCATCCAAGTGTTTTCACACTTCCAACAAACCAATCCACTTACTCTTAATTTTAGCTGGACCGAAAAAGTCTGCAGGTCCAGGCCACATAAGGTAGTGCTTCAACCTACACAGCATTTTAAACATGAACCTCAATGTTATGCTAATGAACCTAAACGTTTCTCATTAGATTATATATATATATATATAATTTGCAAAGTGAACCAAAAAAATAATAATTCTCACAACAGCAGCATGCATTTTTGAGCGTATCTAGGTCAATTGGCATTCATAACCCTCATTCAGTCACAAGTGTGTTCTGTAATTGCTATCCATCCCAGGAAGAATGCACTGCCATGATGATCTAAAAATACTACAGCTGTTGAGCCTCTCTATAGAGTGATCAGTGCAGTCCAGTGGTCCTTCACTGTGGGATTCACTGGGATTGGATAGTGTTAAGCGGATCAGCGAGGGGAAAGGTTTAGACTGATCAGCTGCAGCACGACAGAGAGAGAAGGAGAGGGAGAGACAGAGGCTTGGTGAGGCACATATAGTTACACATGGGGAGGTTTATTCTGCACCTCCACCTGCGATTAGAGGAGACAACACATACATGACCCAGCTCAGAACAACAGTAAACAAGCAGAGATCATTTCGATCAAACCAGGAATGAGAGCTCAGAACACAAATACACACAAAGAAAAACAAACAAAACACACACACTTAAAACAATGCAATTTTTTTTTGCCAACAACATCTGTTTCTGTAGTGATGGAATCTGAAAATAAAGCTCTTTGCCTTTGTACTTCAGTGCGGTCGGATGTCTGCAGCTATGTTTACATCAGAGCACCATAAGGCATGGGGGAGCTCTGAATGATTCAATGGGTTCAGAGCTTGCCAGGGGTCCTGGAACATGCCATGCATTATAATATGACATTTTAATTAATACTGTTAAAAGTTACTTTGATTTAAAATGTAATCCATGAAGGTCAGGCAGGCCAGGCTCCTGCAGGTTTCTGTTAGAGCTACGTACCAAACAAAGAACATATACAAGATCATAGTGGGTTAATGTTTCTAAAGCATTGGCCCTGTTTTAAGTTACAGTAGCACCATTTGCTTTGGAGCAGTGTCATTTAAGACTACTTAGGTCTCAAAATAAACAAATCAAAGAGCAGTTTAAGTGTTGCTTGTCTGGGGATGATGTGGAAATGTGAGGAACCTTTCTAAAGTTTAAAAGTGCTCTACAAAAATGTTCAATACCAGTTATAGATTGCTTTTGCCACTAATCCACAAACAATTGTATTACTAATTAAATCTTGAAAATTCATACTGTGCATAAACATGTCCCAGGTGACATGTCCATATGGAAACATATCAGAGACGATAGAGTCAGTGTGTACGCAGCAGTACGACACATTCAGCTGTAAGCTACCACCCACATATTAGCTGTAGCACTAACACCCAGGCTCAGCATGGTTGGAGCAGTTTAAATGGTTCTCTGGGATATAACACTGTGCTGAGAACACAAACAGGTGGAGGGAGTTGTGGCTGAAAGAGAAAAGCATGACTGTAAGTGAAGCATTTGATTTAGTCTTATGGTTAGGGACTGGAAGGTTGCTGGTTCAAATCCTTGAACTAACAGGGCATGAGAAGTGCCCTTTTACAAGGCACTTCACTCCCTAGCTGCTTTTGGGGCATCGTGGACAGGGTTCCCCACTGCTCTGGGCATGTGTGCTCACTGCCCCCTAGCGTGTGAATTCACTAGTGTGTATGCATGTGGAGGACAAATTGCCCTGTGTGCAACACAGTGGTCAGTGTGCACATTTCTTTCATTCCTTCCATCTAATGGTAGAAAGAACCATAGTGCACCTTTTAAAAAATAGCTTTAAAATCATTGTAATGCTCCAATGACAAGCTTGCGTGAACATATTTGTGTAAAGTCCTATAATATTACTCTTCTGCCTCGGTTTACATGCTGCTTTTACTTTCACTGATGGTTCTGTATCTCTCAGCTTCTCTAGAAATGCAAATGGAACAAGAAATACCCAAGATCATCGCCTGGCCTTAGCTTCTGGGGTTACATTTTATAACGCTCTTCCAAACTTCAACAATGCCAACATCACACAATCTTTGTTTGAATGAATGAAAATGAGCACACCCCACCACCCCCGGGCCAAACAAGAACAAAAGCCCATAATCAATGGAACAAAATTGACTGCCAGGGACCACCCACCCCTCCACCCCTGGAAGAACAAAACCTGTTGTGGGTGTGTAGTCAGATGAAATGCTGATTCTTATCCCTTGAGTTGCTACAATGCTGCTTTAATGCAATAGCAAATTCTGTCTAAAATCAATCTTTATTCAAAATCTATTATTTAGATTTTTAATTATTTTTAATGAATTATTTTTAAATATAAATCTGTTTTGTAGATTGTAAAATTGTAAAATGTTTCTAAACTAATTGGAGCTACTACCAACATGGGTATTGTTACTGAGTGAGCACAGGAAACACACTTGAAAGGTGTAATTGAAAGGCACTAAGATGTTGGCAGTAGCTTTGTTTAACAGCATCGTGTGTGGCATAAGCTTCACTGGCACACGGCCACGATCTCATTTTATAAACAGCTCTCTGTACCACTGCATGAAGAATCTTTAGAACAAAAAAGCAGCGCGTCCTGTACATTCAATGGAGGCGTGCACTGCACACTAACTGCTGCTATGTCTCAAAACTACAGAATCCTCATATTCCCTTTAAGTGGGTCAGCTGATGATTAGTCATGAAAAATAAATCAGTTCTTCCTCCCATTGGTAAATAAAGGCAATGATTAAGCTGCAAGAGCAGCCTGTTCCCAATGGTGGTGGTGGTGGTGGTGTGTGTGTGTGTGTGTGTGTGTGTGTGTGTGTGTGTGTTAGTAATACCACTGTTTAGTTCACATCTTCAATTCCAGTCAACCTTAAGAAAGCCATTTAGAATTTGGACCAGAGGAGGAGACTGCAGGGCAACACACTGAGCACAGGCAGCATAGGCTATTATCCCCCCTCTAACCTTTAAAACTGTCTCAAACTCCACTAATTTGACTTTTCAAAGTCAGTGGTGGGCAAATAGGCCTCTCGAACTAATGACCATCAATTGAGCCCTCTCCATTTTAGCAATGTCACAGACACTGTGAGCCAGTCTGTCTCTCTATTAAAAATGTCATTAATTTGCTGTTTGAACTGTAAATCTTCGGAGAGCATGTTAACTGCTAACAGCACTCGCAGTCTTGATGAGTTATCGCCTTCGGCACATAAAAAGGTAATGACTGAATGACATCATAAAGCCCTCAAGTGCTCAAAGAAACCTGTGCGAGGCCTCAAAGCATAATTAGTAAAGAAGATGATGGTGTACGAATCACAGACTGATTTTGGTTATAGTGTTCTCGATGGATCTTAATGTCCTTTCTTGCGCTTTACATACACGCCTGACCACCGTTTCTGGAGTAAACAATGCCACCTTTAGGCAGCCGTAGGTACAGCTCCCTTGGGCAGATGTGCACCATCCATAGCGCATGTTCCATTATTTCGACTGAGCCCAAAATAGACCGAGTGCATGTTTATAGCCCTTCTGGTTTGAAAATGAAAGTTCCTTTCTTGCATAAACTCTAAATAGGCAACAGTAAAGGAAGACAAATGTGCACATGCTTTTGTGTACTTAATACAATTCTAATGAAGAGGAGCAAGGGAACAGCACGACAGTTTGAAGGTGTGCGATGAGGAGACAGGTTATTTGTGCTCACAAAAGCAAGCATATGTGCAAGGGGGGAATGCAGTCTAATATTTATGCAAGACAATGAGAGGGGATGTGTGAGACTGAGCTCTCTGATATTCTACTGTGAATACGTCAAAGAAGCAGCGGGGGTGTGTAGCTGTGTGCTCTGGGATGTTGGAATAGAGTTTACGAAGAGATATTTCCGACCTCAAAGTGATGGAAATTTGTGGGGAAACTAAAAAAATGCCATATGTGTGTGTTTATATATGCTGGTAAAGGTGTAATCACACATTTAACTGATCTACCAAGACACTAAACAATATTTAATACCTTTAAAATCCTGCCAAACTGAATTTACACTTAATAAAGTAGGAGAGGCATTCAAATGTGAACGGGAACTGATAGAACATAAGAGCTGCTTTTTTATTCCCATTAAAGTGTTCAAAAAAGAGCTTGATGTAGTAGGCAACAACCGTGTGTTTTCCAAGATAGTGTTTGTTCCGTAATCTGTAGACGGGATACAGAAACTAAGCTGCACATAATGAACAGTGTGATGTGTTGTTATTCATTTCTATATCTTTAGTGCCACCCGTTCAACGTTCAACGCAGACGTTAAAAGCTGTGTTTCAACCTGATCTGTTATTACCTGATCTCTTATTGACGTTACAGTAGATGTACACTACACAACGCTCACATCACACAGCATCATTATTCTCTGAACTTCTATTATGAGGACGTAGGTGTGTGCAAACTACAGGAGTGATCTCCGATGAGGTCCACACCATACAATCTGTCACCTGGAGAGATCCGTGACAAAGCAACCCTGGTCAAGAAATCTCAAATAAGCATTTGAATCGTCCAGTTTAGGCTAAACTAAAGGGGCATCCTCTAAAGCTACAGTTGCTTCTGAACTGATGATTTGTGAAGAAAGAGAAAGAAGAGAATAAATAAGCAACATATACATCTTATATTCTTCTACCCTGTATGGTGGTGTAAAAATGAATTATGACCATTTCTGCTACTTAATCCAACACGTGTCATACTGGTACCCCAGGGACGAATGAAACACAGTGAAATGGTAGAAAATGGGCACCTTAAAACATTGCTTTACTGTTTGCATCAGTAAATGATAAAATGCAGCTCTAATGTCCATGAAAACTAAACAAAGGCAGCAACAAAATGGCATTTCGATAGAAAATATGATGGAAAATAGGTGATGGTTTTGTGAGAAACATGCTGAATGAATGAAATCAGACTGATTTATAAGATTAAAATAAAATTATGGCAGCACTACACACCTGGCAGCATCAAATTCTCTGAAGCAATGCTGAGGAGTAATTTAATACATGAAATGGTGCTCCATATTTACAATGAACACTACTATTCCATTACAGTTATGATGTACGTAGATACTCACAGTACAGTTACAGTTATTGGATTACACTGATTTGCCCAATGTCTATTCATTTTCAAATTAAATGACAGTCATTCCACATAAGAATGTAATTCTTATAGACATAAGACCTGCCACTGTATGTTTACATATTTACATTGGCGGCATTTGTCAGAGCCCCTTATCCAGAGCAACTTACAAAAGTGCTTTGCTGTTCACTCAGATACCCTTACATACAGTTCACTCAAGGTCACAGAGCTGACAGCCAGGAGAAATAGAGATTCAAATATTATTTCACGTTTAAGTTAGAAAAAGGAGAACATGACACCAGTGTGTACTGCAACCTCTGTTTGCCAGCTGCTAACTTGCTTTAAGTGTCCAAAGACTCCACTTCCAACCTACTTCCTATTTTGGTCTGGCTAATGTCTGCAGCTTATTGGTTGGCTTAGTTTTGTAAATGTAAACATGCACATAGACTCATCATGTTTGCACAAAGGGGAACTTGTCCATTTAAGCCATCCACACTGTGAATCATACACTTTAGTGAATTCACACTCTCCGGGTCAGTGAACATACATGCCCAGAGTGGTGGACAGCCCTATCCACCTTTCCAAGGGCATGTCAATCATGTCCTGCCATTTCAGGGAATCAAAACAGCAACCTTACAGTCACAAGGCTGGTTCCCTAACCACCAGGCCATAGGTTATAGGTATCCACCTACCGGGTCAACGGAATTGTTAACTCACAGACTCCTGTATGGCAAATAATGATAACGATATTGTCAAACAGTCATACTTATCATAAAGCAGATTATGAATGTGTCATTTAAAATTAGCTAAGGTTAGATTTTATGCATTATGTAGTATGCAGGAGTGTAAGGGTGCTATAAAAAATTGATTACATGATTAAACGTTTCGTCTTCGTCCACTTATCTGGGGCCGGGTCGCAGGGGCAGCAGCCTAAGCAGGGATGCCCAGACCTCCCTCTCTCCCCACACCTCAGCCAGCTCCTCGGGAGGGACCCCGAGGCATTCCTAGGCCAGCTGAGAGACATAGACCCTCCAGTGTGTCCTGGGTCTACCCTGCGGTCTCCTCCCGGAGGGGTGTGCCTGGAACACCACCCCGGGGAGAAGTCCAGGGGGCATCCGAAAAAGTTGCCAGAGCCACCTCAACTGGTTCCTCTCCATGTAGAGGACCAGCGGCTCTACTCCGAGCTCCTCCCGTGTGACCGTGGTTCTCACCCTATCTCTAAGGGACCGCCCGGCCACTGTACGGAGGAAACTAATTTCAGCCGCTTGTATCCGCGATCTTGTCCTTTCGGTCATTTGTTTCTATGGTCACTGTTTAAGCTTCTACTTATTCTCCTGTTGAAATGTTTATCCTAAGATACCAGTTTCAGGATGTCGCTTTATGGCTGAGGTCCCACCAAACAATGAACTAGAGATGCAATATTCTTAAGTAAGCAAGGTGTCATTGGCACACCCACACTGTTCGAACAATTAAGTAAATGTAGAACTATTCAAAAGTAAGTAAACATTCCCAAAACTGCCTAATCACAGCATACATTAGGTCCATGGTGTGCTTATCCTACCCACATTGAGAACAGACTACTGCATGCTCGAGCGATTTTGGATTGCAGACTCTGCTTTAGTGAACCCTGCTCTGCCCACCATTGGCTGCTTTTACTCAATGCAAAGAACACATCTCAAGTTATGCTTAAGCAACTCTGTGCAGCACTGTCAAATTAAATAATGCAAGTTAAAGTTAAACATTTTTTATTCATTTAATTGCCCCCATTTTTTGCACTTTTTTGTTTTAAGAGTGTTGCAGACCATGACAACTGACAACTGGACTAAAAAAAATAAAAATAAAAAATAAAAACTATGCAATAGTTATCTAACAGTCTTCTGGAACAAGCAAACAATATTTAAGGCCCAGTGACTGACAATTACTGCAGTGGCGAGGATTCAGAGAGTATTTGTATTGGTACTTCATGCTCTTGAGCTCCCCCTGCAGTCAAAACTGATGCACTGTGTCACATTTAAAGGACACACTTTATACCTGCATTTCTGGACAAGCCGAGAGAACAGTCAATGACAGTGAATGCAGCATGTGGACTGCAGCGGTAGAGTAATGTTTTTGGATTTTAAATTAGTGTGACTCAGACAGAGTTACACTCTTAATGCAAGGTAGGTATATGCTTGCAGTGAGTTCATGCTGTCTGTGACAGAGGGGTTACTGTGTTTTTGGCGACATTGTAGGAGACTTACAGTGTACTGGTGGATGCAGGTTAGATAAACTATTGGAATTAAAGCTGACTGTTGTGTCGGACTTAAAGCTAAACATTATTCCAATTCCCTGAGTGGTACCAACCAGACACCAGCCATGGAAAATCTTACTGGTTGGACTTGCAAAAGGGTTCATGTTTTTTTGTTATTTATTAATTTTATTTTTTTTGCGAAAGGGTTCATGTCATTTTAGTACAGAGGTTTGAAAAAAATGTATTAGCAAAAGAGGAAATTGACAGAGATACAAGTAGCTCCTCTATTTACTCATCAGCGTCACACCCAAAAAGTCAATTTGACAGTTTAGTGCCTTAGTTTGTGTGTGTGCGGGACTAAGAAAACTAACGCTGCCAGAAGCATGACTCCTCTGAGAAGTCTTTGGAAATTCTTGAAGATTTGAATGTTTTGTACAATGCATTTCTACATTTGCCACAGATTTGTGCAATATGCTGCTTTCACTTTGCCACATAACTCATAGGCTTCTATATTTGAGAAATAAAACAAGGAATACTCCTTTTTTACGGGATATGAGAGAATATAACACATTATTTCTTTAGGAAAAAGGCAGTGGGATCTTACTGATATCTGTGAGCACACAGTCCGTAAAAGACTGATGTGGGAGATCAGACGGAACTAAAATCACTACGATAACTTGATAATTAAATCACCCCACCTGCCCATTCAAAACGAACTCCTCCAGAATAAGGCTTAAGTTGCAAATCATCTAGAATGGCCTTTTCAAATCATGCTAAGCCGCTTCAAAATGAGTGGAATACAATAAACATGCCACTGTAACTCCTGCAGAGGTCAAATGATTTCACTCATGACAGGAAAGCCTTGTAGAAGTTAATTTCAGACTAGGTTTCACCGTGTGCTCCCCACCGCAACACTTCCCTCCTAGTAAGAACAAACCACATCCCTGGGGACCTGCAGCCACAGACACATACGGGTATCTCCAAACTGCGAAGAGCTGCAGCCTCAGCCTGTGTGAACTGGACTGACATTTTCGTACTATACTTTAGCAGTTGTTCATTTGCAATTCTATTACATTTTGGCAGCATGACTTCTTGTTTGCTGTCATGCATTGTTTTGATGTGCTCACCGAGGAGGAATAGCTCAAGGGATACTTAGTGTACCATAGCGTTAAATTTTGATAAGTGGCGCGTAACAATTCTAACACTAAAGAGGCCACATAAGATTTCTGCCTCAGACTCTAATAAAACATTCATGGCTGTTCAGATGGCATGCCTTTAATCCTTCCAGAAGTTGTTTTAGATTATACCTCGGTTTGGTGTGATACATAAGTTAATGCTAGCACTGCCAGCATGCTGCTCTTTCACTTAAGAGTTTCCTCATGCTTGTTTTTAATCCCCTTTTTCATTCTCTCTATCTAGGGAAAAGGAGAAGGATGGAAGAAAAAAAAAAATAGTTGAAGAGCAGAGTTATTGTAATAGCACACTCAACGCAAACAAATCTCAATGTTATTAAAAATGCATCATCCTGTTTCAGATTCCAAAAGAGGAACGCTCCAGGGAATAGCAGACAGGTCACCACAGTGTGAACAGTCTTCTTAAGAAAACAGCTAAATGAAGCAAGAGGGATGCAGGGAAAAAAAGGTTAATAGGCAAACTTCAGCAATTAGATGACAAAAATCAGTTCTTCACCAAGATCAGAAGATGAACATAACAAGACGACACGTGCAGTGGCCCTGTTTATCACAGAGTACAGGCTGCAGGGTTGGACGTACGACCGCTGAATGCTAATGAATGGAACCCTGCCCTGATGTACGAGTTTCTCCTTAAAAATGGCATTCTTTAGTTAAGGGTCAAACATTGCTGGCTTCTTAAGATATGTAAAACCAGGTGCTTATGAACACCTGCTGTCTCTCTCGCAGTACTGCTGATCTCGGCAATGCAGCAAACAAAACCAATACATATTATTTAGAAATGTACTGAGACCTTAATTATCGGCTAGTTGTTATAACCACCATTAAACTATCATCATTACTCCAGTACAGCTGAGCATTTCAGCAGACGCGGTGGTCCAGTGTCTCTTTATCAGTAATGAGTGGTTTGACCAGACGAAGATGGGTTGCCCCTCATGAGCCTGGTTCCTCCCAAGCTTTCTTCCTCCAGCTCCGAGGGAGCTTTTCCTTGCTGCCCTTTGGCTTTCGGTGGCAATTGGTCTTTATCCCTTGTGTTTTGTGCTGTAGGTCATCTTATTGTTGACCTCTGTAAAAACTTTGTGAAATCAGTTGTTAAAAGCATTAAATATATATATATATATATATATATATATATATTTTTTTTTTTTTTTTTTTTTTTTTTGATGATTTGATACTACTGCATGTCAACATGGAATGAATATATACATATATATGGCTGTTCTCAGAGTGCTTAATCAAAACAGAAATGGAAAGTTGTCTGGAAGTGGAAAATGTGGTGGGAAAAGCTTCACAAGCTACAGAGGTGAACACAGCCTTGATATTTGACTGTAAAAGAAAAGTTGATTCAAGGTTTTTTCTTCACAATACATCAAGACACTCCTGAAGTGCAGATGATGTCTGAAGAGTCTTAACTGGGCTAAGAACTGGACTGTTGCTCAGTGTCCCACAGTCCTCATTTTAGATTAAAGTAAATTTTTGCATTTCATTTAGAAGGCTAGAGGGGCACATAATGTTTTAGTGTCTGAGGCCCAGTGTGAGATTTCTGCAACCTGTGATACCATATTATCTGCTGGAGTTCGACCACTGTGTTGTTTCAAGTCCAGAATCAATGCAGCAGCTACAAGGAAATATTGAAGCTCTTCATCCTTCCATCTGCTGATAAGCTTTATGATGCTGATTTTCGTCTCCAGCAGGACTCAGCACTTGCTCACAGTGCCAAAACTACTACCAAATGGTTTGCTGACCATAATAATATTGTGCTTGATCAGCCAGTCAATTCCTGAAACCCAGAGAGAATCTATGAGATATTGTCAAGGGCAACTTGTCTTAATATACGTCTCAGCCATGCCCCCAGCCTACTGCTTCCATGCCAAACTGCACTATCACAGTAAGTCAATGCCAGGAATTGAGTGTATGAATGAACATGAATGCACATATTTCTGTATTTAACATTCTTTTGTCTTTGATCTTATTAAATATAATATAATAATTTGATATATTGAATTTCAGAGTATGAGCCATACAGACCCAAAAAATACATTTATGGATTTAATTCTGAGCAACTATTTTCAGTTGGTTTTTTTTCCAGATGCACAGGTACAACTAGTAGTGAAGTGTGATGACAACTGTTTGGTCACATAGGAAACCAAAATAAAAAGATGATATGGATAAGATATATATATATATATATATATATTATTTTTTTTTATATTAAATGTTATATTAATTTGTGATTTCTTTCATATTATATATATATATATATATATATATGTTGGTTATTTCCAAATTGCATGCCTCATTTTGCCTCTATGCACATATAGTTTATATGAAGTACAGTCTGTTTAGATAGTGAGCTGGAAAAGTATAAGGAAGGAGTAAGGAGTACGGAAAGTATTGAGTAACATGAACAATGCCGTCCCTATAGAAAGAGTATGGGTTGGATTGAGTGCAAGTTCACAGCACAGGCTAGGATACATTTATAGCCTTAAGGTTACCAAACGTAAGAAGAAATTAACCAAATTTGTTCTATTTATGGAATAATGTGACTATAAATTTGAATTACCTACAACACAACTACTTAACTACTCAAGTTATATCACTGCAGTATATGAGATGGCATATACTGCAATAGGTAAGCTGTGTATAGTTGTGTATAAGCTGTGTTACTAAGTGTGTAAGTGGTAAAGTATCAGATGTGTTGCATAATTAGTATTATTAATTAATACCTGCTCTTTTATTTTGTCCCTGCTATTACTGCTGATATAGATAATAGTTATTTAACTTATTGTGTTGATTATTTAAATCAAGCATTTTTAAGGCTGAAACATGTTAAACAACAATGATAAAAGTGAGTAATGGAGTTTGCACATGCTTAAATTACAGATTTAGCCAACTTTGATGAATAAGATGGTTGTATAAATGATATCGTTTAATAACTCTATGTTTAGACTGAAAACATATGTCGCTGTGTATAAGTTATGCAAATGTGGATCGTGGGTAAACAAAAATAAATAGCCATTATTAATAATAAACATGTTTTTTTATATATATATATAAAACTGCAAAAGTATGTTCTGGCCCTTTTGGTTCTGAAACAGAAATAAGGTATAGGAACGCAGCACAGCCTTCCCATGTCTGTCTTCATATCTGTTTAAAGCATCTGATTCAGAATATCACAATTAGTTATATCCATTAACAAGATTCCCAGAGAATCGAGCATTTCAATCAAGTGTGCAGATGGCATAGCAACTGCTTAACGGCACACAACAGCTCAGACCATTAAAATGCTGGATTTCTGCACAGAAGAACATGCTGTGAAAGTAAAAGACATTGCAAATGTGTTCTTCTGTACATATGCAAGGACACTTCCTTGATTCAGGCTTTAGATGCACAATTCCCAAAGTAACTGTTGATGGGATTAGCTGAGATCTTGTGAATTTCTTTGTTGGCACCCACACCAGTGCAAGGAGGGAGCACATTATCATATCAAAGAGGTAACTGGGGTGAAGCCCTGAATTTAAAGTATGTCGCTTTGGTGACGTTTAAGGTCTCACGTATCTACACACATACAAGAGAGTGGGTATTGCTCTCTCTCACTTTAAGACACCACACACACACACACACACACACACACACACACACTGAACTACTGACACCGTTTTTGAAGTCTTTGATGTTCATGGTGCAGATTAATACAAATACCTGTGCAGTTCAAAGGAAGTCCTAAGCCAGGTGATGCACCACATTTATTTTGGCACCCATTTAGTGGACACACTGTACATGAACACGGCATACAGTTTTTGAACAGAAGGACATGGGACAACGTCCAATGATAGAACAGTCAAGCATAATATTACTACAGTGCTTCTGAAATCCACAGCGTTTCCCTTTTTGCACATCTTATGTTACAGCCTTATTCCAAAATGGATTAAAATTTCCCTCAGAATTCTCCACACAATACCTCACGATGACAAAGCGAGAAGTTAGTTTGAAATGTTTGCAGATGTATTAAAAATACAACACAAAAATACAACATACATAAGTATTCACAGCCTCTGCTCAATTCTTTGAATATGATGCTAAAAGCTTCAAGCTAAATTCTTCTTTACAGAATCTCTCTTGCATGCAGTGTCAGTGCACAACCATTTTGAGATATCTCCAGAGATGCTCTATCAGGTTGGAGTCTGGATTCTGGCTGGACCAATCAAGGAAATCACAGAACTGTTGGAAGATAAACCTTCATCCCAGTCTGAGGTCCAGAGCGCTCTGGAGCAGGTTATCATCAAGCATATATCTGTACATCACTGCAGTCATCTTTCCCTCTACCCTGACTTGTCCCCCAGTTTCTACTGCAGAAATACATCTCCATGGCATGATGTTGCCACCACCATGCTTCACTGTAGGAATGGTATTGGCTAGGTGATGAGCAGTGCTTGGTTTCCTCCAGACATGATGCTTGGCATTCAGTCCAAAAGTTCAATATTTTTGTTTCTCGTGGTCTGAGAGTGCTTTAGGTGCCTTTGGGTAAAACTTGGTGGAGAGCTGCAGAAATGGTTGTCCTTCTGGAAGGTTTTCAGGGTTCTTGGTTACCACCCTGACTAAGGTCCTCCTACCACGATCCATCAGTTTGGTTCCAAACTTCTTCCATTTATGGATGATGGAGGCCCCTAGGCTCATTGGGACCTTAAGACCTTCTGTACCCTTCCCAAGATCTGTGTCACAATCCTGCCTCGGAGGTCTACACATAATTCCTTAGATGGCTTGGTTTGTGTTCTATCATGCACTGTATACTATTGGACCTTATCTTAGCAGGTGTGTGCCTTTCCAAATCATGTCCAATCAACTTTATTTTCCACTTCTAAAAAACAAATTCTCTGAATGATAAAATGAATAATTCCAGGGACCCGGAAAATTCCCAGATTTGAATCCTCTTGAAAACCTGTATGACTACGTGGAACAATGAATAAAATACTAGGCAAGTCATCAATCTGGCCTGAACTGATGGATTATTGCTTTGATGTTAGCTACATCTGGAAACTTGAACAGACTATGGCAAATTGAATCACAGCTGTTATCCGTGCTTGTGGAGGCATTATATGCTATTAGGTAAATTTTGAGTCAGGGGTGACTCATTTTTCAGTCGGTGAGCTCATCATAATTATATACTTGCATCATAGAGTGCCTTTATTACCAAATTATGTCCGCCGAACTCCAGCACCGTTTTTGAGTTTTGAATGAATGCAAAACTTGGCACAAAAGTGAGGTGTGAATAGACCATTATGAAGTAATCATGTGGTGTGAAAGACTACAAGTAATTATCTCCAGCTAAGGGTGACGCAGAGAGTGTGGGAAGTAATAAGTTATGATGAATTGATTGCAACATTTAGGTTGGAAAAAAAAATATATGGAATTACTTTTATAGATAGCATTAACGAGACATTAGTTTATCATATTACTTCTATTGGACAGAACACTTTATAGTAGTAGCAGTAAAGGACAGGTTTTTACAATAAACTATAGATGACCATTGTAAACTAAACATTCATTGTCCAGATGCCTCCCCCTTCTTTAGCTCAAAAGTCATTTTCATTAGCCCAGTATCATCCCATTCTTGTTTATCTCTCTCTCTCTCTCTCTCTCTCTCTCTCTCTCTCTCTCTCTCTCTCTCTCTCTCTCTCTGCAAAGTAATTAACTGAGGATATTGCTGTGATTTGGGCAGTAGCACATGCTAAAAGGGCAATGGCACTCTTGACATTCTTCCTTGGCTAACCCTCACAACCCTCAATAATCCAACAGATTCCTCTGACATTTAATCACCATTCATGTCTACTGGGGATAGTTGACAGAAGCAAAATGGAAGACTCCCAAACACAACCACAACATGCCCATTTCTCCATTTCAGCTTTTATTTAACCCCAGCAACCCTCTCCTAACACCTGTACTGAAAAATGCCCCTGCTTATTGGAATGTCATATGTCTAATAACTGAGCAAATTTCTCATTCTCGAATGTCAAATTTTATATTAGCCCCATTTGCATAAACCGAGCTGTGAAACACAGCATATAAAAACAGAGCATGTGGACAATCATATTACAACATTGTTGCAATTTGTTTAAACCTTGTAATCTAGTTCATCAGAGAGTGCTCATCTTAAAATCAACAGAGAAAACACACACTCTGCACTTTTTTTTCCATACATTAATTTTATTCCTCTGGAAGTTATATGCCATGTAGAGAAAAAACGTATGGACTTGTTTACAAGATGAAGCTTGGCAACCTTGAAATCTCACTTGGGGGTATCTTCATTAAGATGGTGTTCCATTAAGTGAGAATATCAAACCTCTTTTATGCAAGCCATCAGAGTGTAATCAGGAAAGGGGTTTGGGATTTACTGCATGCAGATGATTATAATCCAATTCACATTCTGTTTATCTTTTGCACCGATTGTTTATATTGTGATTTTTTTTCTCTGTTTTCACTGATAATCTGATCATTTTCTGTCACAACTAGCATGGAGATGATGGGCTGGAACTTTGGAGGAAAAAAATCACTCTAATCTGACCGTTCTGTTCCTCCAGAAAATGTACAGATGTGATTTAGTTTTGGATTTTTAAAAATTTGATTATGGTGCATATTGTAAATCCAGAAAGATCATGCTTTTTAATGTAAGTGGAGGTAAACTGATGTGTGCTCTACACAGATTTGAGAGCTCATAAACAGTAAAAACTTCAGAAGTGTACTTTGAAACTGTGACACCGGGTAAATTGCTGTTCATTTGTCCTCTACCTGCTCCATAATGGTACAAAGTGCTTTGCACCCAGTAATCACCACTTGCTGCTATGAACAATAAAGCTCTTAAATGAAAAGAAATTTGAATTTGAGACACCATCAAATCTGCAAACTGACCATTTTAAAAAAAGGTCATTTTTGATTTGCTCCTTTGCTGATTCCAGTTACTGCTTTTGTTTAGACTTACGCAAGCAATCTGTGTGAGTCATAAGTGGAGGAAAGGAAGCACAGCCCTAATTAATGAATGAAGACTCATGTCCAACCTCAGCGTGGTGACACCACACCTCTCTCAAGTCTGTAGTTATGCCCTTGGGATGAAATCCACCTCTGTGTGCTGTTCACTGGAGTGATAATGACTGCTTTCACACATTTCACCATGACACCACTGCAACTGAGAATTAGAAAAAATAAACAGCAAAAAACAAAAATCAGAAAATCAGAAAAAAAGGGTCTTTTGGGTTTGTACTCACTTCCCTGGGTTTTGGTTTGGCTAAAAATTCATAAGTTGGCATTTTCTGTTGTTGCTTATTTATCTACAATATGGTCGTCAGCTGGAGTACGCCAGTTTGTTTATGAGGGAGCAGATGATGAGGGGAAAAAGATGGTAGAAGCCACTCCCTCACACAGATCCACTTTCTCTTCATCACACGCTGAGTTTGACCTCCTTTTCTGTAGACACTGGCTTAGGAGTAGCTTAAGTCCTGGTTCATTTATCAACCAATATTCTCATAAATATCAGAGTCTGGTGGTGATGCACTTCTTAGTGTTACAGCTAGTCCATTTAGAACAGTCTGCAGGACCCAAACCAGTCTGGCTTCAAACCCACGCACTCTACAGAGTCTGCTCTCATTGCAGTTACAGAAACGCTCCAAGCTGCAAGATCAGCCAAACTGTCATCTGTCCAGATTCTCTCTGACCTTTCTGCAGCCCTTCTGTACAGTCGATCACAAGATCATCCTTGGAATCACCAGCTCTGAATGACAGTAGTGTGTGCATCGGTTGGAGGAGTGCTCTTACCAGATAATTTGGCAGGGGGCCCACATGTGCTCCATGCAGACTCTCCACCAGCATTCCACAATGCTTTGGATGTTTGGATGCCTTCTTTTCTCATTATTTACTGACTTTTAGGCTTTTTAATTGGCTGTAGGCCTTAATCAACCTTAAAAGAAATGAGTGGGTGCATGGAAATATTTAGGGGTTCTGGGTTGGTCCATTTCACCACCCTGTTTTAGTCATGCTGGGTTGTCTTCTGAAGGAGGACACAATGTGTCACGTATCTGTCTTGTCCCTGTGGTCTGTCTTTGTTTTGTTTACATTTCCATGTGCTTTTGAGCACATGTAATGTCTCCTCCCATTCCCAGCTGTGTTCCATTTGTAACCCTGCCCCATCGTTATCATGTCCCAGCCATGTCCAATGTCATTGTGTATATTAGTTCCTGGTCTCTGTTTGTCCTTGTTGGTCTTTGTGGTTATGTGGCTTTGTAACGTTGTGTTTTCTCATCTTAGTGTTTATTTGTATCCTGTTAATAAATACATCCCAGAGAGTACGTCTGCAACTACCTGTGTCTGGGAACGTTACACAATGTTTGAAGGTTTATGTGTGTGGTATGTCATTGTACCAACTTTCTCCTTTTCTTCTAACTTTGCGTAGGTGAATTAAAAACTACTGAAATTGTCTTCAATGCCATGGGGCAATAATAAAGTACACCTCGTTTTAATCCTGAAACTTTTAAACTGTTTTATTTGAAATCACACTGAAATGGTCCCTAGGTGCAGGAATAAGACATCTTTTGGTGTACAAATAAGTTCCTGACCCTTGGTTATTCTCTTGAGTGGGTCAGTTCTTTTGACCATTCAGAGCCAAGGGAACTTTTGATGTCCAAGGTCACTTAGAGAATATGGATTTTCTCAACATCAATTTCTCTGAACCTGCTTTGGCTTGTAACAGAAGTCTTTGGGAAATCCCCCATCAACTCACACACAGCTTGAAGAAACACACCCACACACATACAAACACACCCATCACATACACAGCTATGAAGGTATGTACAACCATAACATTATGACTACTTCATTATGTCTCACTACCTATTAAATCAGCTCAACTGACCATACTTTGTAGTTCTGTAATTACAGATTGTTAGCCTCTGCATACTCAGTTAGCCTCCTTTCATTCTGCTCTTCAATGGTCAGGTCCCCCACAAGACCACCACAGAACAGATATTTTGTGGGTGGTGAGTCATTATCAGCACTACAGTGACACTGACAGGTGGTGGTGTTGGTGTGTTGCACTGGTAGGAGTTGATCACACACAGCAGTGCTGCTGTAGTGTTTAAATATGAGTGTGTCCACTCACTGTCCACTCTGTTAGACACTCCTGCCTTGTAGATGTAAAGTAAAAGACAGTAGCTCATCTGTTTCTGCACAGATTGTCATGGTCATTCTCTAGTCACCCTCTTCATCAGTGCTCACAGGACGCTACCCAGAGGACACTGTATTCTCAGTACAGCAGTGACATTTAAACACTCCAGCAGCACTGCTGTATCTGATCCACTCGTGCCAGAGCAAGACACTGTCAAAACACCACCAACCTTAACAGAAAAGTCTGATTCTGCAACAGAGAGGTTGCATACTTACAGTTTATACATCAAAAACGTAATACTCCTGGCACCTTTAGAGCAGTAAGGGTGTAAAGGGCAGAAGCTGAGAAACCAATTTCCAACATTCTAACAAAGACTGATTGGTATATAGTATAATAGGTTACAGTGCTGGCCTCCACGCTGACCTTTGTGATATGATTAAAATTATGCTACCCTGAATAAGAATATCTGCCAAATGCTGTAAATGGAATGGAATGAATATGTATTGTAAGGTTTTCCCTAACTGATCCAGCAGACTGGGATTCAGACTAATACAGACATATTGCAATGGTTTAGACATCAGTCAAGTTATATCTTATCCATTTCCATTCCTTTGTTTTTACCATTGCACTGCTATATTCCAACACAGCATCCATTATATGCCATAAATTGACATTTTGCAAAGACCTGCAGCAGTGAGCCATGCTTTGAGAAGGTAACAAAGCAGTTTAAAATCTGAAGGGTTGAAACATTGTCTGTTTAATGCATTTTTTGCCATTTATGGCCATGCCAAACCTGGGTGGTTTACTCTTCCAAGACATCTTATGACTTTCTAATACACCGGTCACAGACCATCAGAATGGGGAACCACCATTTTTCACCTCTACAACTGAACACTGGAGCCCTACAGGCTTGTGTGTTGAGTCCCCTTCTATTTTTTTTTGTTTGTTTGTTTGTTTGTTTTACATATGACCCATACACAGCACTAACACGTTCATTACGTTTGTGGATGACATCACTGGTAGGACTGATAATGGATGGAGATGAGTCAGCCAACAGAGATGATATCTGCTAACAGTCTTTTGGCTCCTTTGACAACCTGACACTAAACATTGCAACAATGAAGGACATGAATGTGGCCTTCAGGAAGCAGAGGGTAGATCATACACCACTGATTATCAGAGGGGACGCTCAGGGGAGAGAGTGTCTTCTTTAAACGTCCTGAGAATTCACATCACTGGTGACGGCAGAGCAGTGGAACATTATCAAGGACCCCTCCGATTCCAGGGGTATTTAAATTTCACATTGCTCCCATCAGGAAGGTGATACAGAGCCATGAAATCTCACCATGCCAGACTGTCAAACAGCTTTTACCCTACTGCCATTAAATTATTGAACTCAGCACACATCAAATAGGACAGCACTTTACATAGGGAGCATGCACTTTATGAACACTGGTCTACACCAGTTGCTACACTCATTCTTTAAATGAATATACATTTTTGTAGTTGTATGTATTTGGTCTTATGTATATTCTTTTTTTTTTGTTTTATGTTCCTTGGGGATATGCAATTTCATTCTGTTTTGTTGTTTGTTTTGAGGGGGGCATCAGTGTGAAGATGTAATATTTAAAGCATATAAAGTAATAAATAGATGTTTTCTGAACTGAATTACTCACTGAAAATTCATCACACAATGATGAGTGATAGGTTACATAGGATAAGCCTTGTAATTTTTTATGATATGTGTATCTTGTCTCTGTTACTCTGATATATGCCGACTAGGAAACGCAGTGCGACTGCCCACAAAGTGCAGATTGTCTCGGGTTCTAAGACATAAACACAGAAAGCTGGCAGTGTGTAGAGACACCTTCGTTGTCTAATTGGAGTGTTTGGGTTTGTCATTGCTTGTCATTGCTTTTCTCCAGTAAGCTCATTACCTGTGGCTATTACTCTTGTTCATTATCTATTTACTTGCTTTGTGGCACTTGGTAAGTTTAAAATCAGTAAAGTGGACTGATGTTGACAGAGATGTGTTCAGAGTGTTGTAATTGGGAGATATTGTTCAATTACATTAAATACCAATACACTGATGAAATGCCTGTCAATTTGATAAACTACTTTTAAACTCTCGCTACAATTTTTGATGTCTATGTTGACGGAGCAGTTCTCTCTATGGCAGACTCACTCGCTGTTTTCAGAGACGGGGACAGCTGGTAAAATGTTTGACATCTTCAGACATGCTGGTATATGATGGGGGGAGGAGGGAGTAGTGGAGGAAGACTAAAATCTATACCGCCGCAAACATATACCCACTTTATGGCCGTAAGAGTGAAGACACTCTCTGTCACTGTGTTATGAATGATGGTGTAATTGACCATCTTGAAAGATCACGTACAGGAACACCGATCAAGTAAATAAAAAACAACTGTATGAATGAAACCTTTGAGTGATGTTTGTATAACATGTCAGAAGCACAAACAAAGACAGACACGCAAGAAGGAACTTGAGAGGCCTCTGAGACAGGATTCCCACTTCAATAAGAGTGTAAGAGGTGTTTGTCAAATGGATAAAAAGCAAGCTTTCAGAAAGTCAAACACACCCTACCATGCCCATTCAGATCTCTGCAGTTGCATACATGAATAGCAGAAGAGCTCCAAAGCTCTCTGTGCTCCCTCACGCCTTTAGCAGTGCATTGAAATAGGTTGAAAAACCCTCATCTCTAATATTTTTCACTTTATATCTCTATTTTTCTCCCTGCAGCCTCTGGACTACGAGACAAGGAAGGCCTACACATTTAAAGTGGAAGCATCAAACGCACACTTAGATCCTCGATTTCACACATTCGGTCCATTTAAAGACACAGCAACAGTCAAGATTAACATTCTAGATGTGGACGAACCTCCTGTGTTCAGTAAACCATCTTATACAATGGATATCCACGAGGACACACAGCTGGGAACCACTATTGGAGCAGTGACCGCCCAGGATCTAGATGCAGGAAGCAGCCCAGTCAGGTATGTGTTCAGAAATCCACATGAACCGCCCCAGCGCACACGCGCGCGGGCGCACACACACACACACACACACACACACACACACACACACACACACACAGATATGGCAAGATACAGTTTTAAATGTACATTAGTAGTGTTAGTTTTGGTTTCATTTTCATTTTCTTCAAAACATGTGTAAATGACTTCTTTCTATAAGGTACAAAAACACTCCACTGTTCACAATTAATATATATTATATTTACTGACACAAACTAATTACATCAAAGTAATAGACTCAGTCTTATTTCATTTTTTGGAAAAAGATCCAGATTTTTTTCTTTTTTTCAGATTGCAAGAATTTTAATGAAATATTTGTAATGATTACAAGGTTATATTGACAAGGATATTAATAATAATAGGTCACTCCGATTCTTCAGTGCTCCAAAAGAAATGTCATTTATTATTTATGTATGTATCAGTATTATCCCATCTCATGACTTGTAATGTGAAATTTGAACACTGTGAGCAAAATTAAAAGAGCCCCTAACTCTATAACCCAACATCTGAGTCATCATTAACCTGCCCCCTCTTCCTGATCAGTCAGAGTCTGCATGCAGGCTGAGTGTGTACTCATGAGCAATAAACATGCACTGGAAGGCTCCTTGTTATCATGTGTATCATGTCTGTAAGTTCTTCTGATCCTAAGATATGACATCTAGAGAATTGCCTACAGACTTGACATTTAGCAAAGTAGACCTGGTGGCCTCCCATTTCCCTTGAACATCTTTGAGATGTTTCTGCACTCACCCTGTGATAAATCCAGTTGATTGGACATCATTTGGAAAGAAACGTACTTGTCTATATAAGGTCTCACTGCTATTAAAGCATATCAGAGCAAAAGGAGTGAGGAGGAAAGCGCTGCCTGTAGATCTCAGAGACTGGATTGTTTAGAGGCATTGATCTGGAGAAGGCTACACAAAATGTGTGGCTACATACATGGCTACATCTACAACTTGCTGCCCCATCAAAATAAATTGTCAGGTGACAAGGGCATTGGTAACAGAGGTGAACCCAAGAACCCAATGGTCACTCTTGATAAGCTTCAAATATCATGTGTGCAAATGAGAGAAACTTCCTGAAGGTCAACCATCTGCAGCACTCCACCAGTCTGGAATTTATGGTAGAGTGACCAGACAGATGCCTCTCATCAGTAAAAGATAGTACCTACATGACTCTCAATCTGTGAGAAACAAGATTCTCTGATGAAACCAAGATTGAACGTATGCAGTGCTGCAGTGAAGGTTGACTGGATGTTCAAAAAACACTTGAAATGTCACTTATACATGTAATGAATTTAAAATAGAACTGTTTACCTTCTTGAATGAAAGCATGGACACAGGTTTTTCACAATGTTTTAATTTGTCAAGACACATTAGAATGCATTCCCATCTGGACCTAATCAACAAAACATTGCCGGTTACGCCCATCTGCTTTTCATGCATACACATGCAGGCGTAAATAGATAACTGCTTAAAATATGCTGACTCTGAATATGAGATTTTGAAAATGAGAGATTTGGAGACCTTAATTTCGCAAACAGAATGTTGAAAAATCAATATCAATTCTGGGCCACAATTCGCATATCAGTGCATCCTCAGCAAAGATGTCTGCAGTGCAGGCACTCAATCTGGAAGGTTTAAAAAAGGATTTCTCTGCCAACCACAACAATTCTTTTTCTACCTCTACAGGCTTCCCCCTAAATAGGTTTTTGTCTAGTCATGACCACAATGGAAGTCACTCAGTAATGACTACAATGGATGTGCTACTCTGATGTCCCAACACTGCCCTAAACATCCTGCCTCAGGAGTTGTTTTGTCTCGTATAAATTTTTCATTTAATATAAAAGCATAAAATGGACACAGAGAGGATATGGGCACGGAAATATATTGCGAGATTCTGTTGTCTTGTTTTATTTTATCAGCGCTCCATCCCATTGAATTATTTAGAAATGCTACAGTTGGCATTCTTCTCAGGAAATGTGGTTACTCACCCCAAGACAATGGTCCCATATGAGCCCCCTGTGTATAGAACAAAGCTTTTAAAGTAATGCTGGAGACCACTCGCCCACCACATGCCACAACAAAGAGAAAAACAGCTAAAGTGCTTTTTGATAACTCTGATCAGAAGTTTTTCTAACTCTTTCAAAGCCCCTTTTCTCTGCTAAAAGGGTGAAAAGAGAGTTCAGAAATGGTCTCCTGGAAAAGATTTATAATACTTCAAATGGATTTTGACTTCAATGCTCCAAATGAAGGTACACAGAAGATTCTTTAGAGGATACCAGTTTCATTTCCCTAAAGAACCTTTCAATGGATGGCTCTTTATGAGACCACATGGAAAATAGTTTATATACTGTAGTACTGAAAATGATTTTTTAAAATCCTAGTATAGTAAAAACCTTGTTGGTGCTATATAGAAGCCTTTTTTGATGATGACCACATACAGGAGGTTTTTGTTGCATTTGAAGAACCATTTTTATTGTCTTTATATTATCATTGTCTTTACTAAAGAGCCCTCAAAGAACCCCTTTAACAATATAGCTATAAATAGTATGTGCAACGTAAACAATCATCCACATGCAATTAGAATATCCTCCACCATGCAAAGGTTTTATACCAAATTATGCTTTTTTGTACTGTTATTGAAGGCATTTACATGCACTTACTAATCTGATAAATGCAGAGAATCTGATTTTTGCACTGACTAATTTACATGCACCTGGGTAATCAGATACTGATAAACTCAGGGTTTACTGGAGTTATAATTGAATTTCTTCTTTGCAAGCAGCCAGTAATCTCACAGAATGGTGTGATGTAAATTTTGCAACTTAGCAAACGTGGATCATTGTTTAATAGTTTCTAGTAGTATGCAATGCTGATTTCCCTACAATATACTCTATATTGCTGTAAAGACAAAAAAAAAAGGTGTGTACATGCACTGTATACATGCATTATCACTGTAACGACGGCACATGCACATGCTACGGCTTCTCACTCTCCCCCAATGGAATGGTGTTTTCTTGTTGTTCTTTTTTGTCCCATGAGTTGTAGTGTTTTTGTATGTCTTCATCTTGTTTAAGAATTTTAAATCACTCATACTGCTGTGAGTTTTGCTCAATGTAGTTTTTAGAGTTAAACTCCAAAGAACACACACACACACATACATATATATATATATATATATATATATATATATATATATATATATATATATATATATATATATATATATTCACACAGATCATTAAAATGACTGCCCTTAAACAACATTGCCAACATTGCCTAAATGGTGTTGTGCTGCATCATCATAGAGTCATGCAGAATGGTGTCCCACTTTTTTCTTGGTGGAGATGACCAACAAATTTGTGTGTGCACTCTTCCAAGAGACTGGTTGGAAATGTATGGGGTGCTAATGGACACACTATTAACACTCCACAAAAATCTGCAGCAACTGAGTGAGAATATTCAAGCTGCATGGGATGGATTATTGCAGGACACAATTAGGAACCTCTAAAACCTGATGTAGTGGAATGATGCATTAGCAATCACCCAACCCAACGCATTAGTGAGATGCACTGCGTCTGTATGCGCAGCTCAATTATGCCCATATCAATCTAATTTATTTTGATTGTTAATTGTTCCTGGTCACTTTTTTCTTCCTTACACTTTCTTCTGGCTGCAAATATTTTCTGATGTGTGAACATAGTACTCTCACATTATCAGTTCTGAATTTGAGCTAAATATAAGCATATGCAGCACTTTAGGATGAGTGTTTTTTAGGTGGGTGAAATATTTAAAACTGCCAAGGCATGTCAAGTACCTCTGAAGTGGATGACAGGCCTCAGACTCCAGAGGGTTAAGCATCCAAATGCATCGTTCAGCTGTCATAGTTCTTTGGAGAACTACTGCTTTTTAGAAACGAATCCTTGACAAACCATTTTTAGGAGCAGAATTTATGTAAAACAATAATTTAGAATAATATCCACCGTTACAGTCGATCATATCTGAAGTTTATTGCTGATGACAGGTTTACATCCTTCATCACTGCGTTAATAATTCGTGTTTATAGGTCTTCTTTTAACTGTTAATAGAATACTCTCAGGGATCAGTGATCAGAGATATCAATGGTTTTCCTCACAGCTCTAACTTACATTTTCTTGCCCTTCAGAAGTTCAGCAGTTCATTTGCTATTAAGCAGATATATGATCAGCATGGAGTGCTGTTACAAAACACAAAATTCCCAAAGGAAAATATTATGGTTATGTCTTTACATCATTCATTATTAATCAAAGTTGTCTTTGATTTAGCTACCCACAAAAAAATTGTTCCTAACAGTGAAAAGTACAGCCAATACATCCCAAGTCATTACATTACCATCAAACATCACATTCTGACTTAACCTCCAAATTAAAGAGATATAATACTCTACAGCATTTTATTCAAGCACACAGTCATTTAATATCTCTGCTGACAAGCATTAATAATACATTTCTTTATTGCTTCTTTGTCCATAAGTGTAATGTATGTAAATTAAAAATCTGTTTAAGGTTACGTTTTGTTTCAAATCAGCTGAATAAGTTTGCAGTTAAGAGGACTTAACGCCGGGGGCTATTCTCAAGAGTATAGTTATCTATAGCAATATAACTTTCTCTTGCCAGGATTTGGAGATGCACTGGATCTAAAAGCAATGCATTCCCAAAGGAACATTATTCATGGAGTAGGGAAAAAATAAATTGTTGGGGAATTTGTGATCAATGAGAAACAGGCAGATGTTCAGGCATTTGATTTAAAGCCTCTCCCAGACTAAAAGTAAGGAGCAAATTCTAAAAAAATAAAAAGCATTTGAGCTGAATCAGGTGTAATAAGTCAATTTCAATTTATACAGTAGAAAACTAACAATTGGACTCAAATATATATATATATATATATATATATATATATATATATATATATATATATATATATATATATATATATATATATATATATTTATATATATTTATATATATTTATATATATATATATATAAAGCATGATGACTGAAATTGATTTATTTTACTGGTTTAGATGTTAACATTATGACCACCTCCATGTTACACTTACTGTTCAATTTTTATCAGCTTGACAGGCCAAACAGGAGCACTTTGTAGTTCAATAATTACACTGCTGTCCATTTGCTTCTCTGCATACCTTCCAAGACACACCAAAACACCACCACCATGTCAATGTCGCTGCGGTGCTAAGAATGACCCGTCACCCAAATAATACCTGCTCTGTGGTGGTCCTGTGGGATCCTAAACATTGAAGAACCAGGTGAAAGAATCCTAATAAGGTGTGCAGAGAAACAAATGGACAGCAGTCTCATTCTAGAACAAAGTGCTCCTGTGTGGTCAGTGAAGCTGATAAAAAAATGGACATATTAAGATAATTATATGAGAGTTATATAAAGAGAAAAGTGCTTGCTTATTTTTGGAGAATTTTAGTTTGTCATATCATTTTTTTAATCATCTATACTATTTTATGTGCAAATTTTTTATTGCTCTCAATGAACCACTGAGGCTGTTGACATGGACATTGTTTTTGTACACTTGGCTGCTGCTGCTGGTGTGCTTTAGAGTGAAACCTCCTGGTTGTGATGAGCTGACAGTTACAGTGGCAGTTCTGAAAGATGAAGAAACCATTCAAAGAAAATGTCCATCAGTGATATGGAAATGGTTTGTTCATTTCCGATCAGACAGAAATTCATAGCTCTTTTTGCTGCTTTAAGGCTCCACCCTATGATCCACCCATTGCTAACTGTATTCCCTGTGTCTTACTAGTTTGGCTGGCATCAATGTTGTGTGTTTGTGTTTGATTTTGTGGACCTTTATGCATATTAGCTACAATTCTAAGCAGTAAATTGTAGTGGACTTCATTGCTGCAGTTGCTGCAGCGGGTGAGGAACTGCTCAGACGTTGTTGATTTGTGACCTTGTTTCAGTAAAGAAAACTAAAAAATGAATTTTATTTTAACTGGTTAAAATAAGAGGCTTGTAAACACAACAGAACAGCAGTTACTGTGTTTGTTAGTTAATATGTTAGAAAAGAATGATTTAAGTCACTCTTTGGGGAAATTTACTAAAGTTCCTAAATCTATTGAGGAAACTGTTATTCCAGGTGATTTGACAAGCAACGTCTTAAGGGAACTGGTAGCTGAATGATCAGGGAGGTCAGTCAGAATGGATTGTAAGATATTAAACACACAAAGTTTAAACAGTTAATTTAACAAAATAAATCAGTTAGAATATCTTTACTGGTGTTAATTAGTTACAGCACATCTGTATTATTTATGGAAAAACAAAGATCAGATCGGACTGGATCAGTATCTGCCAACAGTTGTATCAGATCGAGAGGACAAATTAACCTTCTCTAAACTTCAGGACATCTCTGTCCAATTGTATTTCTCCAGCAAAACCTGACTGTCAATTACTCAATTAACAGTGTTGCTTGGTTACCACTTTGCAGAAATGAGCTTTTGTTACAGGAAAAGGCTGCACAGCTTGGATTGTTTGTTGTATGTGTTTTTTTATGAATAAATGGCAGCATTACGTCTTTAGGAAACTATTTGTGTTACAGCACAGAGAGGGGGCACTAATGTACACACTTAAAATGACGGTTCTGCAAAGGTCATTAAAGAAAATGGTTCTATATTGGACCATGAACACGCAGAGAATCCTCCCTTTACACTTTGTTCTTTGTGTCATGAAAGTGTTATTCATATTGATGGAGAATGTGATACATAGGGTTCTATATGGCACTAAAAAGAGTTCTACTATTGTTACAATGCCAAACTTAACAGAAGAACCCTTCTTGGGGGCATATGGATTCTTTTCACAGAGGTTCTATATAAACCCATCTACAGCACACTCTCCATCGCTCCAAAAAAAGTTTATTCGTGCAAATGACCATTGAAGAACCCTCATTTTTAAGTGTGAACAGTTACAAGACCGTCATCACCTGGTTTATTTAGGTTATCTAATCTAATGTCTACTCTAATATTATAGTATATTACACTTTATTTATGTTTTTGGACTTCACTAACAGGCATGTCATTAAAACCTCCTTCGGTATCAGGATGAATCCTGAGAGTTATCTAAAATGACATCATACAAATCCACACTGCCTGTGCAGAGATTCACTCAGGCTTTGCTCAACAAATATTTAAGAATTTTGGTCCAGACTACCAAGAGCAGTGCTGACAGCTGTGAATAAAGGTGACAGCTTGATAGTGTAGCAGTTGAAAATCAGTGCACCAGCAGACAATTTCACAGTAACTCCCACATCACGCTGATTGGGACTGATGTACTCAGGCTGATAGTATGTGTAAAACTTTTTAGTTTGCGTTAAACCAGAATGACAGCTTTTCCGGTGATCCACACAACGGTTGACACTTTTTTGTTTGTTAGAGCCTATATATGTGTGATACAAGCATCTCATCGAGTTATATAAGTCAGTCCAAACTGTGCAATAAAAATACAGCCCAAAATGTGTTGAATAAAAATCTAAACTCAGATTAGAGGACTTGCTTAAAAATCCACTTTTTTTCCAGGTATTCGATTGACTGGAAGAGTGACCTGGACAGCTTCTTTGATATTGACCCCGTAACAGGAACCATCTCCATCAGCGAGTTACTGGACAGGGAGAATATTGCCCAACACAACATTTCGGTTGTGGCGACCAAAGTTAGTAAGTATGCCTTGACTTCTCTCTAGTGCCCTTATTTTTATAGACAGTAAATGTTAGCTTTCTGATTTACTGTGCTTTCACTGTAGTCGATAGTAAATCTGTTTGGTCTGAGTATCATTTATGGTCAGCCGTAAAAAAATAATTACTCCTTTGAATGTGTTTTCATGGGTGCAGCGTCTTGCTTGTCATTTTGACCTCCTAAATTTAACAACCAACTTTCTTCCTTTCTCCATCCCTCAGTTGTTGGATGATAAAGGGTTTGTGTTTTACAATTCAATTAGCTAAACGATGACTCTTCTCGTTGGGCTTCCCAGACGGCTATCAAATATTAATGACCAAACAATTTTTAACACCTTGTCATATAGTAAGAGAACGCAGTGCTAATTTGGGAAGCAATCAACTACAAACTTAAAGCGTCAACTCAGTAATTGTGTTTATGTCAAGATGGCATAGGCCAGACGGGGTGCAAATTCACTGACATCTATTCATCAAACCCTCCAACAAGTCATGGAAGTCATTATCTTTGAGCGTCCGTGGTTCTCAATCAAAATTACAAACGCAACACTGTACATTCATTATAATAGAATGGGGAAAGAGAGGTCATTAAAAGTTGAGCTCTTATCACCATGGTAACGAGCATTACTAACTGTGTCCCAAGGTTGTGGTGCTGATATGCTAATCGCGATTTACTAATTTGCTGGGCTGATGGGAAACTGCACGAGACAGGCCTGTAAAACTTTGCTTCTCTGCTGCAGTGGGAGTTGTCCAGTCAGTGTTGGAAGCTCACATATATTAATTTGTAATTTTTTTTTTTTTACTATCAGTTTCTCACAGACAGTGTTACAATCTGTTCAGGGGCTCCACTACAAATCCCTCTGACTGAGTCGAAATGCAGGACATGTAGGTTTGTCCTTGTAGATCAAGTCAACTTCGGTACAGTTTATTTTTATTACTATAAATACACGATCCGTTAGCAAAGGTATGGTAGTGTATGTGGCCTATTCAGATTTATCTTGATTACAAAAGACACACACATTATATTACAAGCTAATATGCACTTTAATGTTTAATCTAATGAAAAATTAATAATTTAAAATGGTTTAAAAATTAAAACTGGAATAACTTTTGCATAAATATTCATATATTCAATTTCTTTGGCAGCAACAGCAGCATTAAGTCTGGTGGTGTTTCTACCAGCTTTGAATTGTTAGAGAGGGATTTTTTTTTTCATTTCATTTTTCATGTCAGTGTCGCTTCTAGTTGTTTGAATTTTTTAATTTATTGTTCAAGCATTTCTGTGTGACGTTGTTCTGTTTTAAGTATTAGTTTCCCACCCAAAGTTGAAGTTTCTCTGAATATTTAGTTTTCTAACAGATTGCAGCAGTTTTCCTTGCAATGTCTTCCGGTCTCTGCTGAGGAAATGCCAACCAAAGCATGATGCTACTATCTCCATGTTTCGATTTTGGGATGGTATTTCTTGAGGAACATGTATTGTTTCCTCAAACATTTTTAATTTACACCAAAAATATTTGTCTCATCTGACCACAAAACCATATCTCACATTTTAGACATTTTAGATGTCTAAAATCTCATTTTCTAGACATGTCTTGATGTGTTCATTATGAATGAATAGTTTCTTTCGTTCCACCTTCTCTCAGGATATTTGCACACTGGTGTATTTGACTGGTTATTCTATCTCCAGTTGAATCAGCTAAACTCTTTATCTTCTCCAAAGTGGTTGTTGGAAGAGCCTGATCATACCCACAACACTCAAACACTAACAGTGTTCACTGAGAAATCAAAACACTTGGATATTATTTTCTCTTCTATAGAGTCTCTTCCTTCTTGTGCAGATCTATAACTTTATCTCTAATTTCCTTAAAATATTGGTAAAAGCACTGATCGATCAACCCGTGACCGGAATATCCCAATTAAAATAAAGTGCACTCAGCCAAGACCAGTTTCATAAATTTGATTCTGTGCCAGTTTACTCTCATGCACAAAGGTTACCTTCCTAGCAACAATGACACACACACACACACACACACACACACACACACACACACACACACACAGCCGTGGACGAACAAATCTGAAGATATTTAAAACACCACCCTGTTGAATGTACAGATCTCAGACAGCTTACAATTAAGCTAAAGTCAGTAAGAGTGCAGAGTCAGCAACAAGCCGGCAGCCTTTCTTCACCTATGATTCCTTCAGATTCCAAGTCGGGTCAATAGTACTTCAGCAAAGGTGGTCTTTTATCCAGAAAACGTGAACTTTTAATGATCCACAAGTAGAGGCCAATTGTAAGCCAATTGTGTCTTCATTAGGGCAATATCTTTCATCTGCATAAACCTGAAGCTTCCACGGCACATTGGTTGAATGCTAATTTTCCGAGCTGTCTGAGGTGTTTTGGTCTGTTATAATTAAAGCTGGTGCAGTGCAAAAATGTCAGTGTGCTTTTCAATCCAGGTCATTCTCATAACTTCTGAGAGGGTTGAATACTTTTCAATGCACACTGTATCAATGAGTGCATAGATCTTCTGATAAACGTCAAAACATATCATGACAAAGTAGATAAAGACAGAAAGTAGGCCATACTAACGGTATGCAAATGACATTAGACTCTCATATACTTTAAGGGCGTTTGAATATAATTTTTCTACTGAGCCGTTTTTTGTTTTTTTTTACAGCACAGAGTAGAACAGAGTTGACTGACAGGATGAAGAACTTTAACATGTGACACAAGGAGCTTTCATTCTCTCTAAAGGGATCAATGGGTCAATAAGGTTTTGCAGCATCGACATAAGAACACATCTCTTACTCTCTCTCACTCTCTCTCTCTCTCTCTCACTCTCTCTCTCTCTCTCTCTCTCTCTCTCTCTCTCTCTCTCTCTCTCTCTCTCAAATATATTTAAAATTCCAGGCCAGGTGCAGCTCCAGATGTTGCAAGATTACAGGATATGAAATCAGGAATAATAATGCTGAGGGTAGCATATGAGCAGATGAGTCAGCACTGTTTCGTAAAATATTGTACTTGTTGCTGCTAATGAGAACTGAGGTCTTGTTTCTTGTTTCTGTTAGTGCAGCAAATGCATGGGCGTTCAGCCACATGCTGTTCTTAGGTGATAGTCAGATGGTCAGCTTTTCTCTTTTTCTCTCCTTTAACTAATAAGGTGGATCTGATTTAATTGATTATTACCATCAAATTAATACTAAATTATGAAATAAATACTGATAATAAACATATTTCCCTAATTTCTGCAATACACCTCAGTCGCCTGCACACTGTAAGACTGATGAAAGTTGTATTTGACCTCTGATGTACTTGTAACCTCACACTCATTCTCTCACAGTGATTTAGTGCAATGCAGCACAGACACAGGCTCTTCTCAGAGGCTCTTGCACCATCTAGTGGACAAATCTGTATATCAAAACCATATCACAAAGACAGGGAACCAAGACAATGAGCAGCTAGCTCTGTTATATCTCAATTGGGAAAAATACTTAGATACACAATGGTTAATGCTATTATTTTTAGGCTTGCCATATGTCCAAATGTTTGTGGACACCTTTTCTAAGCAATGCACTCAGCTACTATACGTTGTACCCAATAGGACTCTCTGGAGCAGATGAATATGAACCTTGCAATTGTCAAACATGGGCTAGAGGGAGCAGAAGAACTCCATCCAGCATTTTGGGATGGGTTGGGGCTCTTGTTGCTGAATGCAAACAAATCACCAAAACAGTGCTCCAAGATCTAGTAGAAATTCTTCCCTGGACAATAGACACGATTTCTCTTACAAAACAGGATAAAAAAGAAAGAAACAATGAATGAGCAGTGAATGAACAAGTGTTCCAAAATGTTTGTTCTCAAAGCAGATAAAACTAAGCTGCTATTCAACAAAAATGCGGACAGTTCACAGGTACTACATTTTAAATCATAGTCAATTGTTTAATTAATAGTTCTGATCTTTCCCAGCCAAATGAATGTAATATATGTTCTTAACTTCCATGTAAAACAGGGCCAGAAAAGAGTTATAGTATATGTTTTGGACATTTGTCAGTCTGTAATAACTTTTCTTTAACAAAACATATTTTTCAACTTCTTTACTTCATTTCTGCCCTGAAGAAAAAAAAAAATAAGAAAGAAAACAGAGGCATTAGAGAATGATGATCTGTCTGCAACATCTGACAAACTGGTGACAAACTGCAACAATAACCTTTTCTCTTGACAGCACTTTTCTGGATCTCAGACTGCTGGCAATGCGCTGTACTCCAAATGCTGACATTCAGCTCCACACCAGGCGCCTCAGCCATATTTTGGCTTGGTCTGGAGACACAGTCATCATTGTGGATGGCAAGCTTATCTCTTCCAACAGCTGCTAGTTGAATTACCACTGGTTCCGTTATCACGTTTATAATGGCTAATTTCAGGCCAAATAGGACGGCTGAAATGTGTTGAATCGTGAACCTTAAAACCTGTTCCTATTTACACAGTCAAATGTCAAACATTAGGCAGCTGAATCCCTTCTTTTTTGGTGAATAACCACAAACGTTACTTCACTTGATCTAACAATACAAGGTGCCCACACCACTCAAGTGGGTTGGAGTGGGTTGATGAGTAAGGAAGCTCATGTCATAGCCAAGATAACAAAATTGCCAGCTTTAAATACCATTGAGAAATGTGTGGAGAAGGAATATCGAGCCACTATCGGAGGTTAATTTTCTGGTAATTTTCCATTCGATTGTATTGTGCGACTGATCATTTGAATAGTTCTTTTTTTAGTACAGTGGATGAGTACTTTTATTATTCTATTAAAAATGTTTCTTTACCATAAAACAGATAATAATAATAATAAAAATAACAACAACAACAACAACAACAACAATAATAATAATAATAATAATAATAATAATAATAATAATAATATGGGTATCTGTGTATCTGACTGGAGAGGTTAGTATTAGTACTAGTACAGTAATAATATATTTTGGTTGATGCTGAATAGTTTTAAAAGACAGAGCAAATGCACACAAATTGAATGTCAGTGGTTAGAAGAGGTGTCAGGACACCTTTTTTTGCCCAAGCTTGTTCACACTGCCCAGAGGAAAACACTCAAACCTTTAAAAAGTAATGTATTGTAATGTAATATATATATATATATATATATATATATATATATATATAATGTATATATATATATGTGTGTGTGTGTTTGTCAGATAACCTCCTGTTTTCTGGAATTAGATGACTTTAAGATCAGGTTATAACAGCACAACCTCTAAAGCACATACCACACACACAAGCACAAACACACCTCTATCATGGCAGGAAGATTGCTTTTCTCCATCAAGGTCACCCAAAGGTCTTGGTTGTATATGGGACCCCAGGGGGTTGAGTGCAGATCTTTTTCCTTCTCTAAGCCCGTAGTTTAGCCACCCCCAGCTCGTATCACAAATCCAATCTATAAAACTTCATTGCTCACTGATGCCCCCCAACTCTCCACACAGTGAGAATTGATGCAACATAAGAGTGATAAGTAATAAAAATCCACACTCTTGCAAGCACAAGATACTCATATTGCATCTCTGGTAGGGTCAGTTTAACCTCAGCTGTCGTGATACTACCTGGGTGGCATTTGTCCTCCATATGAAATGGGCAAAAATATGCTAACATCCAAGCCAAGTCCTTTTATTTCACATAGTCAAATATCCTCGACTGCAGAAGACACAGCATGTCTATACAGGTCAATCCCAGACATCACTCCAACCAACATAACTTAAATGGCCAGTAGCTGCTATTGGCTCCAGATTTTAATTCCTAACTCGCATCACTGTGTAATACACTGATATGCAGCAGTATGTAAATTGGTTACTAAATGGTTTTATCTCAGGGGACGGCTTGGGAAGCAGGCACTGGTTAATGACATGTTAAGGTCAACCACTGATCCCAAATCATGCCATGAGAATAAACCCATACTGGTATGGAACCACCATCAGCCTGCACAGCACCTTGTTCACTGAGGTTCATGAGGTCTGCACCACACGTGAACCCTATTATCATCCTGAAACATTTTCTATTATGACTTATGAATTAGTAACCCAGAGAGCCCACTGTGTCACTGTGTCCAGCGTTGTTGTATTAACAGGGTCATTCAGGTGGGTCTTTTGCTCCCAGAATGGATATTTAGGACATGTGTGTGGAATATCTAGGACTGAATGTGTCTTTGTTTCTGATTGCTGGCATTTACCATTTGAGCTAGATGCCGCCCGTCATAATAATGTAGTAGTGGGCAGCCAATGCACTGTCCACTGTGGGTGGTAATGTCTTGTATGGTGCATTCCTGATACACACATGACAGTGTGGACTGAGGAATATTAAATGACTTTGCACCTTTGGCAATGGAATGCCCCATCTTTCCATTACGCACTGTCATGTCTCACTGAATCTCTCTGATAATAACAATAAACCAAGGTGTGTAAGGAGTTAATTGTCACTCAGACATATTGCCATTTAGGTTTAGGTGAAGCAATCATACATAATAATGACAAAACTAGTCAAAAGTAGTGTGTAGGTGCTGAAAAACCCTTTATTTACTGTCGAGTTAAAGTGTCTACACAATGAAAGACACTATGAATATGAAATTTCATTTCATGAATTTCTGTTTGGAAATCTGAAACTGATTGTAATCATTTTTATGCTGACCTGATTCTTTTGTAGGTTTTTTGTTCATTTTTATTGATGACTTCTTTGATGGAAAATCTTTCTAAATATGGCCACATGGTGCCAGTATTACACTACCAATGACTTCCATTCCAGTCTTGCATCCAACCCCACATCTGTAGATCTACCGCACTGCAGAATATAGCATAAACCTAATCTATGAACTGGGCTGCTGTGTTGTTTTAATTCTCATAAAGAACTCATTAAATAAATTCAAATCACTGTGGGCTCATCCTACATAGTGTTACTATGATTATAAAACAATCAGGTCAATTCAGACATGTTTCCACATATTCCAAGCCTACCAATGTTTAAGTTCCATCAAATGTACTCATTTTACCTAATTTAAACACACCTTCTTAGAAAAGGATGCACTAAGACACAGAAAAAAAAAACAGTCACAGTTTGTTACACTATACTAACAAACTCCCTTTAATAATTAACAAGATTATCTGTGAAAGACAGTTAAAGCTGAACCTGAAAGCAGAAATAACCTGCATACTTTTCTCCACTTTGTAGATAACCCAGTGCTGACCAGCAGAGTGTCCGTCACAGTTCATGTCCTGGACGTTAACGAGTTTCCACCAGAGCTCGCTATACCATATGAGACCTTTGTGTGTGAAAGTGCCAAAGTGGGACAGGTGAGTGTGTACCAGTGCATGAGTCATACACTTACTCATAATCACTGTCTGAATCTCATTTACACATTGAGAGAGAGAGAGAGAGAGAGAGAGAGAGAGAGAGAGAGAGAGAGAGAGAAACAATGATGGCAAGCAAATATAGAAAGAAATAGAATAGACTCAGACTCAGACAATGAGAGTGAGCCAGAGGGAGAGAAATGCATGTTTGCATGTCAGAATCCAATTCTGGACTAATGAGCCATTTAAGATGATGTATAACACTCCACACACCAGCACACTCATTAAAATGGCAGTGCAGCTGAGGCCGTGTGTGTGTGTGTGTGTGTGTGTGAGTTGTACACTGAGTGAAAGTACAAGGGTTGTAAGTGATAAAGGTAAAGACCTCATCTTACAACTCTGTCCATTTGTGCAGTCATGTCTGCTCTCGCTTTATCAGCAGATAAGCTAAAAGGAAACTGCACACTTAAACTAAGTACCTTCTATTACAATCATTAAGAAGCAATGAATCTCCTGCTTCTCACTAAATCACCTGCAAATCAACAATCCTGGAGAAAAATCTAATTATTATCTGTTACTGCCGCAAAAGTCAATGTAGCGCTGACAAACATGAATAGTGAACGTGAGAAGAGAAGATATACTGTAGATAAAAGCTTTGATGATTAAGTTCTGATGGGTATAGACTAGACCTTCAGTGAGATTTCTATCATTGTACATTGTACATGCTTCTCGTCTTGCTTCTGTGTCAGGAAATTTGGCAAACATGTGAAAAGGATGTGAAAGATTCTAAGGTCTGAAGAATAAGACTAATCAAATCATCATCATCAACCAAAAACAATATTGTAATACAACTGGTTCTGACTAAACATTTAGAACCTAAACCATTTTTTTTAAACTGGTAGCACTTTGCAGTAAGGGTACATACATGAACAGTACTTATGTGTATGTGTATGTGTATGTGTATGTATATATATATATATATAAATATATATATATATATATATATATATATATATATATATATATATATATATATATATATATATATGTAGTAAATGGTTTGATAGTGTCTCAACTATTTATTAATTGATGGTGTTTAAGACATTATTAAGCAGTAATAACATATTTAAGAAGCCAATTGTATATTTAAGAAGTCAAGTGCACTCTCTTGTGAATAGCTACTATGAATAACTATTAATCTACATTAAATGGACAAAAGTATTGGGACACCTGCCCATTCATTGTTTCTTTTAAAATCAAGGGTACTGGCTGCTGCTTCTCATCTGTGTGTTTTGGTTGAGTGTTGAGTGTGATTATGAAAAGTGCTGACTGTAAAGTATTCTTGATTCTTGGGTATCCCGAAAGGTGCTATATAAGTAACTTCATTCATTCATTACTTAAATGTTTAGTACCACATTGTTACCCTTATTGTGAAGTGCTGTCTATTAATCTTCCATCAAAATACCCCACCTGAAACTTACCTAATTAGAATAATAATATTATCCAATAAGATAAATAATAATACCGACCTTTAAAGACCCTCCCTGATGCTGAAGTCATGTGCCAGAAGTCATGATATAGCAGTATGTAAATTGATCATGAAGTGATACCCATGGGGACAACTTGCTCAACTGAGGTTGAACACTGACCAGTGTGCTCATGGCAAGGCTCACAGTGTCATGTCTGTACTGGGAATGTCATAGTGGACAGTACAGTAACGATCATGACTGGTGGTGTCTGGGTAGGATTGTTCAATTCAACAGACAAGCATCTCTGGCAGAAATCATGTCCATATTCAGTACATAAAGCTCCACGTGCATATCCCGCTGGTCAGTGCAGGGTTCTTTAGCTTCCACGGGATATGGTAAAAGTCTTGGAACACTATTTCTGTTTTAGGACTTTTGGGTTTTCAGTGCACATTCAGTCAGATATTTTGGTAGGTTTTCAAATATTTACTGCTTCTTTGTGATTCTGCCACATCTTCTTCAAATCCTTCAGCTGAACCATACCATTAAAATAAATCTGATTAGCATGTTGTTTGCTTAACTAAAGGGGCAGTTATTTTTACATAGATGCTTTACTCTGCTCCTTAAATAAATGAAGCCTGATTAAGCACGTGTTTTGTGACTAACATGATTCTCTTTGCTTAAAACAGTATGGGCCAGTTTCCCAGACAAGAATTAATCTTTGCTGTAAACCATATTATCGTTTAAATGGAAATTTTCCAGTCAAAGTGTAATCCAGGACTAGTCTTAATCCATGTCTGGAAAACTGGCCCTATATGTTTGAAGATTTTTGGACATCAGCGAATACAGATGCAGTAAACTGGTCCTGTTGCAGAAACACAGGTTCATATGAAGACATATCTTGTATTATCTCCATAGAAAAGCACCGACCGAGATCAGGACCTTCAGGAGATGATGCGCCATACCAAATGCCAAGTGTCAGTTAGAGGGGTAGAGATCCCTCGAACACTGGATTTAAGAACATTAGAATTGTGTTCTCTGAAGTAATGGAGCTCCATTTGTAAGAACTAATTCTAGTCCAGCTTCAATACTAGATCTCTCTCACGTATCTGTCTTGTCCTTCTCTGGTCTCATCTTTTTGTTTATCTCCCCTTATGGTTCTGAGCACATGCCCTGTCTCCGCCCATTCCCAGCCGTGTCTGATTTGTAACCCTGCCCCATTATTATCATGTTCCAGTCTTGTCTAATGTTCTCTGTGTATATAAGCCCCTTAGTCCCAGTCTGTCTTGGTCGGCCTGTGTTTGTAATCCGTTCAATAAATCTACAACCCTGCACATACTTCCCCGTCTACCATCCTGTTCGTTGAGTCTGCATGCGTGACAGTCTCAGTAAGGTTCATATCAAATCATTAACGCAAAGTTCTACTGGCCAGCATTCCACAATGTACAGAGGCTCTTACAGCAAAATGAGGCAAACTGTAATAGGAATTAGGGATGTACATGTTGCAGGGTAGCTAAGAGATGACTGAAAAGAAAGATTGGAATTAGAATGAAAAGAAGATTAGAATGCCAGGATGGTGTTTCATTTTCCCAAGCCAGTGAGAGGTGCACATAGCCATAAATCAATGAAATTAACCAAAGAGTCCAAAGAACTAACATTACCTCTCAATTACCAACACCAACAAACCTGTTTATCTACATCACAACCCTGCCAAAGGTGGAAGTGGACTGCGGGGGGCTGCAGGGGCAGGTGTGGCCCAGTGGTTAGGAAACCAGCCTTGTGAATGGAAGGTTGACCTGGTAGGGCATGACTGAAGTGCTCCTAAGCAAGGCTGCTCAACAAGGGTCTGCCAACTGTTCCGGGCATATGTACTTACTGCCTCCTAGTGTGTGAATTCACTAGTGTGTACGTGTGTGTATCACTGGGTGTGTATCACTGTATTACAGAGGACAAATTCCCCAAGCACAGTGAGTCTATGAGCACCTTTACTGTGGTCTAGGACTGTACCATTTACAGGAAACTTAGGAGAACATTATTTCATATATTACAGAAATACAAATAAGAATATATGCCCATTAACAAAAACATAACTTTGTAGCACTTCTCCACCCTCCTTTTGCACACTACTCTGGATGCCTCTCCCTAATTATTGACATTTAAATGCAAAATTCAACATAAGGGGTCACGCAAACTGGACGTTTTTCATGGTTTAAATCATGGTAAATGGTTGGCTGTATGGAACACTGAAGTGAATGAAATGAAATGAAATGATACTTGTAGAGCACCGTTCTAGAACTACTTTCCTACTCAAGGACACTTTGCAATCAGTACTCTTCATAATCACACACAACACTCAATACTCAAACAACACACAATGCTAAGAAATGGCAGCCAACAGCAGAGTGTAGTGTTCACCTGTAGGACTGCATTGAGCATTAGGGGTGGTTCACGGGGTGCCAATCCATAACTGGGCATACAGACATACACTTATTCACACACACATACAGTGCATCCAGAAAGTATTCACAGTGCTTGACTTTTTCCCAGATTTAATGTTACAGCCTTATTCCAAAATTGATGAAATTAATGTTGTCTCTCATAATTCTGCACAATACCTCACAATGACAAAGTGAGAAGTGTTTCTTTGAAATCAAATATATTAAAAATAAAAACACAAAAAACGTGTACATACGTATTCACAGCCTTTGCTCAGTACTTTGTTGAAGCACCTTTGGCAGCAATTACAACCACAAGTCTTTCTGAGTATGATGTGACAAGCTTCACACACCTCTTTTTGGGAAGTTTCTCCTATTCTACTATGCAGAACCTCTCAAGTTCCACCAGATTGGATAGGGAGCATCAGTGCACAGCCATTTTTACACATCTCCAGAGATGTTCAATCAGGTTCAAGTCTGGGCTCGGCTGGGCCACTTAAGGACATTCACTGAGTTGTCCAGAAGCCACTCCTTTGCTATCTTGACTGTGTGCTTAAGGTAGATAGATAAACCTTCATCCCACATTCATGTCCAGAGTGGTCTGGAGCAGGTTAACATTAAGGATGTCTCTGTACATCACTGCAGTCTTCGTTCCCTTGACCCTGACTAGTATCCCAGTTTTTGCTGCAGACAGATCTCTCCACAGCATGATGCTGCCACCACCATGCTTCACTGTAGGAATGGTTTTGACTAGATGATGAGCAGATAGATAAACTCCAGATAGGCTGTCTTGTGCTGTTTGGCCACTCTACCGTACAGTCTGACTGGGGGAGTGCTGCAGAAATGGTTGTCCTTCTGGAAGGTTCTCCTCTCTCCACAGAGCAACGTTTGAAGTCCATGAGAGTAACTAGCTCTATGAAGAGCCCTGGTGGTTGCAAACCTTTCCATTTATGGATGATGGAGGCCACTCTTTGTCTTCAGACAAATCTACATTCAGAACATGTTGATTTCAACACTATTAACCAACACAGTGCAGAATGTAAATGCACCAGAATATAAATGTGGTGCTATTTTAAGGTCGAATTTCAGTTTCAAAAAAAAAAAAAAAAAAAAAAAAAAAAAAAATATATATATATATATATATATATATATATATATATATATATATATATATATATATATAAATATATATAAAATCAAGAGACGTAAAAGAGAATTACAGATTTCATTCTTTTCAGCAAAATTCAAAAATCAAATCTTTATGAAATGTTTCAGGTATCTTCCAAATATGGCAAAAAAAAAAAACAACAAAAAAAAAACCTTGTACATGTAATTTTGTTTACCATGTCTATTACCAATCACATAACACAGCTTTTAGCTTTTTAGTATTTAGAACATGAATATTCAAATTACCATCTTTCTTTTTTTTTCATTATAACATTACCAGGTTTTAAATAAACCCAACCAGTGTTTATACCTGCATTGTTTATGTCCTTATTTATTTGTTTTGTTTTATATGTTATTTATTATTTCAAATACTATGTCATGGTACTTACATTACATGTAAAAACGAGAAGCTAATCTGTATATAATAGAATAGCGTTATTTGATTTCTTAAGCTTTCATGACTATGCAAACATCCCCATATTCTGATTCCTTACCCTTAATTTTGGAAGAAACCCTGATTGAAGGGTTTCCATTACATTCTGTTCAAAATTTTAAAAGATTTTCATTTGCATTAACAGAGAAAATATGGCAAATATGTCATGGTATGGAGGGAAAATGCACCATAATTTGACTGTAATATTAACTTAAATAATTCATTACACCAAAATTGGGTTACTGGTGAATGTAAGTTTATCAAAGTAATCAAACAGATTGTGTGTGTGTATGTGTGTGTGTGTGTGTATGTGTGTGTGTGTGTGTGTGCATTTACATGCACACTTCTATCAAACAACATAAAGTACATGCTTTATGTTACAACATAAAGTACATAAAGTCCAGCTCTTTATTTAGCTCCTCAGGATGTTCTCGCTGCATTGTTTGAAGGAAGGATTATCTGGGGTTGTTCTGTGTTTTGAGTTTCCAAGCATCTGTCAGGTTTTTAAAGAGGGATTATCTTTAGCTGTTTGCTGTTGAGATTTTGGGATTTCTGACACTATTGTATAGAGCGCTGTGATGATGGAGTATGCAGTGCTGATCAGGTGCTGGAGCAGCATGCACTGATGGATATACATGATTTGATGGTCGTGTCTGGATAAGTGCATTAGTGCAGTGCTAATCGTCTTGTTCTTCACGCACCTGTAGTGCTCACAGCAGCCCTGCGGCAGGTGATGCTAACAGCAGGGTGGGACAGGGCTGAATCCGGCACACTCTGCAGAGTAGAAAAGATGAGATGTGTTATTACAGCATGGGGTGGATCATGATAGCAGACAGGGCACCGGGGTGCATTACGAATGTCTGTGTTCTGTAAAGAAACATCTGAAAACACTCAGAAACAGAGATGAAAGATGAAGCACAGTTAACATACTTATTCAACTCACCAGGATTTACACTGAGAAATTTTTAGAGCACAAGACATTGATTCTAGCAGTATAACTGATGCTAAAATGAAATATTGGAGACACTTTGAAGCACACCCCAATTCCAAGCATAGTTCAATGTTGATTAACTAAAGGAAAATAATAGAAATCATTCAAGTGAATTTTATACTTCAAATAAAGAGCCAATGATAAGTACAAAAGCACAGAGCCTTTAAAATACATTCATCATTTCATTCACTTTGGAGTGTCATTCAAACTAATTGTGTCATGTACTATCGAGGTGGATTGGCTATGGGGCTGTTCGAGGGTCTGAGCTTAAATTAAACATCATGTGATTTGTACAGATACTGGAATTGTATGTTTCAATATTGTGAGAATCCCTAACGTTCATTATATTTAAAGAGGGATTAGGGGCTTTGACCCCACTGTCCTCACTGTGTGGGGTAGTAGGCGTTTGTGTCCCCTTATTAAGCGGATTTATGTTATAATAGGTTTCATCAAGATTCATTTAAGTTAAAACCATGAGTGAATGTTTCACTAGCAAAACCCAGACTTCAGGTGGGTTTTGCTTGCAGTAGGAAGACCCCTCTAAATAGTGAAGCCAGGAATAATAAATAACAAGTTTTAAAAGGAGGAGACAGTGCGAAGACTGTTGTAGACATGTATTAAAGGTAGAAATGGAACTTATAGGAGGATAGAGAAGGAGACATGACCTTCCTCATGAGCCCAGTGACTAAGTATTTACCCAGACATTAAATGTGAGCTTTAAAGGAAAGATGCTGAGCAGCACCATTTTATTTCATTTTATTTTTTATTATTTAAAAAGGGAAAAAAATATATATTTTAAATGCAATATTTTATAACATAATCTGTATAACATTATCTGTTATACATCAACTTGTATGTTGCATTAATATGAATCTACACTAATTGATGATAATAAATATTGTACTTTTTCTTGTTGATGTCTCTCTTTTTGCTGTTTTAGGGTATTGTACCCTTTAAACTTGTCTTTAAACTTAACTTATAATGTACCTTCTGTTGAACATTAATGAACTGGAAATGTGCAGTATTATGCATTTTAAAACACAAGCCAGTAGGACCTCCAACATCCAAGATCATAGTGCATATGTAAATGTATATAAACGTATACATTTACCAAAATTAAAAGTTTAAGCATCTAAAAATGTATATTTACAGGACTCCTCTTGGAGTCTTTTGAACATATGAATATTATATTGTAGTACTAGTGCATCTAAAAAATGAATATTGTGACAAAGATTTTTGATCATTTAAATCAAATTGAATTCAACAAAATGATGTCATATTTTATATTCCTTACATAGAAAGTGATATTTCAAGCTTTTTTTGTTTTAATGTTGATACTGTGATAAGTTACTTATTCAAATTAGAATGAAAATATTCAAATATTTTGAGATTGTGGATTTCTGGTTTCATGAGCCATAGGCCATACTGATCAACAGTAAAGAAAAAAAACCTTGAAATGTGACTTTGTTTAATGAATATAAAATGACAATTTTTGCTTTTTAAAGCAAATTGAGCTGTTTAATGATGTGCTAGTGTATAGTGATAAATTTATGATATTCAGTAAGATACTTTATTCTTTAAAGATGTGTGTTTAATGGGTATGTGAGCTTAAATATGTTTATCCTACTGAAAGATGTATGTGCTAAGAAACTATACTGTTTTTCAGTACCATCACATTCGACTTTTCTGCTTCAGTATACTTCTGTAATTTGTCCACGTGTACTTGCACAGCAACACGATTTTGGATCTGTACACCATCTCAGTGGATTTGAAGTGTAGATCGTCAGCTTTAATTCAAGGGGTTTAACAATAATATATATATTAAATAGGAATTTACAATCATTATTCACAAGCTCAAAAGTAATTGGACAGCTGATTGATGAGGTCATGATGTAAGAAAATTGTGATACATCCACAGGTGATTCAGATCATCAGTGCAAAAGACCAGGATCTTCCAATGGCAGGACAAAAGTTCTCCTTCAAGTCACCACAGGAGGGGATGAAGAACAAGAACTTCACCATCAAAGACTTTGGGAGTGAGTATCACGATTTATTGTGTGTTTTATTTAACATTTTAATCCACGTAAAACATTACCAATTTTAAACATTACATTTGTCCAGCCACTTGAGCTCCAGTTAAGATTTTGGTTTTCAAATCAAGACCAAATTGCCTGAGGGCAGATGTTTTCTATGTCCCCCCCAAAAAAAAAAAAGAGAGATTGGTAAATGGTTTTGATTAGGACCAGTGAATTGGTTAATGTATAACAATGTGTCATGTGAACAGCCTTACCTACCAGCCACACACACGGCTGAAAACTTGGCCTCTCAACCTCATGAAAATAGTGTTTTAGATCACTGTAAATGGAGCTTTTGGAAAGTATTCTCAAGGGTGCTGTTACACAAATAGAAGGCATTGATGTGGGATGTAAGCTTAACTATTTTGTTCACAAAGCCATGTAAACACAAGTCAAACTGAGAACATGAACCTGGAGACTGGAAAAACGGCACATACAAAGAATCAAAACCAGATAGTGAAAACAACAGGGCTACTTCTACCAAAGACCAGCCTAAAATCACACGGGAAAGGGAGGGTAACAAAGAGCACGGAGGTATAACACTAATCACAGACTACAAGCATTTTGTGGATTTTCAGAAGCAGTGTTGGCGAAAGCATTTTTTTTTTTTTTGGTACAGTGAGGGAAAAGTGTTTAAGGCATATCTAGAGATGTGCTGACAAGGTTTAAGACATGGTGACAGACTTATAGGGGCTTCAGTGAACATGTTGAGGGGTCTGTGACATGTGGAAAGCTGTTTTATATACAAGAGCACACCGAACAGGAAAAAGTGTTGACACAGGTCGAATGACTTAGTTAAAGGGCACAGACCTGTCATTTCAGGCTGCAGCCTCAAACCCTTCCTCCTTATACGCTATATGTCAAAATGTCGTGGACGCCCTTTTAATCGAATGCATGCAGCAACTATTTCTGGCACAGATTTGCACATGTATACACAGCTTATCTGGTCTCTGCACATAAGTATTGCCCATAGAATAAGACTGTCTAGAGCAGATAAACATGAACCTATTTGCATCACGTCTAATGCTAAGCATGGGCTAGAGGGGTATAAAGCTTCTCAGCATGGAGCTATTCAGTAGTGGAACGATGATGATCCACAATGAATAGGCAGGTATCCAAATATTTTTGTCCATATAGTGAACCTCTAAACTAAAGCCAAAATCCAACCAAAATCAAGGCGACCTCAATTATTCATCCTCCCTTGAGCCTTGAACAGTTCTGGGGTCAGTGAAGGAGCATTAGACCTTATAAAATCCCCAAATGTCCACACACATCAAACCACACAGAACTCTTTTAAGGCTAAAATTTCAGCTCACAAGGTCCTGGCTATCATTTTAGAGAGGGCACACCAAGGATTGTTGAGTACCTTCATTGAACACAGAGTGTGCTTTTTGTAACTGCTGCAGTCACAATCTCACTGCTGAGTAGAGCCTGACTGACATTTCGCTTGGCCGATAAAATCTGCTTATCCAGCTTACCTGGGTTTAATGGAACTGGCGAAATGCTACTGATCAAACCCTGATATCTATAGGTTAAACACCAATATTTATGAAATAGCATAAGTTTTCAGATGACACATTAGTGAATGCTAATAGTAATTCAGCAAATCACTGTTTAACCAAAACTGCTAGACTATCATTTTGACCACGTTACAAAATATATACACTATATAATATATACATATACAAAATGTTCAGCTCTGTTGGGCTCTAATATTAATTTATTAATTTAATGTTCTATCTACCTGTGTAGAGTCCTAACAGTGATATATTTTTTGTCATCCAGACAACACTGCTGGTGTTGTGACCCTACGCAGTGGTTTTCGGCGCCGCACACAGGAGATATACCACCTCCCAGTGTTGATTGAGGACAGTGGTTTACCCGTGAAAAACAGTACCAGTACCCTGACCATACGTGTGTGTGCCTGCAACTCTGATGGGGCCCTCCTGACCTGTAACGCAGAGGCCATCTTCCTTCCTGTTGGCCTCAGCACTGGAGCACTTATCGCCATACTGGTCTGCATCGTCATACTGCTAGGTGAGTGAATGACTGGCAGTTTTACCAGGAAATAGACGCTGTGAGATTCAGCTGATTGTATCATATGATCCACGTATTATGCACTGCTGCAGCCTTGTGCAAAGCCACAAGATGCTACAGTTCCACATTCAACTGCTAGATGGCAATGTGGACTTCACGTTCTGTTGCAGAAACCCTTAAAAGCCAGTGGTGTAATGCACAACAAGTGCCTGGAAACATGAATGTGGTATCCAGCCCCATCCTCAATCGGTAGCAGCAATAAGTGGATCACGCTGAAAGACAGTTGGCATTGGCCGCATGGGTGAATAGTTCCATTGGCAGAAGGTGCTGTCCTCCGCCTCCCTCCTGCCAGTCCAGGGGATTGAACCAGCAAATGTATGGTCTCAAGCTGCCTTCTCTTACTATAGCCTATTTTTCGAACCATTAGGCTACAGCTAACCCAGACTTGGACATCATGTGTGAGGACCTGAACACAAAGCAATAAAAACAAAAACAGTGGAAAGAACATGGCATTTTGAAAATGTCAGTATTTTTAAACTCTTTTCACTAACTTGGCACATTGCAAAGTTAAGGGAAGCTGCTTCTAAAGTTCTTGGCTTCCTAGACTCCAGACAGAGTGGATCAAAATTAAGAGACCACTGGATTAGCCAACCTTGTTTAATTAAGTTTTGGGATATCAGCTTTGCTTGATTTGCATGGAAGAGGATGGCATTTCCTGGCAGTTTCTTTCCCAGTCAAGTTAATATATTAATGATCCTGACTCCTTAAGTCTCTTTACTGCATGGTCATGGATGGAATTACTCTGCATTATAACTTCATTGTCAAGGTCAAAGAAGCAAAACCTCAAGCCCGGCTCTCTGCACTGATAACTCAGCATAAAGAATAGAGAAAGGAGCGTTTTCTGCCTCCTCACAATGGCAAATTGCATGGGATAGTTGGTCATTCAGTTAGGACTTTTGTAAAGAGATGGCCTAAGCACTCTGGTCTGTCCCGAAATGAACCAGAATAAGAGACAAAACAAAGTCCTTTCCAGATGACTCTGAATTGTCATTGGAAGTCAGTTAAATAACTTGAGGCACCTTAAAATTTCTTGGCCACTTCATTTCATTTAGGGTAAGGGGGACATTTTTAAACTCCTTAAAGTTTCTTTTAAAATAAATACATGTACTTTTTTTAATTAAGCCTGTGGATTCAGCAGTTATTACACTGACCACTGGTTATAACATAATAGCTAGTTTTGGGTAGGTTAACAAAGCTAATAAACTTGCTGTTTTAGCAAACTAAATAGGTGGAAAATGTCACTAATATTAACATTTTTTGTAATATTTTTAACATTAATATTCAATTTTGAGAATATAAAAACATAGAATGGGCGGCCTGGATTCAACCCCTTATCTGGGTGGAGTTTCCATGTTTCCCCATGTCTGTGTTGGTTTCCTCCGGGGACTTTCTCACACTTTCCAAAAAACAAGGAGATCAGATGAATTGGTTTATGTGAAACTGTCCCCGAACTCTGTCCTGTGTGAACCTCCCCAAATGCCAGAAGCAGTTGGGTCAGTCAATTGGGTATCTAGAATGGTGCTAGATGATTCACGTCCTTCAGTAATTTATCCAAAATCAAGTTACAGTCATTCTGCGTTATTTAAGCAGAACCTAATTCAACATCATCCTAAAACATGACCTTGTACACTGCCAAAATGTAGCACCCGGTTCTCTCAGTTCTGGTAATGTCAACAGGCACACAGTGCCATGGTTTACCCTGCAGTGTTGTAAGAGAATCAACACTCTACAATATAGCTCTCTCCAAGGGTTGATGAGCTCAACACTTTTATTTACTTTTGTTTTTCCTCCAGTAATGCCTTCTAAAAAGTGAGCTTTCATCCACCGTGACCTTACCACTGTTCTCATCAAAAGTTAAACCCATTCCCTCAGTCGTCTCTGTGTTTTATCTTGAAGCCTTAAGGGCTGTTATAGCTGTCTGCACACTTTGAAAGAAGAACAAAGCAAAGTGGCTCACACAAAAAAAGGGACAGACTCCCAACTGAACCAAGTTTAAGCCTCCCACAGTACCCTCAGAACGCTCAAGGTAAAATAGAGATGTATTAGGTTTGGGAAGTGAAACAGTTTGACTGTCTGTTGCCCTTAAGTGTACGGTTTAATTGCACGAGACAAGGTTAAAGGAAAGTCGGCCCAAAAAATAAAATGGACCAATTTACCATGATATCCACAATCAAATTAAGAACATTAACAACAAGCTATATCATTAAAAACGACAATTACTGATTGTGCTCTAAAATGCTTCTGATTTATATGTATGTGATAATATATTGTGCAGTATTATTGTAACAGACTTTGTTATGTTTATGGAAAGGTAGACTGTTGAGAGTCTTGAATGTAATCTGTCCCTTTTGGCTTTCCATAGGAGGCGGGAGAATTCAGTAAAGAGTTGGCGACTTAATCTCACCCCCGTCTCTGATTATTATTGTTCATCAATGTGCCAAAGCTCGGTTACGTTATGTTCCACCACCTATCCTTACACACCATAACATACATGCTTCCTTAAACAAAAAGTCTACATCACAGTGCAAATCCACCTCACTTTGTCCTTGTCCAAGCCTGACAGGTCTGTGCCCAGGAGGCTAGCATCACAGATCTTTCAAGACTGGCTTTTCTCACTGCCTTCATGCCCACCAGAAAGAGACTGGCACATTAGGTGCTCTCTGTAACACCGTGACCTTGTGAAAGGTGCCAGTCAGAATCACCAGCTTCATGCACACATGGATATGAAGGAATACGAGAGAGAGAGAGAGAGGGGCACTCATCCATTATAGGCACTCCATTTGTCAGGCTGACCTAGTTCCAGCAGCAGCAGCCATGACAGACTCAGTCAAAGCTCAGTCTGACCAAGGAAAACGCATCATCAATTGCATGCCTACCTACCATGGGCCACACACACACACACACACACACTGAGGAAGAAATACCCCCCCTGTCAAACATGCCTAGATACACAAACACACAACGTATTTGATGCAGACCAGTGGTGTAAGGTAGATGCCTGTCACTTGGGGGCACTCTCGCTTCATAACCGCCATCTCGTCTCTGCTCCAAGACAAGCAACCTGTTTATTTCTTTATTTTTTTTTTATTCCCTGCTGCCTTCTTTTTGTCTTGTGTGTTCCCCTAAGTGTAATACCCTACTGGTCTTGACTTACGTAATTATAAACATTTCCCTTCATCCCAAATAGACACACTACACTGCTACCCCTGGTGTCCCTCTTGCTTTTCTCTCATGTTGGAGAAAACTGGCTGCTGCCCATGCAATGAGCGGTGTCTAGCCTACACAATGTTCATGACAAAAATACTCATCTATATTTACTGGACTGTAGCCACAGGGCAGTGTGTCCTCCCTGCTAGGTCAGAAAAAATGTAGAGAACTGGAGCCGTGTGGCTCTTCAGCATTCATAAACGATGGCTGAAGTGTCTGCATCTTGAACAGGCTCCGTGTGATTGCAGCTGGTTCCAATCTGCCAAAAAAATGTAGGAAGCAACTTGAAACTGTTTTGAAAATTATTGAAAACATTGAAGAACACAGAAAGGCTCTTTCATTGATTTCAGTGAGATTTATTTTTTCCTTTGCAGTCATTGATTGTGGTCCTTCAAAAAAAAAAAGTCCAACCCTCCATCTAGCATGGTTTTGGTGTATGAGTGGTCCTTCTCATGCTTCTGTCTCCCCGCAGTGATCGTGGTGCTCTACGTGGGAGTAAGGAGGCAGAAAAAGAAGGAGACTCTGATGACGTCTAAAGAGGACATCCGAGACAACGTTATTCACTATGATGATGAAGGTGGTGGGGAGGAAGACACGCATGCCTTTGACATGGGCACTCTCCGGAACCCCAAAGCCATCAAAGAAAATCTCTTCAGGCGTGACGTGAAGCCAGAGGCCGGCTCTGTCCCTCGGCCTGCCGTTGCCACGCAGGACAGCGCAGACATCCAGAACTTCATTACTGAGAGGCTACAAGAACACGATGGTGATACCTCTGCCCCACCCTATGACTCACTGGCCACCTATGCATATGAAGGTGAGGGTTCGGTGGCAGAGAGTCTGAGCTCCATAGAATCCCTAAATGGTGAAACAGAAGAGGATTACGATTACCTAAACGAGTGGGGACCTCGCTTCAAAACTCTCGCAGGGATTTTTGGAGAGCGCTCTGAAAGCCAGACTGATATCACATCCACAGCTAGCAACGCCACCACTGCTGAAAACAAACATTGATGTTTTCTGCTTTGGAAGCTTGAAAACAAATATGAACTTAGAAGATGTTTATTTATTTACTTCACTTTCTTAGCAGATTTTTTTTATTGTTCTTTTTTGCTATTTAAGGGTGTTTTGTTATTCTCTAATTGATTTCATGTGCTTCTGTTTCTCTTCATTCATTGTGCAAGATCAAGGATTATGGAGGTTTGATGACAAGAAACAAAAGAAAAAAGAAATTAGTTATTTGGGGGAGTTTTTTTTTATTATTATTCTGCATTTTTTTCAAATGCTTGAGGACAAGAAAGACAAAACTGGGAGTAATGGATGAAAAGCAAGCATTTACTTTGACATCCTTAAAAAGTGCCTCAATGGAATTGTTTTGTTTTGTTTAGCTTTGCTTTTGCCCCCCACCCCCACCCCCCCATCCCCAGGTAAGACAGTCCCATGCTACCATGCTGTGGAGGCTCATATGTAGTTGCAGTGGAGGATGACAAGCTCCATCAAGGGTTCATGGGGGAAATCTACACATGGCCCAAGTTTGGCCAAAGATATTTTGAATGTTATTTATGATTCTATTTATTTATTTGTGAGGCTAGCCAGCCCAGTTTTTAGAATTTGTTGATGTATTTATCTATTTATCTCAGTTGAACAAGTAAATGGATTTTTTTTATTTTTTAACGACACTTGGGGATTTTTGTAATTATTCACTCCTCACATACACATGGGCATTGACGTGTTGTGAGGAAACTGTAAAGACTTGTAAAAAACATCTTGTAAAAAATCAGTTTAGGGCTAAACATGAGCTACTACAGTTGAATCATGTAATACACACAGTTTTCTTAAATAAACACAGCTTGGAAGAAAAAAAAAAAACTCTGCATACTTCATTAAATGAAATCCCAAATTAAAATTTAATGAACTTCTTATACCTTCAGGTTAAACTAGCTCACAGAGGGAGTCGTTCCTATGTTCCTGCAAAAAGTCTTCTATGTAGTGCTGAGAATTCATTCTCCTACTCATATCAGTTCCCTTTTTTGGTCTATACAGAACCTTTTAAAAATAAAAAAAAAGTTGTTTTTTTCTTATATATGAAGCAACCATTTTAACCGATTTTGTTTTAAGTTGTCAAGGCTCTACATAGAACCACTGCCTTTATTAAAGAACCCATGATTAAGAATACGTTTCAATTTGAACTCCATTTGAGGTTTCTATAAATGGTTTCCAGTAAATTCCACCACAGCACACTAACTACATTCATGTCGTGAGCCTTGTTGTTGCTATTTTATCCATCAAATAAACAAGTAAGACAAAGAATGCAACTCTGAGAAGCAGCTACCTACATCTCTACTGTGATAACCCAGTTGAGAAGGGAGTTCTTCACTGTTGTGTGGAATGCAAGTTGGCATTCCCAAATACTATCTGGCCACATGTATATCTGATTGCAGTCAAAGATGGGTTTAGTGATCACTGAGATACACTGCATATTATTCACTGTACACACAAACTCATGTTAGTTAGTACAGATGTTAACATCTGGTCTGAATAGGGTGGCAAATGGGGTCCTTGGACTGGCAAAATTCCACTCTTGGCTGGATCTAGTGACGGTTCTTCATTTACCTCAACATTTGTTTCAGTTTCACCTGAAAGGGCTCAATGGAAATTGGGTTTTCTGCCATTGTTAATTATATTGTTTTATGTTGTTGTGGTTTGAGAGACTCCAAGCTTGAATGTGTTCACTGTAATCCCATGGCTGCAACAAAGAAAACATGGTCCTCTTTAGTGCTCATTTTTGAAAAGTGTTTCACACACAAGTTCTAGTGTATCACATAACACAGAGAAGTGTCAGAGCAGAGTGCTGCTGTAAATCCAGCATTGTGCTGTATGACAGGACCAAGAAACATCATCATTTACCTCCATTTATCACCATAAACTACTGTTCCACTACATTTTATGAGAAAAAGACAGCACTGAAAAACGGAACTAACTATAATCAGGGTGATCTATAATATAACTAGGGGTCACCCAATAAGGGTGATAATATACAGTATATATATATTATATAATATACAGTATATATACACAATTATTTTTGCCATTAAAAAAGAAGATGAATTGGACTTTTGGGAGTCCTAGCTGTCCTAGTTGTCCTAGTACACAATAAAGATCTCCTGAAATCCCATTTTAAGAATGTACCTTATCTGTTAAATTCAATGAGCAAATGTGTAAAAAACATAAACAAAAAAAAAACCTATTGTTTAGTTATTAGTCTGTATCTGCAGGCATAATCTAAGGCATTTTATACATGTGGAAATGAGGCTGTCATTACTAATATGCTTAATGGTCCTCTCTGTGGGAATGACAGTGTGCTGAAAATCTTAAGCTTTGGCAATCATTATTCCACAGCAAGCACTATGTGATGACTCAAAGCACATTTTAGAAAGCAAATAAAGAAACTGTATAGCATAGGAACAATTTGAAAAAAACATCAGAGGAAAAAGAAGTATGTTCCGACACTGATTTCTGATTTTATTTATCATAAAATATGTCCCAAAAAAACAGATTCTTTGGGGAGTATGAGCACTTAGGAGTAAAACGGATGTTGATTTAGGGTTAACCCTTAACAGTCTTGGGTTATTTATCTTGTTCTCTGTTGACACATAGCCAGAGGTACTTTCACGTGGACATTCAATCACGCTTCACATTTTTATTTCCGTTTCTACTTGGACTATTAACATCAAACATCAACTATCATAATGTTACAAGCCAGCATTTTCAAAGCAAGTTCAAGCACTGTTATATGTAATGTTTTTATACTGTGACATCTGAAACCAGCCATATATATAGCCTAATTTTATAGAGCCTAATTTCAATCCATTGTTGTTGTTTTTTTAATCTGTCTGTATGATGTTAGAATCCAGCATCTTTCTGACATCCAACTGATGTCCATTGCATTCTGAGAAATCAGAGACTTTATTAACCTGTATTTCTAATTGTTGGAGGCCAGCCCTTACAACATTCTACCTATCTTCCTCTCTTTCTTACTCAATCCCTCTCCCTCCTAGCAGATCCCTCTGTGTCTTGAGCTTTTCGTTCTTGCTCTCTGTCCTCGGCAGTCTATCTCTAGTATTCACTCACACACCTTGTCTCTGCTCTCCCACTTTCTCTCCTATACTCTAGGGGATTTGGGTCCTTGTGTATCTGGGTCATGCAGCCAGCCTATCACGCTTTTACAGCAAGTGACTGAGAGAGAGAGAGAGAATGTGTGTGTGTGTGTGTGTGTGTGTGTGTGTGTGTGTGTGTGTGTGTGTGTGTGTGTGTGTGTGTGTGTGTGTGTGTGTGTGTATGAAGAATTAAAATAAAGTAGAATTTTTAATTTTACCATGTCCATGGTACATCTTGTGCCAATTATTCTGTTTCCCATCTCAAATTTGTTGATTGATCTGCAACCATCATTTCCCTCCACTTCACTTCCACTCATTTGTCTTCATGCTTTATAATTCTTGCTCACACCTGTTGCAACACCTTAGAATTGATTGGATATTCATAAAGGGATTAAGCTGCAAATAGGAGGCTGACAGAAAAGTAATAAAAATAAAAATAATAATCTCTGTGTTTCACTTCTTCATAATTTTAAATCGGTACATTTTAGCTGCTTGTTTGTTTAATACATTATTTTACTAATTTCTCCATATGGGATTGGACCAATAGAAATGGTCAACAAAACAGAATAATTGTTTACCTGATTTCCATTGGAAAATCAGGCTTTATATGTATATATATTTATTTAATATATATATATATATATATATATATATATATATATATATATATATATATATATATATATATGTGTGTGTGTGCGCAGAGGTGTCTGTCCATTTTGCAAATCGTTTTCACTTGGGAATTGGACACGTGCATTTTTGGACAACCTTTACCATGTATTCACAGCCTGGATTCCACATGAATGCAAAAAAACATTTGTAGTATATTTCATTTTTTTTAAATAGATGAAATCACTTTATTATACTAAAAACACTTGCATAGATTCAAAGACAGAAATCTATACATTGCATTTGTGTGAATAACCTTTATTGAGTCCCCTGAATGCTCTGTAATACTACTACTGCCATATTAATTCACTCTACCATCCAACACTGTTTGTGCTGATGCCTGAAAACAGCATGCCATTACAAGTCATTATGTTTTCTATTTCTTGTCTGCTATCAAAAGAGGCCAGTATATGAATGTATTTTATCCACCCCATGTCACGTAATGCATCAATTACTATTCATGTATTTGACCATCAGTGACCATCAGTCATTATCATCTGATGAGGTTGTGCCCTTGTCACTATCCCTCTCAGTAGCAGGGTACTCCGCCTTGGGTAAGTGCTAAGATTTCATCCTCCACATCCAGGAAAACATGCTAAGACTATTTGTGTAAGTGATCATGTCACTCCACTGCTGCTACATGCTAAGACTATTTGTGTAAGTGTACATGTCACTCCTGTACTGACCTTTAAATATAGTCAAGTAAACACCTGTCAGATATATCACCTTGACACGAATATATCTGTTTCACAAATCATAACTTGTGAACAGGTACTGATGATATAAATATGTACATGCTGTCCCGCAGTCCCTTTAATGACAAACACCCATCTTCTCAGAGATCTGTTGCCATGTACAATTTATATTAGCCAATTAGCCATCACATATTCCTTCCTCACTGGTTAGTTACAGTTTTATGGATGAAAAGTGAATGATATATATATATATATATCATGTGGCAAAAAAAGTATTTAGTCAACCACTGGTTGTGCAAGAAAGAGGAGAGAGGTCTGTAATTTTCATCATAGGTACAACTATGAGAGACAAAAATCCAGGAAATCATATTGATTTTTTACTATTTATTTGTAAATTATGGTGGAAAATTAGTATTCGGTCATCCACAAACAAGCAAGATTTCTGGCTCTCACAGACCTGTAACTTCTTTAAGAAGCTCTTCTTTCCTCCACTTGATACCTGTATTAATGGCACCTGTTTGACCTCGTTATCTGTATAAAAGACACCTGTCCACAGCCTGAAACAGTCAGACTCCAAACTCAACCATGGCCAAGACTAAATAGCTGACGAGGAACACCAGGAAGAAAATTGTAGACCTGCACCAGGTTGGGAAGAGTGAATCTACAATAGGCAAGCAGGTAGGTGTGAATAAACCAGTAATGGGGGCAAATTTAAGAAAATGGAAAACATAAGACCATTGATAATCTCCCTTGATCTGGGGTCCCATGTAAGATCTCATCCCTTGGGGTGAAAATGATCATGAGAACGGTGAGCAAAAATAAAATAACAAAGTAACAAAGGCTAACATCAGTAACACATGACACCGAGAGGGACTCAAATCCTGCAGTGACTGACATGTCCCCCTGCTTAAGCCAGTACATGTTCGGGCCCATCTGTTTGCCAGAGAGCATATAAGTAAGTAATAAGTAAGTAATTATACTCATTTGACCCACTCTGTTATGCACACACATGAATTAATGTGAGCACACATGCCCGGAGCAGTGGGCAGCCCTATCCTCAGCACCTGGGCATATGGATGAGGACTGGGAGAATGTCATGTGGTCAAATGTAACCAAAATAGAACTTTTTGGTAAACACTCAACATGGCGCGTTTGAAGGAAGAAGAATGCTGAGTTGCATCCCAAGAACACTGAACCTAATCATGCAGGTGGAAACATCATGCGGGGGGACAGGATGACTGGTCCGTGTTAAGGGAAGAATGAACAGGGCCATGTTTCATGAGATGTTAAACCAAAACATCTTTCTATCAGTGAGAGCATTGAAGATGTAATCTGGGTCTTCCAGCATGACAATGATCCCAAACACATCGCTCGGGCAGTGAAGGAGTGGCTTCAATGTACTGGAGTGGCCTAGCCAGTATCCAGACCTCAACCCCATAGAAAATTTGTGGAGGGAGTTAAAAGTCAGTGTTGCCCAGCGACTGCCCCAAAACATCACTGCTCTAGAGCAGATCTGCATAGAGGTATAGGCCAAATTGCCAGCTACAGTGTGTGCAAACCTGATGAAGACTTACAGAAAACCTCACTGTCCCTCACTGTGTTCAAACACAGACTCTGTTTCAAGAGTATTTAAGTCCATAATGACTTATTCTGAATCTTGTTAGTCCCCCATCTGACATTTGTTTTGACAGGATCTAACTTTGAGGAATCTCTGGATTCTAGCCTCTTCTACTAGATGAGGATATTTCCTGAGTGAACAGCAAAGCACTTTTATAAGTTGCTCTGGATAAGGCCATGTGATAAATGCCATGAATGTAAATGTAAATGTTTGACCTCGGTCATTGCTAACAAAGGTTAAAGTATTGAGTTGAACTTTTGTTATTGATAGAATACTTATTTTCCACATAATTGTTTTACAAATAAATTCTTTATCCTTCAATGTGATTTTCCTGAATTTTCATAGTTGAAGTGTACCAATGATGATTACATTTACAGACCTCTTTATAAGTAGGAGAATGTTCACAATCAATGGCTGACTATGTTTTCTGCCCTACTGTGTGTGTTTGTGTATGTATGTATAAAGATACACACACTCTCACACTGGGCATGTTTATATGTACTCAATAATCTGATCTTAATTGGATTTTTGCAGCAATTATTAACAGCACTCTCCATTTCTGAGATTGTACTAAGGTCTAGAAATTGGATTAAACAATCAAATAAGCTCGATTTTAGCTCAGTAATCCAGTTTCTCAGTCTCAGTCTCTTCCTGAGAAGATGCAGCTGTTCCTGATCAGGGGACAAGCACACTGCAGCACCATTTTGTTCACCTTGTGAGATTATTGGCTGGTTGCAGAGTAAGAACCTGATTATTAATGATTAACTAATGTAAACCAGGACTTTTTCCATTATTGTATTACCCAAGTGCATGTAAATGTGTTGATCAGATTTCTGACAATGGGTCTAATATCACAGGACAGAGATGTTTATATGGGTTTTATATCACAGGACAGAGATGTTTATATGGGTTTTGTATCACAGGACAGAGATGTTTATATGGATCTTATATCACAGAGGTTTTTATATAGAGAATAGCAGGTACAGGTAGCAGCAATCCTGCCTCAGCCTTTACTAAAACATTCTTCTTTCTTTTACTAAAAGTGTCTGTAAAGTCATTTTTTAGCCCTTTGGAGCTAACGTACCTTTGGCCATCAAGTGCTGTGGGCTCTGTCATATTTCTTTTGGTCTGGAAGCCAATGTTGTCACCTTGGCAACATGTGTGCATGAACATGGGGGCAGAGGTTCTGAAGGAGCACTGAAAAGAGGGGTGTGGATATTGGTCTTTTAACATGTTCAACATTTTCTAGACTCATGTTCATTTCCTTTAATCAAGAAATTGACAATGTAAAGAACAAGGGCCAGATTCAAATTTTCAAAACATAAATATGATTCGTTTGCTTATACAATATAGACGTATATCAAAGATGATTTAACTTTATCACCTTGTAAAACTGTTGTAATTCACTTTGTTGGCATAACAGCTGCTAAGACTTTGAACACCACACTGGATGTGTCACAAAAGTTAAAATGATAATAAAACCCTTAAGACCCATCAGACCTTTATCATTGTTGTCCCAGTTGTACACACTGGTGATTGCAATCTATTGCAGCTGTGTTTAATTACCAATAGTAGGGCAAGGCCAGATTGACAAAAACACACTTCCAGGCATTTAAACAAAGCCTCTTTCAAACAGAATTCAAGATTCCTGCTAAAACACATTGCATCATAATGATCCCTTTAAAAAACAGCCTGTGTTCATATCTAATATCACCACACCTGGAATGATGAACCTAACTGAGGATATATTTCACACTAGATGAGTAACTTGCTGACAAGAACCATTCTATGGGTGTAAATCAGGGGTCACCAACCCAGCTTCTGCAGAGCTACCCTCCTGCAGACCTTAGATCCCAATCCACCCCACCTGATCCAACCAATTACTGCCTTTAAGAGTTATTGTTTGGCTGAATGGGCGGAGGGGGGGTTGGTGGTGGTGGACTTGGGTTGGAGTTGAACTCTGCAGGAAGGTGACCCCTGGTGTTGATGTTTATGACTTGCCAAACCTAAATCAGTTAAGACTGGTTAAAGTGCTGGCTTAAATCCTGGCTTCATTTATGCAGTGTGGAGAGAGAGGAAAATTAATGCTTGAGAGATTTGACGAGGCTATGCACGAGCTGACGGACTGTCAGATGTAGTCATGCATCAACCCACATGATGTGCAGTTTGCTTGCAATATTTTATCAGTAAATAAAAATAATTGAGGAAAAAAAAAAATCCCAGGCTTTCTAGTGTTATATTAAGCACATATGTCACAATATTATGAAGTATAGTGTTGCAGAAGGAGAGTACCTGACCTGAATAATGCTCCATAGAAAACGACTGACTTCGTTAGAGAGTTTGTTTACATGTTACATAAAGGATTTAGTGAGAGCAAAATCAGTACAGGCCAGTCTCTGCTGTATCTTGTCACAACTGCGGTGCCAGCTGTTATCACAATCGTTCCCTTTCTCTGAAATCCATGTCTAGACAGGCAGCGAATCTAGCCTAAAATGAAGAAAAATGGTACTTCATATATGTTTGTAATGTTTTAACAAAATCCAGCTCATAACTATTTTCTCAAGGTCCTTGCTGTTTTATAAATGAACTACCCGTGTCGGTTATAATTCAGTATTATTTAATCACTTTGCATTAAACTTTTGCTTCAACAAAATGTCCATCTTCCATTCAGTCTGAAGAAGCAAGCAAAAATGCCCAAGAGAAAGGTAACCAAGGGAAATTTCTTTCCACTTATATACACGTGGTCTTTCAATCTAAAGCATATTGTGAATAAATGATTCACAGTTGAATGTTTTACACCTGTGGGGACACTTAATAACCATGGCAGGCATTAATATGCTTGCAAAGCTGCAGAGCATTCCTTCATATTGACTTTATTGCTTGGGTAGTCGTTCTTACTCCCTTTATTAATGTGTGATTTCGCACAGTGCTTTTAAGGATATGGAAAGAATTACTCACGTTAATGTTGAGCACAGCAACACAAGCCACACGAGTACTGTTCGATACGGTTGAAGTGTCATCTTTTTTTTTCATTTTTTTCCCCCTCCACGTTCCACGAAGGTGTATGTACTGATGTATTTTCAGGGAACGAAATCCCGTTGAATTCCTTTTCAGCAAAGTAAAATATGATCGAGTTTGGCTTGCACTAGTCATCAAATATTTTAAGATAGGGGTTTACAATACATTTGTAAGATTTTATTCTTTATTTCCTCCTTGAAAGTAGATGCGTGATATTGATCAGGACTGAAGCCTGAACTGCAAAGTCAGCGATGTAGTCTCATTTAAAAAAGCTGTTATAACATTGACTCTTTAAACAAGGATGGGGAGGTGAAGGAAGGACAAGCTCAGCATCTTTAACATAGCAGGAGAAAACGGACAGTTGTATAAGCGTAAAGAATAAAGCAAATCTGGCAGAACAGGTGATTTTCCAATCTTGTTGTTCAAGAATTCCTTGATTATAATTACAGTTTTGGACCCCACGGCATAGCATTTTGTTCTCATGATAATACAGGTTAAGACCAAACTGCAGTGTGATGACACTTAATTGCACATTTTCATTCTCCAACACACACTCATTAGTTACTTTATTTCCTCCGTACATCACTGTTTGACACTAATTAGTCTACCAAATGATGCCTTATAACGAACAGCCCATTGCTTAACAAACACCACTAATCAGTATAATTGTACAGGGTTAAACTAGCAATACTGTGCACACTGTTGTTAATAGTGACATTTGTGTGCCTGATGCTTTCCTGTTTGCTCTGTTAATTACAAGGTTCTAAACCCCATAACTGATTTATGAGTTAAGCTCCCTATAAGCTATATAGTCTCATACACAGTAAACAGAACCCTTATATCTATCTCACTCATCTAGCAGCAGCACTCTGACAGTCCTCCAGTCTCGTTAGTCTGTGGCTGTGTATTATGAGGCCCTAACAGTAAATTGAAAAGGATGACAGCATGACAGATTGATGATAGTAATTACTGTCTCTAGCTGGTGGCTCGTGGACATTGTGATTTTCCTCCGGATTCTGGCTCAGACAGCTTTTGCATTAAGAGCCTTGATTAATGCAGTCAGAAATGAGGGCATGCCCCTAACAACGAGGTGAAGATAGAATTCAAGCAAAATAACTTATGACAACAAAGTTAAGTTATTTCTCTTGTTGAACTAGACAGGCATTGGCAATCAGTAATTTGGTATTTCTATTAGTATGCCAAAATCATCAGCTCCAGAAAAGGATGTAATGTAGAGTGTGTATGTGTTTTTACACAGCTAAATAGCTCACTGGCATGTTCAGACCCCCCAGGGTGAAAGTTGTGCCCACAGTCTCATAAGGCCATGGTGGCTATCCAAATACTCCACTGTATAGGTCCCTGGGCACTTTTTACACATTCTGTTATGTTACAGCTTCATTCCAAAATGGATTAAATTCATTTTTCCCTCAGTTCTACACACAATATCCCATGATGATGAAGTAAGAGGTTTGATTTTTTTGTGCAAATGTATTAAAAATCAAAACACAAAAATATGTAGAGAAGTATTCACAGCCTTAACCATGACATTCAAAATTGAGCTCAGGTGCACCTTGTTTCCACTGATCGTGCGTCATGGTTTCTACAGCTTGACTGGACACCTGTGGTAAATTCAATTGATTGGAAATGAATTGGAAAGGCCCACACCTGTTTATATAAGGTCTCATAGTAGGCAGTGTAAGTCAGAGCACAAACCAAGCCATGAAGTCTCAGGAATTGTCTGTAGACCTCAGAGACAGGATTCTATCGAGACACAGATCTGGGGAAGGTTACAGAAACATTTCTGATACATTGAAGGTCCCAATGAGCACAGTGGCCTCTTTCATCATCTGTAAATAAAAGAAGTTTGGAACCAACAAGACTCTTCATAGAGTTGGCCACCTGGTGATCATCTTAGGAGGGCCTTAGTCAGGGAGATAATCAAGATTGGACTGATGACCAACCTTTTGGACTGAATTCCAAGCATATTGTCTGAAGGAAACCAGGCACTGCTCGTCACCTAGCCAATACCATTCTTACAGTGAAGCATGGTGGTGGCAGCATCATGCTGTGGGGATGTTTTTCTGCAGCAGGAACTGGAAGACTAGTCAGGGTCGAGGGAAAGATGAGAGACATCTTTAATGATAACCTGCTCCAGAGCACCGTGGACCTCAGACTGGGATGAACGGGTATCTTCATCACAACGACCCTGAGCACACAACCAAGATAACAAAGGAGTGGCTTTGGGACAACTCTTTGAATGTCCTGGAGTGGCCCAGTGAGAGACCAGACTTGAACCCGATTGACCATTTCTGGAGATATGTAAATATGGCTGTGCATTTTTTTTTTTGCAAAGACTGCAAACAAACTTTTCTCATTTTGTCACTGTGGGGTATTTTGTGTTTTGACTTTTGAGGGAAAGAATGAATGTAATCCATTTTGATATAATGCTGTAAATTGTTCAAAAAGCTCTGTGAATACTTTCCAGGTGCAGTCAAAAGACACAGGACTCTATTCAATTTCAGAAATGAAATGAAAAAAATCGTATCTGAATATCCCAGAAAGTGATGGATGAGGGGGCCTGTCTTTTATGTTTTTATAAATACTTTTATAAAGACAAAGACAAACAAACAAAAAAATAAAAGCAGGTTTGTAATTTAAAAAAATCACTGTTTCAAACTATACATATTGTAAATATTCAATCAGATGTCCAGTAATGTAATAACTGTATGTGTGGTGGTCCTGTGAACAAAACAAAAATGAGGTAGTCCAGGAGTCACCAACCCTGCTCCTGAAGAGTTACCTTCCTGCAGGTTTCAACCTCAACCCAAATCTACAACTCCATTCATACAATCAAAAGCTTCTGAAGTGATTCATTAGACCAGATGGGGTGAATTAGGGTTGAATCTAAAGTCTGTAGGAAGGTAGCTCTCCAGGAGCAGGGTTGGTGACCCCTGAGCTAGTCAATCAACTACACCACCCATAGTGATTGATAAAGATGACAGCCAGGGATAGACTTAGAGCCAGGAGGTGTGTCCTCAATCTAAACATGATAAATAGGACTAAAGGTGAATAATGTTTGGAAAGTGAGTCTAGAGTAAGGCACTTATAAAGAAATGATTAATACTAAAAGCAAAATATCAGACAACACTTTATCAGACCTAGAATAAATCATAAGATTATTATTAAATGACTGAAATATTAAACATTGCAATTCAATTGCCACAGGCAGTGTAAACACAACTTGTAATGTTTATCTTTGATCGCTGTGAAATACTAAATATTCTACTGCAACAGTTATCTTGGCCAGCAGCAAAGACAGCTCACAGACTAACAAGTACCTTCAGACACAGGAGGAGCACAGCATATTGGATGCAGTAAGTACTTCAGCAGATCCGCAGAATACAAAACCTCAGGAACATGCATTGGAAGGTATGAAGGGACATACACCCAGGATGCACTTCAGCAGATCTGATCTGCTCTAAAAATTTCCACATAAACCAGAGTAATGCTGTAAATTCATGCTGCTGATAAGGATGTGGCCTACATGGGGCTTTGAAGTACAAATAGCTTCCCGTAGCTGAACATCATATTCAAAACCTTGATCCTGGCCTACAAAGCCAAACATCGACCTGCCCTTCCATACCTGATGGTAATAGTCTAAACCCAAACTGTACCGAAGGTACGGGTTGGTGAAAGTGTTTTCTCTTTACCGAGTAAGTTCAAGCACAGCTCTAAATAATAAAAGAGAAAATAAATCTTCGTGTCAATCCTTTACATAACCTGTAATTGTTATAGAACTTGTGTTCTTGCAAGTAAAATGAAAGTAATTTGTAATTTGCATAAAACCCAATGATTGACAAACCCCGAAATTTTGAGAGAGAGAGAGAGAGAGAGAGAGAGAGAGAGAGAGAGAGAGAGAGAGAGAGAGTAAGGAAGCAGATGAGCTTTTGAAGGGTAAAGCATTTTGAGATGGCACAAAAAAAATAAATAAATAAATAAAATAAACCGTTTTGCACGTATAAATATGGGAACAGCTGGTTTAACCAAATAATATTTTTTACCTATCCAAAAATCAGTTGAGGTAATTAGTTTTAAGATCAATATCAATACATATATCAGTTGAGGTAAATAGTTTAAAGATCATATGCCCTTTTTTGCCATCCATATAGAGGCAGAATATGGTGATATTCTCCATAATGCATCATTAATAAGGAGATGAAAATTAGATTCTTCTTACAGTGTTTGACTCATACTGTAAACCATGAATTAATTTTCAGAGCAGCTTAATTACAGTGTGTTCTTGCTATCTCAAAGAAACCAGATTTACAACACAGAACCATGAATGCCATCAGGGATTTAAGGGTTTATTTATAGAAAGTTCTTGTTTACTAAGAAAAGTTTTATCATAACATTATTTTTATTATTATTTATTATTATTATTATTATTATTATTATTATTATTATTATTATTATTGTTATTATTATTATTGTAGTTGTTGTTGTTGTTGTTATTTAAAACCAACTTGCTTGTTTTGAGCAAGCAAATACCGGTAATGTCAGGAATTCTAAAGGAAACCCATCCTCCTCTAGTCAACCCTTTATACAATTCACAAGGAGCTCTTACAGAAGAATTGAGAATACAGCCTTACAACAGTACATTGGTTTGCTATGTTATGGAGCTTCTAAAAAAGCATTTGGAAGGAAATTCAGAAAAAAAAATCCATGTACTACTATGATCATGGAGTGAGAGAAAGAGAGAGAGAGAGAGAGAGAGAGAGAGAGAGAGAGAGAGAGAGAGAGAGAGAGAGAGATGGTGTGTAGGTTTCAGATGCATGTGAATGACTAATTTGTGCCTGTCTGCATGCTTATTTACTTGGTACCTAAAGGGCTTTCATTGTTCTCAGGAACTTGATCAACTCACATTTTGTGTGAAAGAGTTTTTGATAGCTTGATGAGTGGAACATGTGAAAAGTTGTGATGCTGATGCTCAAAGAATCATTTTCTGATCATTTTTCACTCTCTGACCTTCTACATTCAATTTGAAGGTCACGTCCCCCACACTTCCACTTCTTCTTCATCTCAGAAAAAGCGAACAAACAAACAAACAAACAGGCAAACAATCATTTCCCAATGACAGCCCAAGTTTCAACAAGTGTTGCCCCAGTTCTCACTCTCTTCACTCCATCTTCTACCTTATCTCCTTTTCTTCCCCTCACTTGCTCTGCCTTTTAGATATGGCAGGCCTATATTCATCTTGACAGTGCCAAGACTGTGTGTGAGAGTGAGCATTAGCATGCATCGCCAGCGGTGGAGGAAATGGTTTGATTCTATAGGAAGTGGCAGCATTGATTTGCGGTGCTGACAGCATGACATTGTGGATAGGGGCGTGTTTAAATGTCATCAATTGAGTCACAGTTCATGGGGAATGGGGGAGTTGAAGGAAAGAGCGCCACCATTTTTCAGTTTTAGCTGAGGAACCTGTCTCTCTCACACCTTGCACACTTAATCAAATTTACCACTTGTCTCATCACGTCACCTCTGGCTGTGAATATTTTCATATTCCCTTAAACCTCCGCTCCTCCCAATGCCACCACTTTGGCTACAGCTACAGTGTCCTCTAGTTCCCTTCAGTGCTGTACACTGATTGATTGTTGTTCATCTACTGTGTGTTAATAGTGGAATTCTTTTTTGTTGTAAAATAGCAAAATAATGTATCACGAAAAATATAAAAAAACATGACATTCCCAGTTTTTGTTTGTTTGTTATTCTGCATGCTTAAAAATAAAAGTCCTCAAAGTGTATTTTCAAGAGTCAGTTTTGCACCCTCTTGCAGGGACCTTCCCAATTAACAATCACATGATACCAGTGCTGGAAGGGTGAAGACTAGCATATCACCACTCTCCAATGAAAAACCTTTTTTAGTTTTCTCCATAATGTGACTAGTCAGAATTTCATAATGAGTGGACCAATAGAAATGCTCCAAAAGGACCTTAATTATTCTTATTTTACGTTAACTTCCATTCAAAGCAAAAATCATTTTGCTTTCTTCTGTAAAGACTCGTTTTTGGAGATAAGTGTTTTTCATTGGACAGGGAAGATATGCTTCCCCCCCAATATGTGATGTGGAGCTAGTCTGATTCACATGAAGCTATTCATGTGCATCTATTAAGACTGACACTAATACATGACTGGAGAGGAGAATGCTTACTAATTTAAAATCAACGTTCATGTTTCTACTATTAGAAAGAGACTGGGCAAAACTACTATCCATGAAACAGCTGCAAGGTGAAAACCTCTGTTATAGAAACATTAAGGCTTGTCTCTCATTTGCCAAAAATCCCCTAAGGAGTCATCCATCCTACCAACATGATCAAACCATGACTGCTTCCAGATGTCACAGCATAAAAACAATGTGCCATTCCATTTCACAACATTTTCACTGTACGAAACATGGGGGTGTGGGTGGTTGGATGCAGGAGCTATAGTCCCCAGGACATTTAATGAACCCTGAACCTTATAACATGATCTGCCCAGGTCGATCTGCGAGGTTTGTTTAATCGATTAAGGTGAGATATAGACTTTTAAGGGTGACTCAATGTGGGCCACCACCATTCTGGAGAATCCATATGTGAACACCTTGCTCAATGTCCTAAACAATCTTACTTTATATTTTGCTTTAAATATTACTTGTAATATACTTTAATATACATATTTATTAGCAGTTTATAGTTCTGAGAAGAAGAAGAATATACGTTAAATTTATAGTTAATCTACATGTAGATTAACTATAAATGCTACTTCTTTTTTAACCCGGACAAAATAAATAAATTACTTAATTAAAAAAAAAATCATAAAATAATAATTTGTTCACAGCATATTAGTTTTTTTACACCTATTTTACAGTGTTATATAAAGCTAACACAACATTCCACAATGTGACCATCACACTAGCATACTTTTTTTTAAATATTGTTTATATTTTATCCCCAGCAGTACTGGCCTTTTCACTGGCCTCCCCAAAAAAAATCTATTAGGCAGCTGCTGCTCCCAGAGTACTTACACAGACAAAGAGACCTGAACACATTACTCCGGTACTCTAGATCATTACACTGGCTCCCAGATTTTAAAATACTGCTCCTGATTTATACATTTATACATTAAACATTTAATGAGCTAAAACCTGTTTACAGCTCTGATTTATTGGAGAAACACAGGCCTGTTAGACACCTCAGATCAGTAGTGGCAGATATGTTAACAGTACTTAGAAGCAAAAAAGCAGCAAAATGCATTCATAAATGCATGCACATATTTCAATTTTGTTACTTTTTACATCTCAAATGAAGACAAATGTGAGTAGAATCTCCTGAGAATAATACTTTCTGGCATTTTTTTTTGCAATGAGGATTCAGAGTTCTCTCACAGCATTGTGGAAGCCTAACCTATAGGAACATGTTTAGTTAATTTTGAGGAAAAAAAAGAACATTGACAACCTTTTGGACCAAATATATTAGAACATTTATTCATTAGTGTTTCCAGTGGGAACTGTTCACAAGATGCACATACACACCAGTGCAAGATCGCAGGTTAAAGACTAACTGTTATTGACTGGGTTTTACGAGAGTCAGCAGGCCTACATGTCAGTCAGGTGTGCTGAATGTTTTAGTATATTGTTAATTTAATGCTAATAATAATAGTAATTTAAGTGCATATGTGTGAGTAGCCATTAAAGAGGTGGGAGTGAGACACTGACAGAAAGATGCAGATATCTGTATGCATGTATTTCAGCTTAACATAGCAGACACATTTGTATTCGGGTCCCCCACTACTCGCTGCTGTTTGTAAATTTGACTCCCAGTGGACCCTTTTATTAGAAAGCTGTAGGAAGCAGTATTCTGCTTTCTACACCTAGATCTACTTCAAATGCATCAGCTTGCTGCTTTTGTACTTGTCCCAGCTGAAGAACCCTGCCCTGTAATACCAATAAGCATAGCTCTTCCCAGCATAGGAAAATCCATGAAAGCATGGATTTGGACATTTTTTGTTCTGTTCTAGTGAGACTTTTTCAGTCATAAAAAGTAACAGCAGCTCCGTCTTCTTTTAAGAATAGGTTTTATTAAAGGCATTTAACATGAGCACCAGCCACTGCGAGAGAGGAGGAAACATGCCAATTTATTGTCAAACACCTGCTAACTCATGCAAGGAAGCCTCTTCCAACAGGGGGCATTCTGTCAGTGCTTCCAAATTGGCTTAAGGGCCTTGTGCCACCTCTTATCTAAAGCTTCAATAATGGTTTGGCTCCTCTTGGTGTTTCAATTCAAACGTGCCTTGTCTCTGCTTTTTTTTTCCCCTCCTCCCCTTAAGGCTGAGTCAATACATCTCATGAATAATTCAAATGTTCCATCTCAGGGTAAAGAGATTAATATTAAAGAACTTTTGTTTCACAGTGTCGTTCTCTCAGGTGCGTGTGTCTGTCTAGTTCTATCCAGAAAAAGCCAGGTGGAATTCGGTGATATAGTGGCTGACACAACAATTATCATAACATAAGCTTTTATTTCATAAAGCCTGGGAGAAAAAAACAACAGTGATTAAAGGTAATACATAAGTGAATCTCACTTCACAACCCTCTATTTCTCCTTTGCATTAGATTTCACTGGGGAGAAAATGAAGGATTTGATTAATTTCTCCCGCAAAAAAAAAGACACAGGCCAAACTACAGCTATGTTTTTTTTTTTTGTTTTTTTTTTTTGTTTTTTTTGTCAGTCAGTTGCTGTTGTTCGTTGTGCTGGAATGAATCGACGATAACGGATAAAGTCCTGGGAGCAGCAGAGGGCAGCGGCAGAGAGGGAAAGGTGACTCCTGAGACTCGGCTGTGTAGGGCAGATATGGAGATCAGCGAGCTCAGCCGTGACCAAACCTACCAAAACACACATACATGCATGTGCACGTGCATATACACACACACACACACACACACACACACACACACACACACACACACCTGCTGCCTTCCAAACTCCCAACCCAGGCACATTCTCTCTATTCCCTTGCTTCTGCTCTTTGGCACTGCATCTGCAACTACACATCTGTCCCAGGAAGAGAATATTTAAATATTTAAAATTGCAGGCAGATTAGCAGAATAGATGTAAATATATTTTGATATCTCTCAGTAACAACACACAAAAGCATGTGAAAAAGTTAGGTGCAAAAGTTAGGACACCCCATGATAACCTTTGATCTTTTTTTTAACATATTTAAACTAACTTGTACACTATCAGGCATTTGTAATCACAATTTATATAATTTATCATACTTATGCCAATCATTGTATACAACAAAAAGTTGTATGGGTACTGTGCATAGTACTACCCAGTGCTTACTGAGTTAATTCAAAAGACACCATCCTCACAAATGCTGGTGGCATAAACTGCATTAGTGGTCAGTGTAGCAGCCAACCAACATATGACCTTCAGCAGCAGATTAAATGGTAACTTGCTCTTACACCCCTTTAACACAGAGGGCAGTACTTCAAATAGTTCAAGTTTTAAAATGTATTGAGAGATGGAGGTGATAGAATTAAACACATAAAACTGAAGAAATGTCTTTTAAAAATCATTTGTAAAATGTAATTATTAGAAATGCAATTTTCTTGTGAGGAAACAGGACACTCCCACATTTATCACTACTTAAAATGCCTAAAATTAGACCATCATTAAACCTCAGACATGGCTTTGTTCTTGTTTGTTGAAGTGAGAGGGAACAATATGTCAAGATACAATGAGCTCTCCGAGGCTGTCAGAAATAAGGTTGTAGATGCAGACAAGTCTGGAATGGGATTTAAAAAGATATCAGAACTGTTAGAAATCAGCTGTTCTACTGTCTTCAAAATAATTTACAAGAGGAGAACATTTAAAACAACTGCCAACGTGACCAGATCAGGCGTACATCGGATGTCATAACTTTTTCACATGACTATCTATATATATATATATATATATATATAGCATATAATTACACCCTTCAAGGGTAATGCAATGGTTCACTATAGAGCCATGGACAATGCCAGTACACTACAGTGTCCATAGCAACATGAAAACCATTTCATAGTGCATTCAAGGGTTATTTGGCTAAGGAAATGGTTCAATGTGGACCCATAGAAACTCAAATAAACTTTGGCTGGTTCAGTGGTATTATGGTGTTTTGTATTATGGTTCTCAAAATTGATCTGTACGTCAAGGTTCCTGTACAGACAAAGATAGCATTTTTAAGCAAAAAGTGATATTTGACTAAATTAAAAATAAATTAAATCATATAAAAATGGTTTCCACTGAAGAAAAGAATACTACATGCAAATAAGATTTATTTATTATTATTATTATTATTATTATTATTATTATTATTATTATTATTATTATTATTATTATTATTATTATTCATTCATTCATTCATTTTCCAAACTGCTTATTCCTGAATAGGGTCACAGGTGAGCCGGTGCCCAGCTGGCAACTCTGAGCGCAAGGGCGGGAAACAACCCTAGACAGGCCGCTAATCCATCGTAGGGCGCACACTCACACACATCTATTATTATTATTATTGTTATTGTTATTATTATTATTATTATTATTATTATTATTATTATTATTATTATTATATAATATAATACATATTAGTAGTAGTAGTAGTAATAGTAGTAGTAGTAGTAGTAGTAGTAGTTTTTTGCATAAAGTGCAGGAAAGCATTTTTTCATTAATTACCATTTTGTAGCTGCTGAATACATCATACATCACCCAAAACAAAGAGGATGAAAAACAGAAACAACCCATTCTAGAGAAAAAGATCAGGGAATATAGATAGTGACATACTGAGTAGAACAAACAGTTCACATGCAAACAAGTTTCAGAGAACAGACCAACATCCAAACAGCAGCAACCCTCCCTATTTACAAGGTTTCTCCAATTACCACAGACAGTAATTATGATATATTTTACATTTCAGTTGTTATAAAACTGAAAATCTGTTGACTCATCCTTCATAAATATAGCAGTTAGTCACCATATGGCCATAAACACACCAGTCAACACATTTCAGACTGCTTTGAGAAGACTTTTCCTCATCTGTGTTCTTTTTTTGTAAGTTATGCTCTGTTAAAGTGTAACAGCTGCTGAATATGAGTTTATTTGTAGTCTTATGTAGTCGTGCATTTGAAATGTTTGTGGTGTTCTGCAGCTGCTCAGTGGATTATATTTGAGTCTGACATAAACAGGTTTCCTACAGATTTCATGTCCATAGTACAATTGTTTACCATACTGTCCAAGGCATGAGTTCATGAGTAATGGAACAGGTTTGTGTACCAGAGAGGAAAATGCTCTTTTTGTTCTGGTTACTTGTCCCCTTGAATGGACTATGTCCCTGACTATCTCTGTCCAATGAAAAACAACGTATCTCCATTTTCTCCAAAATGTGAATTGGACAGTTGCTCTTTGTATTGTATCAGAATTACATAATAAATGGGCCAATACAAATGCTCCAAAATGACTTAAATATTTTTGCTTTCTCCTGTTCAGTTTCTATTTTGGAGACACATAAAAATATCATTTTGGGTGATATATAAAAATAAATTTGTCATTTTGCACTTCTGATGGCATACAGTGCCAAAAATAATCAATGTATGAAGAAATAAACTGTGTTTGCTTTGGGCATGTCATGCGATGTGATTTCAGTTGAGATTGTATGGTATTTTTGGTGTTGGTATTTTGGTATTTTTGGTATTTATGGTATTTGCATGTTTTCTATTAATTGTAGGTATTGACTCAAACATTATGATCCATTTTTACTTGAAGCCCTGAGTGTAAAGCAATACAGCTTTCCAATCTTGGAAGGAGTACTTCACCACATCACCACAACTAACCCCAGTCTCGAGGGGGTACCTGTGATGTGAAAGATATCCTGCATTGCTCCTGTGCTGAAGACGCCACAACCAAGTGACATCAAGGACTACAGTCCAGTGGCACTGATGTCCCATGTAATGAAAACTATGGAGAAGCTTGTCCTAGACCAGCTCCAACCCATAGTCCAGCCATTTCTGGACTGTGAGCGTCATGTTTTTTGACTTCTCTAGTGGTTTCAGTAACATTTGGCCTGCTCTCCTGTGTGACAGGTTGACAGAGATACAAGTAGATGCCCATCTTCATGTCCTGGATTGTTGACTACCTGACTGGCAGACCACAGTATCAGCACTGTACTGTATGTCAGACAGAGTGGTTACCAACACTGGAGCTCCACACATAGCTGTCCTCTCTCAAAATTTAAGGCAATGTTATCATTTGAGCTTTCTGTTGTCAAGTCTTTTATATCAAAAATGTTAATAGATGATCATTTATCCAAAGATTAGTCTCTGACATCCTTGCTGAGTTCCTATCCACATGCTTCAGCTTTCCAGTTTAATTGCTTTATTTGATATATTTGATATATTAGCTAAATGTATTTTTTCATTGTCCCTTTCGATAAGCACTTTAACTGAAGGCTCCATCTACTCACAGTATTGTACTAATAGTGGAATTACAGAATAACTACATTTTCAGAGGAGCCTGAAGGCCCTCCTCCAAATGTACCATCCCATAAATTCCATCTCTACCATTCTCATCTGTCTCCAAGAGTCTTCTCAACCCTCTGTCACTCCATCTCTTGCCTTTTAACACTACCCTCTGCCACTACTGGCTCCACTTCTCAGAGGGCTACTGTCTTCCCGCCATGAAACAGAAGCCACTCAAACTCCAACCCAAACGTCCTTTGAGTTCAGCCCCTCTTACAGTCTCTTCCCAGATCATCAATATCTGAAGGCATGGTATAAACTAGCAAACGATTAATGCAACTAATCAAAAACAATAAATACAGTAAGTGTTTGCCATATCACATTTTCGTCTTGATTTTGTTGTTTTGCTCTGTCTCATTTTTATTCAACATGACAAAACCAGGTAAAAGTAACATTTCAGACAGGAAGCAAATCTCTCCCCTCTCTCTATTTCTCATGTTCCCAGCTAGCTGAAAATAGCACTTGTGCAACTCCACAGGGGTAGACATTAAACAGCAGTCAAATTCTTCCTCTCTAGTACAGATGCCTTTGGGATCATGCCACAGTTACATTTGTGATCCCACAAGAATCCCCCTGGAACAGTGTCAAAGTGTTCAAAGTAACTCAGGTGAATTTTTAACTAGAATCTGAATCTCAGAGACAAGGAAAGACAGCAGAGAGAGGTACTTGTCTCACCTCTTTAAAGGGAAATAAAGCTCTATTGCAACGTCCCTTGTTACATCATTGTGCATCAATACTACTGTGCAGAGCAGGAAATCACCCCCCCCCCCCCCCAAACACACACACTCACACACACACACACAAACTTTAGTATTATAAGTAAAATGCCACAAGACTTGCTCTGATTGGTCTAAAGTGATCAGATATTGTAACATCTTACAATGCACATTTTTACTTTTATACTATGATATTTATAATTATATCAATTTTATACTATCATATTATCTATAGTGTTGTAAAATAAAATAGTAATCCCATGTTACCAAAAGATGTTAAAATAAAAAATGAATAGATTCATTAAAAATGACCATTTAAAACATTTAAAACATTGATTTGAACATTGATTGAACATTTGAACATTTTATTTGAAGATGTGAAATAAAAGCCTGGAGTCAGGAGACATTAACAAAGGCAGTTCAGGTGTTTTGTTGATGTCAGACTGAAGAACATTATTCAAAAAGGGCAGGATTAGTTAGATAACTGCCTTCACCCAGTGAACAGCCAGTATTCCAGATGAAATAAAGGGTAATGGGCTAACTGCCTTAGTATTAGCCTGAACACATTCCACTTGACACTAGACTTGCCTTGTACAGAATCTTGCATACATCATTAAGCACACATACTTGGTGGTAAATGTAATCGGGCAACATGACAGATCATTATAGGTGACTAATATTTGGTGCTGCAGATGAGGAATATGTGGTTCTGTTAGTGAGCAAAAAGTAAATCCACATTTTACTTTCTTAATGTAGTTAATTTCATTTTACATCTGTGGTTTGTTATTAACATTCTGGGCAGAACTCCAACATAAGCCCCATTTTGGTGTTAGAAATTGTAACTGTGAATTGGAACCAAATAGGCATTTGGCATAAAAATGATCCAAGGGATTAATGCAAAAAATGTTACTACTAACACATCTCGAAAAATTAGAATACTGGGAGAAAGGCTTTTGGTAATTTATTAATAATAAAAAACTTATTAATTATAATATAGTCATAAATTTAATATTCATTACATATAAAGTGATATAATTGAATCATTTTTAAGTTGATACAGTGATTAGTCCATCACATCATGTTTTTGGTTTGATGAAGGAAAATAAATATTTTAGGAGAACAATGTTTTGTTTTGTTTGGGGGGGGGGGGGTTTCAGAAACACATATTGGAAATATTTTTTGGCTATGTAATCCTTGCTTTATAAAGCTACGCATTACTTTGTGATTTCTGTTGCAGAAATATCACAGATATCCTTTGAGGAGCTTCTCAGAAAAGTTCAAAATCTGATATATGTAGTTTCCAAACCTTCAGTCAAATAGGTTTTACAATATAAAGTAAAATGAATACAGAGCAAAGAGCAGAACGCTTAACACATTCAGAAAACCATGAAGCAAAGATATATATTCAAATATAAATACATTTTAATTTTCAATCACCTGCAAATTACAAATCTCTCTATAAAGTATCTCTATATATCTCTATATACAAATCTCTCTATAAAGTAGACTTTCACTAACTAACACTGTGATATATTTCTCCTTGTAGCTTTTATTAAATGTAATTACCTCCAAATATTACACAATTTATTTAACATATGCTTATTGGGGAAAAGTGATATAACTTTTAAAAATCCATTGCTGACCTCTTTAAAAGTCACACAGAGCCCCAAACTAAAATTTCCTTACTTTCTGTATCCAAAGGAACATCCAAAATATCGGTGGGACAACATTGCCCAAATCTGTGAACGTCTGTTGTAGTATGTGGTTTAGCTTGTTTTCTAATTCTCTCTGAACATTTTTTTTTGCTGGACGCTTTCATGGACATTAAAGACAACCTTTTTCACGTAAGCAGAAAATTGGAATTTGTCTTCAAAAACATAAAATGTTGTATTTTTGATCTCATACAAAACAGTGTGAATGAAATAATACAATCCAGACTTGTTAGGGTAGATGAACACAAGCAACATTTTGGATGACTCCTAGGATGAGTAGAACACTTTTTTTTTAAATGTTTGAAAAGACTTTTAACCTACATTAATTAATTAATTAATTAATTAAAACAACTATTGGTCCTCTTGCTCCTGTTGGTTCATTCATCATAAATATTCACACCATGTAACTGTGAACTATGATGTAGAAAAAAAGAGATGGTTTTCAAGTGATAGCAAGCACATCTTTTATATGATATACACACTGGGCTTGCTGGAGATAGCAGTGCAGCATTAAATATAATACTCAAACAGTTTGTTTGTGGTTTGGACTTGTTCCTTATAAAGACAGTTCAGTACAATTAAAAGGTGAGATAAACTGAGAAATCTGCCTAATTATTACATAATTGAACTCAGGATAGGTATCCTCATCACACTCTATTGGTTCTTATTTTTGCATTATTTTTACACTAATTTCCTTTTAATGTAACACTACATGTACTGCTACCCAAGCTTTCCATTATTTAGCTCATTTTCATTTTCCACACTGATTACTTTGTTTTATTTATTATATAAAATAATAAATTATAAAAAATAAGACTCAATTGTTTTCAGCTTTAATCTGCAGTATAACCCAATTAATACAGTGCAGTGATATTAAGACCTGCTATATTAATTTCTATCCCAGCATTTGCTTGCCCACCTTTTCTAAAAATAGTAAAATTCTAAATAATGGTAATAATGAAGTTAACAACAAAAACAACAACAACAATAATAATAATAATAATAACAATAATAATAATAATAATAATAATAATAATAATAATAATAATAATAATAATAATAATAATAATAATAATAATCATAATAATAATATAATAGTACTACTACTACTACTACTACTACTAATAATAATAATAATAATAATAATAATAATAATAATAATAATAATATAATATAATAATAATAATAATAATAATAATAATAATAATAATAATAATAATAGTTAAGAAGTACAAGTTGTAAACCAAACTATAAACCACTGCATTATAACAGGAATGACATTACAGTCGACCAATTAATTTCACTTTGTATTAACATCAACTCAACAGTAATATTTAGATAGTCTGTTGCAAACAGGCCTACAAAGCAATCACTGGCCATCATCAAGCCTAGTCTATAGAGCCAGAAACCTTCCTCTTGTAAAGAAACACAATCAAAGCTGTAATTTTGCATGCAAAGCCTTGATGATGAAGGCTGGGCTCTGGAATGAGTGGCGTCCAGTATTAAATGCCTCTTGCCTGTGTGCCATTCTGCTTAATCAGTCTGGGAATAATAGTGGTTGTCTAAATCAGTAATTATAACAGGGAGTGTGCAAAGGCCCAGTTAATCAACAAGACTGAGGCATGTCAGGAAGTACTCTCCCCTAAAAATATGAAATATTTAAAATATCCTAATATTTGAATTAAACAGAAACAAAGTTGTCCTTCAATGTGTGACTGCTTTTAATATTGAATCTCATCTCTAATTTTCACTAACCATGGAAACTCTGACATTGCCTATCAAATACAATGCCACACAAACCAAAAATTAAAGCTGTAGTAATGACTTTGTGAGCACTTGACACTAACAATTGTGATCCTCTAGGTGTGCAATAAAGTCTTTTGTGGAGTTACAGAAATACACTGATACATTTTTGTAATGTTTTGCCATCATACAACACCTCCATGCATAGACTTTTAGCTTTAGTTCAAAGACTTTAACAAAAAAGAGGTTTTGAGCAATCCAATGGTTCTCTGAGACCCACTGCATTTAGTAAAGAACCCTAAAGTGTGACCATAAATCCTGCAGTGAGTTCTTACAGGCGAAGAAGGATGCTGTCAACCACTGTTTTCATTTCATTAAATATACAACTAATAAGGAACATGGCAAGAAAAGAGGTCTATTCAGTCCATAACTAAGTTGGTAATCAATCAAGCAATGACTAATGCAAACTAATTCCATTTTTCTGGAGAAGGAAGTAGATGAAAGTAGGGGGAAAGAGCCAACTGTGATAGAAGCAAGACAAATGCGGCCAAGGTCTTGTATTAGAAAGAAAATTAGCATACTGGGCAGCCTGCCATTTTAAAAGTAAACAACATTGGTTTGAATGGTTGGTGGTGCTTCCCCACCCTCAGCATATTTATGCATGAAAAAAGAGAGAGCAGTTTTATAGCACTAATGATCATCCAGCAGGTACAGCTCCTGCTCAGCCTGTTGTTCTCAGTGATACCACGCAGCCATGTGTGTCTATTTGTACAAGTCATTTTAAAGTAAGGTGGCTTCCCACCCGTACTGAAATCAGCATCGCACTCTGATACACACACACACACACACACACACACACACACACACACACACACACACACACACACACACACACACATATATATATATATATATATATATATATATATATATATATATATATATATATAGCAATTGTAAGCAACACCATAGCAACTCGGTCACTAGTGGTCACTAGAGGGTTGCTGTGGTGCTACTTAGTGGTTAATAGGTGGTTGCTATATTGTTGCTATGGTTTTCCAAGTGGTTGCTATGAAGTTGCTATGTAGTTGCAAGTTGGTTGCTATGGTTTCCAAGTTGGTTGATGTGATGTTCCTAAGTGACTGCTGTGGTGTCCAAGTTGGTTGCTATCGTGTTCCTATATGATTGATATAGTATTGCAGGTGGTTGTTATGGTGTTGCTAAGTGTCCGCTAGGTGGGTGCCACTGTATACCAAGGGTATAGCAATTGTATTTCAAGTAATTTCTGTGATTTTGTTTAGTGGTTGCTAGGTGGTTGCTAAGAAGTTGCTATGGTATGCCAGGTGGTTGCTATACTGTCAACTAGTAGTTTCTGTGGTGCCTCATGTGGTTAGTTGGGTGTTTCTAGTGTATTTGTATTTGTGAAGTGTGGCAAAAGAATTGCAGTTGGAATTATGTCAATATCTCGTCGATATATGTGAAATGAGAAAAATAAGAATGTGCAACCTTAATTATTAGTTTTAATTAGTTCCTTACAGTTCAGACTGACAACCCTATAAGTGCAGGTTAGACCTTGGGTGTTTCTCAAAACCAAGGCCATGAAGAATATACTTGCCTTTTTCGGGAAGAACATCCTTGACAAGTTACCTTGAAAGAAGAAACTCAAAAGAACACAAGGACAGAGGGCTTTTGAGATGTGCTGTGTACCATCTTAATTAATGCTACAACAGGAGGTTATGTGAGCATAACAATGAAACAGTCAATTTTTTTGTTTGTTTGTTTGTTTTTTCTTTTCTTTTTTTTTTATGAGCACTTTAGTACTCACATTTGTGGTTCTGACCAGCATCTTCCTCATTGCACATTGCAATCTTTACAGCTTCTGTAGCAAAAGATATAACGTCAGAGAAGAACATGAGGACAAACGAATGCACAATGAGAATCATCTCCGCAATTGATTATAAGAGCTTGAAGAAGACTTTTCCAACGTATCCTAGCTGGAAACACTACATTTCTGCTTTTTCTCAGACAATAAATAAGGAAATTACATGCTTCACATCTTTTATTATCCCTCATTCAGAGATTCAGAGTGATTAGCAAGGTCAGCATCAAGTGGTTCCATTGTTGGATGATTATTTCTCTCTAACAATCAGCACTCTAGCCAGATATACAGGATGAAGCTCATTCACCCCAGAGAACACAGTTTCATTACTCCACAGCCCAGAGCGACCAATTCTGTTAGCACTGCTGTTTTTATGGAGGTAATACAAACTGCACATGCACAGTGGCTGCAGTTTAAAATAACTAAATTTACTGTTTAGGGGTGTTTGGAGGCTTGGGGACATATAAAGTACATAAATAACAAACCAGAAATGCTAAGTTATTAGCTACTGTAGAATTATATGATTTAAAAAGTTGAATAACGAAATAAAAATACCTACAATAAAATGAAATGATACATATCAATAGCTCACACACTGTAGCATCACATATGGCATTTTGGCTCGTTGATGTATTTATTAATTAGTATATAGAGAATATCGAGTCTGTACCTGCCCTGGAGACATTCACAAACGTCTGAATACACCTTATGGACACAACATTTACTTACTAACTGCACAACACGTTACAAAAACCATACAACTGTAGTACACCCAAGAAATGTTTCACTTTTTGCAAACATTTGCAATGACAAAAACAAACAGAAAACAAATACTATGCTACCACCGCATGCTGCTTTTTTTCTGTTAAACAGATAATATTTATGCAGAAATCCATGCAGAAACATTAAGAGTTTCAAATTCTTCTGTGGGGCGGCGCTGATGCCTCACAGCAAGAAGGACCTGGGTTCGATTCCCGGGTGGGGCGATCTGGGAAGTTTCTGTGTGGAGTTTGCATGTTCTCCCTGTGTTCGTGTGGGTTTCCTCCGGGTACTCCGGTTTCCCCCACAGTCCAAAGACATACATGGTAGGTCAATTGGTGACTCTAAAGTGGCCCTTAGTGTGTGGATGTGTGTGAGTGTGTGCCCTACGATGGACTAGCGCCCTGTCTAGGGTTCTTTCCCGCCCTTGCGCTCAGAGTTGCCGGCTGGGCACCGGCTCACCCGTGACCCTATTCAGGAATAAGCAGTTCAGAAAATGGATGGATAGATGGATGGATGGATGGATATTCTTCTGTGGTTATGCTCAAGGTATGGGTTAGGATTAGGTTAAGGTTAAGGTACGGGTTAGGGTAAGTGCTTGTAATGTAACATTCTCTGGGTTGCATCTGAAAATGTGCATATATGCTACCCTATATTTAGTACACATTATACTAATTATGAAATTCACTATTTTGGTCACATATATGTAAATTCATCTTGAGGCCAGACTGTATCAACAAAAGGGCCAACAGCCTACAAGATATAGCTATACAGAAAGTGGCAGGTCACGTCATCGCTTTTATTGTTGTTCTGCTTGTGTACAAGTACAAAAGGGTGTGGAATTGCATTCCACCAAGACCATGGTGCAACATGGAGCAACACAACAATACTTTACAAACTGCATGAAGGGCAGTGGGCAAACATTTGCATAAATGTGCAATCACAAAACCCTAACCATACAATAAATATGATATGATATAATCTGATAAACACGGTGAAAGACAAGAACAGTGTAAGTTAAAAAAAATTCCACAACAAACCATATTGGGCTCTTTTTTTTAGGTCTACAAAACCAGAACATCATGATATGCTTGTTCAACAATACTTTACATTTATTAATGCAGTATTTAGCCTGCAGTTCAAAACAGTGTCCATTAACACAATCAGTGAATTACCCACAAAGCTCTGCCTCCTATGAATCAAAACAGATTTTCAAAGAAGGACCCAAATGGAAACTCTTTGGATTTGATGGAACCCTGTTGCTGTGTGATTATTTCCCAAAAGGGGATAGCACTCTATTGAACAAGCTTTAAAGTTTTCCCATCGTACCACCCCTTCAAAGTTTAAAATTGTATCAACTTTTTTGGAATTACAAAGAGACTCTGATTGTTAAGTTGATGCATCAAGGAGGATAATTCTGCCCTGCTTATTCAGAGTTACTAATGTGTAAAAATGAGAAAAAAAATACTTACAGAAATGTGTTTAAAAGTGTCACATTTTTGCTTAAAGGCACATACGCAATCATGTACCAAGCACAGGCAAAGGTGATCTAGGTAACTGCAAAGAGTTGCTTAATTTCTATTATTATTACAATTCAAATAATAATCGTTAGTAGTAGAAGTAGTAGTAGTATTAGTAGTGGTGGTGGTGGTAGTAGTAGTAATAGTAGTAGTAGTAGTAGCAGCTGCAGTAGAAATACTAATTTAAATACTACTACAACTAGGAGCAGTAGTATTGGCAGTAGTAATAGTACTAATAGTAGTAGTGTATGAAAAGAAGTATGCTGTATTTAATTTAGTCTTGCAATTGTGTACTAATGTATACTTGTATACAACAACATTTATTAGGCAAATACAATTGTTTACATGCTTAAGCAAGAGATTGATATTATTACATTTCGAGACATGTGTATGTACATCACATGCAACCAAGAACTCCACATCATCAAATGACATCAGAGCCCTTCAGCTGTAAAAATGTCTCAGCTTCCACTACCTGCCATCAATACTTTAAGCCCATATCTGTCTGGGATCTCTCCCAAGGTGGCTTGCTAAATGAACAGCCCATCATGTTTAAAGAAAAAGTCAGGAGAAAAGATTTCTAGTCAAATACATCTTGAGCTTAAAGGCGAGACTTGTAACAACAGAGATTCCCTTTAACTCTAAAAAAATCTTCTGAAATGGGAGGAAAGGAATAAATGAAGCAATTGATGTGTTATTGCTGCTGGAGATGTGGATTTTCTCTGCTAGTTACAAAACTAAGAGACCGAAACCCATAGTTTCTGAAGCCTTGTTCTTTTTAAACTATTCGTAATTGGTTATGCTGGCAGACTGAATGAGTTTTGGAAAAGCAATTACACTTTTTAATGAGCCGTGGTCAACTACAGGGAAATTCTGTTTTAAACAAATGTGCTTCTGACAAACATTCCATATTCTTTATAACAAACAGTGATTAATCTGTAGCAATCATATTATTTATGATGTATACACTTGTCGTGAGGCACAAATCAGATGTTAACCTATATTCAAATATCTTTAGGTCCTTGCAACATTTACAGATGTTTGACAACTACAAAGTGCTGCTTTTCCTAATTAGATTATTTACTAAAATCATTGGGAGCAAAGCGGCTCCAAACAATGACACACCACCAAGCTTCATAACTGGTATGATGTTCTTGTTTTCAAATGCTGTGTTTGGTTAGTGCCAACCATTTCTTTTGTTACTGTGCTCACACAATTCAGCGCTGTATTCATCTGTCCAAAGCACATTGTTCCAGAGGTTCTGCTCTCTGTCTACATGTTCTCTGGGAAGCTGTGGTCTTGCTCTGATGTCCTGGGTTTCCTTCTTGCTTTCCACTCATGAACATCTTGATGTGAACCTATTTGGTCTCTTTCTGGTGGTAGATGCTGCACTTTGACATCAACTGTTGCAAGAGCTACCTGTAGGTCCCATGATGACATAGGATTGTTGGAGGCTTCCTCATTAATATTGGCTGAAATTGCTAGGACTGCCCAACCTGACCATTTTGGTAGTTGCTTTAAGTGTTTCTTCAGTTGAAAATTATTTTCCAGACAGTGGAATAAATGATTTTTGATTTTTTTTTTTTTTGCCTTTCCAACATTCTTTCTGAAGACCTCAGATCTCTCTGGAAAACACTCTCTTCAACAATCAAGAGCAAACAAAACTAATCCCTGATGTTTAAATAAGAGCCTCGTACAATAACCTCTCTAATGATGGTCTAATGATTTTAATTATAACTTTATTTAGTAATTTTAAGTAGTAATTAATGTGGGTGTGTCCCTCCATCTCTCAATAAAGTTAAAATTAAGATCGGATATCCAGTGTCCATGGTCCGCCCCTCAGACTTTGGGGGCAGCTGGAAGCTCCGCCCCCTTAGTCTAGGCTCCGCCCTCAGAGCGGCAATGTGGCAAGAAGCTCCGCCCCCATGACAGTGATGTCACCGGGAAGCTCTGCCCTCCCGACTGCAACGTTGCCAGGAAGCTCCGCCCTCCCAGCTATAGAGGAAGCAGCACTGACACCGAAGCAGCGTCCAGAACGGCTCCTGGCGGCCCCCCAAACGGGTTCCAGCAAATCTGGACAACCCAGCTACTTCCATAATTGGTCGGTCTTTCTGTCCGGATCGCGTATTTAACAGGCAGGTAGGAAGCAGATGTACATGCAGGGTTGAAGATTTATTAACCTGAGAACATACACATTAACCATCACGATTAGACATGTTTATAAGTTGACAAGAAGACCTACAAAGACAGACTGAGACCAAGATGTTTATATACATGAGAACATTAGACAAGACTGGAACAGGATCATGATGGGGCAGGGTTACACATCAGACACAGCTGGGAATGGGCGGAGACAGGACATGTGCTCAGAAGCAGGAGGAGAGATAAACAAAACAAAGACAGATGTGTGACACTTATGTACCAGAGTCATTGAATTGACTGGCTTAATTAGTTTCTTCCCAGAAACAAAGTACATAACAATCACGGTGCATAATCTGTACAACCTTTGGGCAGATTTTCTGTAATCACTCAACCTCATTGTAAGGGAACACTTTTGGTTATCTGCTGATGTTCACATTTTGTGGCTCAGCTTAGGTTTAACATTAGGTTTTGGTCTAAGCTTACATTAAGGACTAGATTTAGGTTAGAATTGTCTAAACATAGTTCAGGTTTGAAGTTTGAAACCTAAATCATAAACCAGGGATAAGACAAGGCGTTAATTTAAATCCAGAAGGAAGTTGGTAAGTACACATAATGTTTTTTGTTTGTTTGTTTGTTTCAAATTATTATAATTTTCGATTAGATATACTAGTGCACCTCAAAACAATAGAACACTGTGAAAAAGGGTTTTGATCATTTAATTCAAAAATTTAATTATCATACATTGATGGATGGATTTCAGACACCATTAGCTGTGTGCCTCGCCACTGTTCCTCCAGACCTTAAGAGATTGAGCTGAGACTCTTGATTTCCAAATTAAATGTAATATTTAAAAGAGGACTTTGGAGCACTGAGTGACGGTCCAGTTCTTTTTCTCCTTAGCTCAGGTAAGATGCTTCTAACGTCACTGGTTGAAGAGTGGCCAAATATTAGAAATTCTGCAGATGTTTGTGTTTGGTGGCTCTTGATGCACTGACACTAGCCTCACTCCACTCCTTGTGAAGCTGTCCCAAGTTCTTAAATCAACTTTTCTGGACAATTCTCTCAAGGGTCATCCATGTTGCTTGAGCACCTCATCCCACCACATTCCCATCCTCTCCATGTGTTAAATATTTTTAATTTTATTTTTATTCCATAAATTAAACTTTTTTCCCATTTTTAAATACTATTTAATGTTAATGGCTGTGAAAGGCACACAAATAAACATATATATAGCCCCACATTACATGTTAAATGAGTTTGTATTGGTCAGATGACCTTTACAATAGAGAATAATCCAGAGAAGTTGTCCAGTTATTCACAAGTAATCAATTAGTTTTCAGAACAAAGAACACATTTGATCTGCTAAGTAGGATGCAAAGGTTGATGCAGCAAATAATAATCTATATTCAGTGGCAGTTTAAGACATGCAGACACTAGAAAGGTCAGTTTAACCTTCTCAGTCTTGCTCCAGGGTGTTTGCCATAAGAATTAATGAAGAGGATAATAGCCAGCCACACGAACAAGCATCCAGATGCATAAACACCACCTAGTCTCCAAAACACTCCTGTGAACTCTCATTTTCAATACAGGGACATGTTTTATACCTAAATAATTAGGAATATCACAAAACATACTAGACATTTCAATGTTTCTTGCATGTTTCCCTCAATAAAGTTAAAAATAGATGCTTTAATGAGCCATTAAACTCTAAAGGTATTTATTCTTTGGAAAAGTGTATTTCTCATACAATTTCTTAAAATACAAATATACATAGATTTTATTCAAACCTCTAATATATGTATGTATATATATATATATATATATATATATATATATATATATATATATATATATATTCTATAATATAACTTCTCAGCACCTACAATCATTTCTCTAGCACCTAAAAAAGAGAAAAAAATATTGGTGGATCATCTTTCCATCAGTAATACTCTTACTTATCACTAACAAAATGAAAAAACGGGAGGGCAAATATAGTCCTTAGACAACTCCAGTTCCAAAAGACAGCCAACAAGATGCTGATAAGCAGGAAAGCAGACTGTGGTGACAATAGCTTGCATAATATCTCCACAGCAAAGGACACAGGTGACAAGTCACCCATCAATAAGAAGAGTGTTTGTTATGCTGTGCTTTTGGCAGCCACAGATACTGCCACATATTACACTGGACAGTCACTGAATGACACCTCTCTACCAGAAGAGGAGAGAAATATTTCATGAGGTTTCTGAGCAGAAAGATGTCTCATGTGTACTTTTAACAAGCACACAAAAAGATTGAGGATATTCACAAGCAGTGCATCTTTTTTTTGGGAGATGAGCTGTCAGGTGCAAGTTCAGTCTGCCAGGCCATTTGCCAACAAGTGGAGACTCCCTAAAGATACCTGGTCAGAAGATTCAGGAAAAATGCAGGAATATGAAGAGACAAAAGTACTGCAACATTTGGGCTTTAAGTAAGTAGGAGGGAGAGGAGTGCTGAAAGTGATTTAGACTTATGTCAGGTTTAGCTTGGTCACTCGCCCTTCCAGCAGTTTCCATCCTAGCAGAATCCAAGAGTGAGCGCTGTAAGAACTTGGACCAACTTCCACATCCACAGCTCCTTGCCTCAGGCCATCATCCTCCTATATGAGGACCATTCTCTATGCTGTAAACTGCTGGACATGCACTTTATTACATACACTAATAATGTCTATATAACCACTTTATATACCATAGTGTCGTCCTTTTGAATAAGAGTTTTACACTTTTCTCTACTAGGCAGTGCACATATGCACTTTAACACATTGGCACATTTGCCTCAAATATACATACTGTACAGCACTGACTGTATATTCACTGTAAAAGTGATTCCTGTGGTAACAAGATAGATAGATAGATAGATAAATACTTTATTGATCCCTTACAATCCCGAAGGAAAGGGAAATTCAAAAGCAGTTGAACCTAGAGTTATTCAACTCAAATCTATACTTTGAATTAAATAATGGTTCGTTCAAAGCACATCTGTTACTTGCAGTTTGCTTGTGCATTAGATATTGTGCACATGCGTTTCAGGAATACAAAGAGCTTCACTAGGTGCAGGTGTCAAATATAGAATAAAAGAAATTCCTTGTACTGCTGGAACTTGATGAATAAAGAAGGACATTAGATCCGGGTGTGGGGAAGATGAGAAACATCACCACTGGCAATATTTCTACTGCAGCAATTGCAATATCGGCAGTCCTTTTAAGTTTACATTTATCCAGACATTTCTTATGACACAGTCCAACACAATATTATCTTTGTTTCATCAATCATTTTGTGCTGTAAGTGAAAAAAAAAAAAGGAATAAAGTAGCTTTTTTTATTCTAAAAGCTTTGGAACAAAGTAGTTGTACGTTCAGTTTTTCTCATGATGTTTTGGAAATACAAAGCTTTGTGCATGAATTTAATGTTTGTAATTATTGATTATACAACAGTTACTTCTGGGCATACAAGCTGATTGGTTGAGAAGCATTACGGCACTGGTTCTGCAGAAACAGAGTATCACTCCGCTGAACAGCACTGCTAAGTAAATGATGGCAGCAGTTCTTTTAGTAGTGAAGCTAAATGCCCTGAGCAATTGAACTAAATGAAACTCATGTGGTGGACCCTGAGATGGAGCCGGTTTGAAGCCGGCCTGCCCTGATTAAGGGCCAGCTGCAGCTGCTTAGGTGGATATTCCAAGCCACTTTGTAAAATCAGCCTGCCTTTGAACACCGACCCAATTAGACGGGGGAAACGAGATCTGGTCAGTACAGTGGATGAGAAGGAAAAAAACAAATTTACACAATTAAAAACACATTTACGAGCTGGGAAACACTTTTACCAGCATAAAACACTTTTACAAACAGCCTAAACACATTTACAAGTGGCTAAAACACTTACAGTAGGTAAGTTTGTCCTAAGGGGAAGGTGGTCATGTAGCATATCAAGAAAATTGTCTCAGAAATAAACAGCCACAATTTCAGTGTTTCAGAATTCATCAACACAGAAAGCTAAAAACCTTTGTTGTTAATCAAAGGTAAATGAAAATGGGAAGGAGAACAAAGAGAGGATTGAGGTGATTCTGGAGTGAATGCCGCTGCTCTTTCATATCCACAGACTTCAACAACCAACACCCAGAAAGACCACCAAATTCACACAGCACTGTTGCATCCCTCATATCCAAAAACCAAGAACAAGTGTATGAGGAGAATAAGCCATGTAATGGTCATCTGAAGACAGTGGTTTTGGCATCCTTTGCAAAAAGTATAATGTGGTGTCTGCTAGTCACCCATTCAAGGTCCAGGTACAGCAGAAACTGTCAAAGGATGACCCTGATAGACATGTTGAGTCCTGCATGTTGGCAGAAGGACAAAGACGAGGCCAATTTTTATGTGGTTGGTGAGGTCAACCACCAGAATGTGAGGTACTGGATTGACAAAAATCCCTAGATGGCAGACACCAAAATCATAGGTGAAGGTTACTGTGTGGAATATGGGGCCCATTCTCAACAACCACACCCTAAATGCTCAGCTTTACCTGACAATGCTGCAGGAAACATTGTTCCCATCCATTCTGACTGATGATGGTAGCTTCCCCTGTTATTTACAACAGGATCGGGCTCCGTCACACTTTGCAGGTGTTCATCAGTGGCTGGATATTCAATTCCCTGGTCATTGGATTGGCTGTTATGGACCTGTGGAATGACCACCCACTTCACCCAACCTCACATCACTCGATTTTCTTCTTTCTCATCAAATTATACACGCTGAGAAAAATCTGCAACAAACCTCACATTTAGCACTGCGTTGTGAAGGCTTGTGACAGCATTTCTCCAGAGATTCTCATGCGGGTGCGTAACGATTGGATCCTGCACCTTCAGCTCTGTGTTTAGCACCAGGGACAGCACATCAAACATGTCAAATAGCTATGCATCACAGGCAGCATTCCCAGTTGTTGTTTCAAATTTCTGTGTTGATACGTTTTGAAACCACAAGATATATTAGAAATTGGATTGTGGCAATCAATGTCTGAGACAATTCTGGTCTTCTTTGATATGCTACATGTCTACCTTCCCTTTGGAAAAACTTCATCCAATATGGCAGCTTTCAAGATGGTGGCCATGTTCCAGACACAGGCTAAATGATAGGTCCCCTCATTATTAATTGCTGGGGTATTTCGATATAGATGTCATGTCATTTTCCCTTTCATTTCTGGAATTAAAAGGTGTCCTGTGTCTTCTGACCCACCCTGTACATCAGTTATTATGGCAGAGTACAGTTCCAGTAAATCATATCTAAGAAAAAAGCAAAATCTTGGAAGAAAATATTGTTTGTCAACTGCCACATGTAGTGCATACTGTAATTAATTCACTAGCAGTGTAAACAGGTCTTGGATTCAAATCAAATACAAGTATATCATCCAAAGTCAAATGTAGTTTCTATGATCTTACTTTCTATGATTTAATTTTATCATACAAACAAACCACTACTTTGATAATGAGCAGTATGTTATGTGATCTGACAGTGGGCCTGAAAAATATGGGGACATTGAAAGTGCGACTTTACTAGAGCCTGGGCTTTCCTACACAAATGAAAAATGAAAAGCCTGACTTGTGTGAAATTTATGCTGTGGTTTGCTGGACTATAGATCTAAATCCCTTCAGCAATCAATCAAAAAATACTACAGGATACAGTGTGGTTTTGCTCCAACAGTATAACACATAAAGTCAACTGTTAAATGCAGTATGTTAGAATATAGCTCTTGGACACTAGAAAAACAATAGGTCTGATCAAGGAAACTCATTTGATAAGGCTAATTATTATAATAATTTTATTATACATATTTTTCCAAAATTACGTGTTCTGAAACACATTACAAACACTCCCCTCGCACACACATTCACACTCACACACACACACACACACACACACTAACACACACACACACACACACACACACACACACACACACACACACACACACACACACACACACACAGTGTGGCATCTTCTTTCATGAGAAAAGAAAAAAAGAAAAAGAAATAGGGATGCCAGTCAAAGTTTACTGCATTTCTTATAAAAAGGACATGGAAAGATGAAAAAGATGAAACGCTGTAGGTCTGCCTACTTTTCATATTTTATCTTATTCATTTCAAATTCACAGTACCTTCAATAATCATTGCCACGCTTGGTAAAGATAAGTAATACTGTTTATGAAAAAAAATGTCTCTAGTTTAACAGATCGACCGTACACTGAATATTACAGGAATTTAACCTTTCATGAAAGAAAATAAATCAAAAGAAGGATCCTTTAAAAATGTATCAAAACATGTGCTTCTACAGTTCTCTGGGTATCCCGGGGGCATTTCTAAAAGTGCAAAGCCAAATTTCAATTGCTTTATTTTTCAACTATAACTGTTATTCTCTATTGCTATGTTTCACTGACTTCACTTCTGCCTTTTAAAATATAATTCATATAGTAGATGTGACCATGCCTGCTGACTGCTTTCAAGGTAATATTTACTTTAAAAGCAGCAGCTAAAGTAATTGATTGAAGTTTTGTACTGTATATATTAATCCATTGTGTGGTCATATTTTTCACATTCATCAAGTTAAGACCCTAACATTAACTTTTTAAACTATGATTTTATTAATATAAATTAGTGACCTGTCCTCTTTGACAAGACTGGTGAATAATGTCATTAAGTTTGACATTAAGTTCCAGGTTGAAGCATAAATAAAGTCACCATCAAGTAGATATGGGTGTAAAGTCTATCCTAAACCAGGATTTCTGAACATGTGGGTTGGTGCCCCACCAGTGGGCCATCAAGCACGCTCTAGTGAACCATAGACCCATTCTTAGGGGGGAGGAAGTTGTCCACAGAGGGCCGGTAATATCACTTAAATTTGGGAAATTCTGTGTGAAAAAAATCTCATTTCGTTCAAGTAAAAATCAGTATATAATCAATATATAAACTATAAACATAATTATGTGGTTGGTGTGGTACAACAGATAACACCACCAGCAAGCTACCACACCATGTGGGAAGCATGCAACCATGGCACCTGATGCAGTCAATTAGCAAACCAGAGATGTAGAAGTCTCTTAAATAAAGAAAGAATGGTGTCACTGTTCCTCAGAAGAAGTAAAAAACCATCTGCAAGTACAACCCGAACTACTTCAGATATGATTTGATGGTGCGTAGATGGATTATAAGACATTATAAACTACTTCTCAGGTCATACTTCTCATGTTTTCAGTGTCAGCACTCAAAAAAATATACATAAAGAGTTATTCTCTAGTTTTTAAAAAGCAGCCCTGAGGTAGAAAAGGTTGAGAACCAATGTCATGAACCATATGTTGAACATAGTTTTAAACAAGCATTGTGCAGAATTACAGAACTACAGAGCTTTAAGTTGCATCTTAATTAGTAGTATGTGAAACAAAACACAGTTGAATAGATTGATGTTTTTAACTCTGCAGTCAATCAGGAATGTTATCCAACATAAGAAGTATTATACCATGATCTTGACCAAGCATTGAAAGCTCTTCAGTTTACAACCTCTGTACTATATATATATATATATATATATATATATATATATATATATATATATATATATATATATATATATATATTAAAGGTGTTGAGGTTGTGATAGTCATGTTTTGGCTATTTTTCATTTATTTGTTTGTTTAGTTGTATGTTTACTGAATTAATCACCATTGTAATTCTCTGTGGAATGGAAAAGTAACATTATGTTATTAAGCTTGTTCAAAAAATGTTTGTGATATTCTAATAATCTACTGTACGTCCTACTTTCACTGTCCCTCTCAGTTATTATGTACCATTGCAAATTGTGTATTTCAGGGAACTAAAGCCAATATGAAAGAAAATTTATTTACCAACATAATCACATAACTGCTCTTATGAACAGTCACCCACTAGGTTTTTTAATAAGCCTGTAATATCTTAGTGAAATATCTCTGTGCCAGACTAACAGGCTTGACAAGCTTGTAGAGATTGTAAAAGCTCTGCTTCAGTCTGTATTGTGCTATAAATCTGTGGAGAATCTAGGAGGTTTATCCTTTTTATCCTTGACTGGCGAAAAATGGAAGTCTGTGGCCAGTTGCACCAGCCGAATGTAAGTTCAGTTGTAGGCGAGTTTAAATGTTAACTATCCCAATGTTCAAGATTATGATCTAGAACAAGGAATAACCTCTCATTGTGGTGCAAAACTCTGTAACACAAACTGAGGTGTGTTTTATTCCTGTGAGTTTTCCCATTGATATGACGGAGGTTATCTTACAGATTTAAATTCTAACGTATAGATATGTAGAAACTAGTTTATTTGGGGCAGCAGATGACTTTTAGTGCATTGTGACAGTACACCGAGGCAGTTTATGTTTAAATTAACTCATGCTTAAACTGTTGTTAAGCTTGTACAACGAGCTACTGGCTGTTTGTTAAAGGAAACATGGACAATAACCAGTAACAGATGGAGAGACAATACAACACTAGTTAAATCAGTCGTGATGCAGTGGTGGCAGTTCAATAAGAAGCGGTGGCTGACTTCACATGTATCGGAGATGGCATGTGCTTGTCTTCACCCTCTTAGTGTCTGGAGCATCATATGTGCAAATTGCATTGGGTAGTTGACACTTCAAAAATATTAAAATAAATAAATAAATAAATAAAAATAAATACATCATAATAAAAACAAAACCGAAACAATGATTTAGCAGTAAGTACATGGGTTGCAGCTGATGTGTTGGCAGCATGGGCAAACATAAGAATCCTTTTGAGAATCACTTTGACTACAGTCAACTTGTGATGTAAACAGTTAAGTAAGAACGTTTCAAACCAGTGCCCAACCAGTGCCCAACCAGTGCCCAAGGCTCATTGATAATCATAGAGGCCACACCTCACAACTCATACCTGGCCCACACAACAGGATTTTAAAATTCATAACCAATGTTGAAAACATGAGACCCCACACATATTTTGTGGGGTCCTTGTCGGTCAAGTCCCAACACTATATCATCTGCCGAGAATGGAACATCACACACTTCCAGATTATACATTCAAACAAAACTCCAAACCCTCATGACTTCATGGGAGAAAAGGCCAAAAGGAAGATATTAATGTGGGTGAAGCTGTATGTTGTTTTATTTTGTTTGTTTGTTTGTTTTGTTTTGTTTTGTTTTTCTCTCTTCAAACATAACACTTCTCATTTAAATCAAGATATTTATTGGTCTCATCTTATGACTTGTTCATGTGGTCTTTAGCAAACTGCAAATGGGCAGCAAGGTTCTTTTTAGAGAGCAGTGCAATCCTGCCATTCACATCATAGTTGTTCAATATTCACTTGGTGAATTCATGAACATTAGTATTAGCTAATGTAAGCAATGCCTTTAATTGCTTAGAAGGTAACTTGAGTTTCTTTTGACTTCAAGAGCTATTACATGCCTTGTTTTGGCATGATCTTAGTTAGTCGAACACTCCTGGGGAGGTAAAAATATACTTCTAGCTCAGAAACATTCTCAGCATATGCATTTGTTATCATCAAATAATAAACTGTGCTTTCATTACAAGAAAAAAAGGGGGGAAAGGTTTCACATGTTATTCTGTAAAACTCTCAGCTTTGGACTGATTCTGTCTCCCATCAAAAATCTGATCTTAGTAATACAGAACTGGCAACAGACCAGTAAAACTTTGTCATCCAAGTCTTCCACATTTTTACAGACCTTGTAAAATGCACTTGATCTCATTCCAAGGGCTCGAACGGAAGAAAAACGGACATACAGTCCGATGCTGTTAAATGGTCAGAGAATATGAATTTATTCTGATATGCTGTATCAACAGTACAGACCTTCCAGGTATGTTTTGCATTTAGTGCTTGAGATAAATTCCCTATTCTCTCTCTCTCTCTCTCTCTCTCTCTCTCTCTCTCTCTCTCTCTCTGTATGTATAACTCAACTTGCAAAATAAAATCTTACAATTGAACTTTAACTTTGTCACAACATCAAGTACTTAGTGATTTCAAATAGTTTCTATAACTAGTGACCAGTGTTTCTATTGCTGTGGAAACATTTTAGCCCACTCTATGTTCAAGTTAGGATTAAGTCACTCCAAAACCTCAATTTCATTTTCTTTTGAACCATTCTGAGATGGATCTCTTTTTGTGCTTTCGGGAGTTCCATTAACATATAACCCAGCATTTCATGGCTTCATCAATTATAGCAAGTCTTCCAGGTCCTACAGCAGCAAAACATTGCACATCACATTACTCCCACCCATGTTTTACTCTCTCAGTGGTACCGTTTTTGACCCATATCTTTAGAATGGTTGTATCATGAATGCTGGCTTTTTTACTAATGTGGGCAAAGCCTGCAATTCCTTGGATGTTCTCCTCAGAGGTTCTGTTGTGACCTGCAGCATGAGTCATTCCTGCATTTTTGGAAAAAAGCCAAATCATTTTGAATAGATTCACTATTCAGGGACAATGTCTCACTGTGTATTGCTTAAGTCCTGGGGCCTTAAAATGTCTTTATCAGACTAATGTTTTTTTGTTTCTAGACTGTTTTGTTGCCAGCACAAACTGCTGCTTATTGAGATCATTACCTAATTCACATGGGTGACATAAATCTATTTAACTCTTAGAACTCTTAGCTGTTTGGGGGCAGTTATGTGCTATTTTCTATGCTTCATAACATCATAAAATCTACAGACAAAATAACAGGCTTGACCTATGTAACCGTGATGGTCTCATCAATGTTTAATAAATTATCAGCAAGTTTTCCAGCTCAGAAAACAGCTAAAATCCATTTGTCTCCAACTGAATAAATCCCAGTTTTGACCAGCATGCAGAAAGATCAGCAACAGAGGGCAGGGCTAAAATTGACCTAGATTTTGGGTGATAGAGGAAAACAAGTAGGAAGGAAGTCCTACTTTGTTTTGTTGTTTGATCTTTTGATCTTTGTCAATCTATTAACTACAAGTATCATTAAAAATATTTTCAGCTTGCAAGGAAAAAATAAAATAATAAATAAATAAATAAATAAATAAATTAATTAATTAATTTAAAAAAATAAGTACCCTGAATAATATATGAAATGTGGGACTGTCTACTATAAATATGAATAAGTTTTGACAAATAAAAGTATATTCATCTAGAAAAGCAACCCATAAAATTAACCAAGGGTTCCAATTGTTAAGTGAAGTTTACATTCAACAGAAACGATGTCTGTTTAATATAGTTTAAGTTACTACGTTTGGTTATTTGTCTGATTGAGCAACGAAGATACCTATTACTTTTATACTTTTACATTTGCATCTACATTTACAGCATTTGGCAGACACTCTTATCCACATCAACTTACAAAAATGCTTTGCTGTTCACTCAGAAAATATCCTTAAACAATTAGTAGAGGCTAGACTGCAGATATACCTTAAGTTTGGATGCTGCTGAAGACAAATGTCAAGTTTCAGTATAATTATAATCATTTAAAGTGTTAAGCCAGATGGCCAAAGCCAAAAAGCAGATTATAGCCAGAGTGTTCAGGGACTTTTGAGAGAAATAAAACAAGTGATACTGGTTTGTAGCTGCAGATGTCCATGCTGTCTAGAATTGGCTTCTTCAAGATTGGGACCACTCTGGCAACCATGAAGGTAGATGGAACATGGCCCGAGGACAATGTGTTGTTTGTGATGAAAGTAATGAAAGGAAAAAGGTCTGGAGCAATTGTCTGAATTAGTGTGAAAGGGATGGAGTCTTGTAGACAGGTGGTTGGATTGTTAGATGAAAGAAGATGAAGGATGTCTTATGTGGAAAGTGGAGAGAAACAAGACAGAGATGTAGGAGGAGGAGATGGTTGTCTGGTGGGAGGAGTAGAGGTAGGTAGAAAGGATTTGCAGTTCTTGTCAATGTTCTCTTCAAATAAGGTGACAAAATCTTCTGGGGTGATGTGTGGAGGATAAGTCGGGGGTTTAGGAGAGAAGACTGGGAAGAGCTTGCATTCAATAAATTCAAAATAAATAAAAGTGTGTTTACTCAGATTGTATTGTATTAAATTGCCTTTGTTTTTGTGATAAATTGTGATAAATATGCAAAAACAGAAGAAATCAATAGGGGGGTTATTTAATGAAATTATAATTGCACATAAGTTGTTTTTCTTTGCACTTTATTTATATATTTACCTTTTTTTCTTTTTAAAATCTACCAAAATACAGACAGTAATAGTCAGAATCAGCCAGGCAGCACAAAACACAGACTTCAGTTATCTCATCAGATAGCATAAACGTAATTAGGTCTGTGCAGATATTAAGGCTGCATGGTGTGTGTGCCTTCTGATAAAGTGCATACCTGAGTTAACTTAAGAGATAAGTTTACTTGTGTGTTTGCTCGTTTGATTGTTTTTATATATGTATTATAACTGTTTACTATATGAGACTGTATTTACAGACTGAATGTCTGTTCTAAAAACTTGGTTTTAAGAAAATTAGCACCTAAATTAGCAACAGTCCAAGAAAGTAGTTGATTATTAAAATGAATCCTTGTGTTGTCTTTAGCCTGACATTTACAGACTTTTCCTAATGCAGCCCAACATTGCAGGTGAAACATTGCATTTGTTCATACTTCCAACAAAGCTGTCCATCACCATGGTACATAAATAGTGTTCAGACCCTTAAGACAAGAAAAGTATGTTATGACTATGCAAAAGATGCATAGTGCAAAGTGCAAAAGTGCAAAGATGTTTTTGCAATATTGATGTTGCATTTTTGTATTTATCATGCTTACTAAATAACTAATCACAGTAGTATCAACAGTAAACATATATGTATTACCTGCAGACCTTTAAATTCTCATTCTCAACACTTAAGCATTTGAATTGACATATGATTTGATGTGAATCATCAAATGATTACCATGAAATGTACAGTTATAGCAGTGAAATACCAGTAGATTTTGTGTCCATTAATGTTTATCTGACTGACGTATGAACAGGTAAATTATGAATAGGTAAAACAAATAGAGTAATAGAGACAGATGTCTTCTATTCCAACCTCAATCTCATGGACTCCAGATATTCTGTATGTCCAAAACTTTGTGAACACCCTTTCTAATGAATACATTCAATCACTTTCAGATGAACCTTACACAGATGTGCAAGTGTTTACAAAAAAAAAAAAAAAAAACCTCTTCAGCAAATAAACATGTTGGCACAAAACCTAATGTCAGGTACAGGCTAGAGGGATATAAATGCCCCCAACAATGAACTGAGGAGCAGAGATAAGGTGTTCTCTGGAATGATGGAGCTTCAATTCAGTACTTTTAGGATGGGTTGGGGAGTAGGGGATGAGGTGGGGTGGTGATCCTCCCACATCCTGATCTCACTACTGCTCTTGTTACTGAAGGCAATCAAAGCGATTCTTATTGTAAATCCACCAAAATCTAATAGTATGTATTCCTTAGACATTAGAGACAGTTATTGCAACAAAAGCAAAATAAACTATTTTAATACTCTTGAGAACCAATAAATGAGCTGCTGCCCCAATACTTTTGCCAATATATATTGTCAGGGCAAAGAGACAAGGGATGTTATTAGGTTTTTCCTGATAAATTCAAAGCAAATATTTCACTTCCTTTCTTCATGATAAGGCTAACTGTGGATTTATTTCCTGTCCAGTCAAGAATTACGCAATTTGGCTACACCTTAAACTCCATCCGGGTGTTCAGTGATATCCGTATCATATCTTCCTCTGACTACGGTATAGTTCAGATCAGATCAGATAGAAACAGCTGAGACAGATGTTTGTTTGGTAAGACATGGCTGCAGGGATTCACTTCCATTTTATTGGCTACTGATGTTGGGAAATACAGAATGGATCGTGGTCTGCATTCCAATTCATCCTAAAGATACTGCTGAGATCTTTTGCAGGCAGGGCAGTAAAGTTCTTGCTCAGACATTGTAAACCATTTCTCTATGAATTTGAGCATGATGTGCACTGATTGACATGCTTTAAATACCAATACTAGTGTTATTTTCATTTCTTTGCTTTGGTTTGTACAAGGTGATCTTAGACTTGTACATGATTGCTCAGTCATGCAGCTCTGCTATCATGTCCTTCCAGAGGCTATTTCTGTTTTTCACACTATGTTCTACTGTTCCCAGATGTTTCCATAGCAGTACTTACAGTTGGCTGGGGAAGCTCTTACAGGATAGTTATTTGCTAATGTAAGGTGTAATCCTACACCATTGCAATATTGAACATCACAGAGCTCCTCAGTGTGACCCATTGCATTGTTTAATTTTGTCCATGGAGAACACAATGAATGTGGCTGAAATAGAGGATTCAAATTCAGTTACATGACATGAAATCCTCATTTATTCATGAATGAATGAATGAATGAATGACATGAAATCCATGACAACATGTTATTTGAAACTGCAAAATGTGAAAGGTTTTCACTGGTTATGATTCATTAGGGATGAATAATATGATTTAAAACAAAATAATACATTTACACAAATTAACAAAACTTGCAGTTCTATTAATCCAGCATGGAAAATATTGAAAAGAAAAATAAAATAAAATGCTTTAAAATAGTTTGTATTTTCTAACTTTCTTCATTGAGATTGCATTTTGACCATCTCACCTTCCATACTTTGCCCCTCTTTTTCATTTAAATCCTGTAGAGCTAATTGCCTATAGACAGATGTGTTTGTGGAACGAAGAGCTTTTAATCTGAACTATACTAGCAGTCAATGAGGGATGTCAGTAGCCTACGTTTTGCCTCCTCTATTTTGAACAGTGTGATATATCAAAGCTGTCCTGCTGCAAAAAGAAGGTAAAATGTAATTACGCTGTGCACTAGTCTTTCGGTCCCCCGTTCAAAAGGACAGCTTAATCATCTTTTATATGGATGTCATTGTCACAAATGAAGATGAATGTTTAAAGTCAGGAAAACAATACCACAGGAGAAAGACCTCAAAATGAGTGGTTATCCTGCAAACACCTGGTCAAAAGTTTGGGGACAATGTATTTTGGAATTCAAAAGAACTTTTTTCTTTAAAGAAAGTTAATAGGATTAATTGGAGCCCATTTGGTTGTGTTTTATAATAATACTATTATTATTAATTTGCTATATTTTGTTGTATTACAGCAGTCAATTTTTTTTTTATTTTTTTTTTTTTTTTTCCTATTACTTAAAACACACCTGTTTACCTTAAAGCTGATTTAAACAATTGAGTGCTTTACCAGCTCCCAAAACACATGATTTCACTAAGCTGCACAATAACAAACCCTTTCAGAGTTACAGAGGCTGTGGTAAAGCAAATAAATCCACTAAAACATGCAGAGCAGGCTGATCCTGAACCAACATCGAGAAACCCTGAGTTATAGCTTGTTACTGTTTACAGCACAGAACCTGCTGACGGTCCACTCATCTCTGCACTGTTCCTGGAGATATCTATGTGTGAAGATACCAGCCTCTTCCCACTCCTTGAGAAGCTCTCCCGAGTCTGAATTGTCTGTGATAGTGGTTTCCCCTTCCAGACAACTTTCCATTAATATGCTTTGATACAGCACTCTGAGAACAGCCAGCGGTGACTTTCTGAGGCCACTGTCACACCAGCAACCTTCCCCATGACTGTGGTTGCCTGTGCTGAACAAAACAAGATATTTTGACGATTTGAGATTCTAGACTTTTTGTTTTCATGAGCTATAATCCATACTGATCAAAAGTTAAAACGTTTAGCTTTATGTAGAGTTAATGTCAGAATTGGCCTGCTTTTAGTTCAGTTATGAACAGAAATAAACTTTCCGAAGATATTCTGATTCTTTTAGATGTACTCTTTTAGACTCTTTCTACTATAAAATCACTAACATACCCAGCATCAGAACAATTGGTGGTGTGGTATAAACAGCACATCCTCCTTACTCACTGAAGCAGACCAGAAGCTGGCTGCATCATCCTCTCATTTTTTTTAATCAACCAACATATGTTTACCTCTCCAGAAATGACCTCTAGGTTCAAGCTTGTCTCAGCCAAAACCCTCAGTCATGTCCCTCTACCTGGCCCCCATGCTGTAGAGTGATAACCACTGGTCGTGTTATGAATACTTGCCACGCTTCTCCCCAGCAAGTGGATAGCTCCAATGACAAAGAGGCTGAACCAAGGGTCGACCTTCTGCTGCTGCTCTCAAAAATCACTGCCATCTGTCTGCTGACCCTGTAATGGATGTTCTCCATGTGTCTAACCTGTGACCCAGGAAAGCATTCTCTGCCATAACACCAGACACCAAATGCGTCTGTGGGTTCTAGCCTCCTTGCAGTATATGATTACAATGAACCACATCCAGTGCATATAACTTTGAACACCCCTTGATAAGAGAACGAGGCTAAACTTGAAAAAGTAGGTTTAATATGTTTAATATTTAAAAGTTTTAATTACATAAACATTACTTGAATTTGATATAAAACAATAAATACATATGAGGAGGTGCGTTCTCTGGAATGATTGAGCTGCATCCAATACTTTTGGGATGAGTTGGGGATGAGGTGGGGTGGTGATCATCCAACTTCCTTTTCTTGCAATTCTCACAGCAATGCAAAAATCTAATATAAAATCTTTGAATCTATAAAATCTATAAAATGCTTTCCTGGGCAGTAGAGAAAGGTACTCCAACAAAAGCAGAAGAAACAGCGAATGAGCAGGTGTTCCAATACTTTTGTCCATATAGTGTAGTTTATATTTATATCAACCATTTTTCAATGTATTGGCCCTGTTGAATATAATTTGGCAAATAATCTTGATTTATGAATAAAATGTAATTGGATTAATTATAAATTTGATTGAACAGATTGAACAATTTGACATTGAAAAAAAAAAAAAAGTTATATTCTTAATGATCACCGTGTGTGTGTGTGTGTGTGTGTGTGTGTGTGTGTGTGTGTGTGTGTGTGCGTGTGTGTGTGATAGTGATTTATATCTGGATGTTGGTGTGTCATTATTGAGATTTCACCTATTGTGCCATTTACCAATCGGAATATCAACATTAGTTTAGTCCTTTGTTACGGACAAATATAAGAATAGAATTGTCACAAGAAGTCCAGAGTGTCAGTACAGGACAGTTTCAAAGACTGAAATCAACTGATGTAAAGATTTTGTTAAGGCACTCTTTATGAATAGGGTTTCTGGTCATCTTATTCAGTTAGAGGAGGGGAGCTGGGGTGGAGGGAGCTCTCAGGAGGGAACTGTGCAACAGTTGACTGGGGAGGGGCTGTGTGAGTGTGTGTGTGTGTGTGTGTGTGTGTGTGTGTGTATCACTGTGTATGAATGGGTGAAGTGCAGAGGACAAATTCCTCTGTGGGTCTATGAGCAACTTTATTTTACTTTTGTTGTTTTAAAAACAGATTTGAGACAATCATATGTAAATTATTTTCAATGTGAATTTGTAAAAATAAATAAATTGATAAATAAATAAATAAATAAATAAAAACATGAATTTGCGAAGTTGTCAGGCGCATTATGCTACATTAAATGATGCCTGTAGAACTGCAATTAGAACTAATTAGTCTAAATTTGTGTGATTTTGCATATTATGGAAATTTGCTCAAAATCTGAACTGAGGTATATTGTTCTTGAGGCTTTCTTTTTAGGAAATGAGGCAACAGATCAGGGGGAAAAAATCATTTTGTTTCTATGTCATACGGGTGGGACATATGGACCTTGTTTGATACTTCGCTATAGCACTACCATGAGGCCAGTTTGGCAGAGCTTGAGCACCTGAGTAGTGGGAGGGACTACTTCCTTTTGACCAAGTTTCATGTCCATACAACTTATGGTTTGGTCTGTTCGCTCCATTTCATGTAAGAATAACAAGAAAAAGGAACCTCCAGTGCTTGGACCCCTAATATGTTCTCTGAATTCAATAGAACTCTTTAGTGCTTAAAAGCTCAGATATGAATCACTGCATTGAAGGTTCATTTAAATTATTTAAATGACTTAAATAATGATAAAATAATAATAATAATAATAATATTTTAAATATTAAATCAGCCGTATGGGGTCTTTCTTAGCAAACTCAAAACAAGTGTATTTGTCAATCGTCTGGTAATATTTAATCTGAACATTTTAATATTTGTTTTAATCACAATGTAATATATTTTCTAATGTTAAAATGTTAAGTTCATCCTTCAATTTATCACATCCCGTTTGAGATTATGCTTCAAAATGTATGACATATGACAATTAAACTGGTTTCTTTATCACCTCCCTGTCTTGTGGAGGAAATATGCCACTTAGTAGATTGTCACCTTTGAACGGATTCCTTCAGAGTTAGTTATCATCACCTGTGAAGCTCATTTATCATCATTTTACTGCTCAGTCTACAGTTTCAAACTCACCTTGTCCCTGTTTACCATGATAACACTCAAACATAACATCAGCTAAAGCCACTGTCAGAAAAATTCTTAAATGTAATCCAAATGAGAATTTCTGCCTTTAACTTCACAGTTTAAACAGGACTCACAGATAAAGAGTCTCATCATCAGTCAAATTGTCTTGTCTGGAATGCAATCATTCAATCATTGAATTATTCAGTGTTTTATTCAAACTTATTCAATCCATCTACCAGACAGTAATGGGTCTGATAACTTTAGACTCTTGTGTGGCTGCTTCAGTGCATCCTGTTGTATTGGCAATGTTTTTCTATGACAATTAAAGAAGCAGGGAATAAATAATTAACTGCCTGTGTGAGCAGGTGCATGCGTGCACCACACAGCAGCTGAACTTACACATTAAAAGGAGTGTCTGGATTCCTCTTTAGGTATTGACCAAAAAATCCACAAGACTTGCCTACAGTTTTGGACATTCTATTACTCTGCCCTGCACTTTTTTTCTTGTTTTTACACATCACCTACAAGAACGTATTGTTCACTTGCTGCCTTATATATCCGGCCATGGAAAGATGCCACTGTACATGAAGACAATCAATGTTTTTTTCTCTTCACCTGTCAGTGGTACTAATGTTATGGCAGATCAGTGTATATATTATATGGACAAAAGTATCGGGACACCTGTTCATTCATTATTTATTTTGAAATCAAAGTCATTCATACATATTTGGACATGTAGTGTAATCATTTCCTCACAATAATTGTATGGAAAAAGACAAGGTTGCCTGCTTATTCTGTATCACTCACTGAGCCCCGAAAACAGAGGTGTTATAACGGGTTCTTAAATGTAAATGTTGAAAAATTTGTCCTTCGCATTTAACACATCCACGCAGCAAAAGACACACACATACACACTAGTGAAAATTACATACTGGGAGACAGTGAGCACACATGCTCTGAGTGATGGGAAGAAGCTGGGGAGTTAAGTGCCTTGGTCAAGGGCACTTAGTCATGCTCTGCAGTTCAGAGAATCAAACTGGCAACCTTTCCGTCATAAGACTGCTTCCCTGACCACCAGGACACTGCTGCGTAAACTGAACCACCACATGTATCTGTGAAATTACACCATTCTTGTCATATCATTCTTGTCATGTAAACCAACATGTTTGCATTGTCTTTCTTTGGAAGGAAAAAGCATGTGGTTGACATGGCAACATGTCAAATGTTTTATTGCATGTCAAAATATTGTTAGGTAATGTCAGGTATAATCAATCTCACATCGAGTTATTTTCTCAGTTTACAAAGTTCAGATCAGATATGCTAATGAACAGACAGTGTGTAAGAACGCCTGTGGACATATATTGACATATATGAATAAAAATGGTATTATATTTAATATATGCTTGAACATTTGTGAACCTTTTCAGAATTTCTTTCTAAAAGTAGTTTTAAAAGAACCAAAGAGACTAAATGTTACAGGATAGACAAGTCACACATGTTGGTCATTCATTTATTAAGAAGAATGATACTGAGAATATTAATTTAATATTATATAAATGTTAAATATATTTAGAAGGAGACTTGGAAAATATATAGTTATTAATGAGAGCAGACACGGTTCAAATACAGTTAATGAATATTTTCTTAATCGGATCATCTTACTCCTTGCAAGTTGAGGCAAAAGATTACTTTATGTGAATCCTTGTATTTTTGTCTGCTGTTAAGATTTCAGCTGAAGTCATGTATTCTGAACTTGTGCTGTATGCAGTAGTTTTATTCCTGTAAGAAAATGACTCATCTGTCCCACTTCCCCCTTATACATGTTGTACTTTTTGCTTGCCCTTAATCTTCTGTCCTGGTATTTTCACAAATATTGCAGCCCTGGACTATTCTGGTGAACCAGCACGTCAGCTACATCTGGATATCCGAAAAGTTCAACCAGATTTGAAATCAATTTGAAGTGAACTGGCCTTTAAAGGGTTACATAATGGATTTTAACAATGTATTTACCTCACATTGGCATTTGACTCACCGAACAAAATGACACTTTCACCTTTTTTTAACCTTGAGATTACAGCACTAGTCGGTCCACATTACTGCAGAGTCCACACATTAAACAAAAAACAAGAAAGCAACATTTACAAACATCTTTCAAAAATGACTCGCGATATATGATCCAAGAAAACAGCTCGCACAGAGGTCGATGTACCAGCCAGTGTTGTTTGGGCGTGCAGGGAGCGACAAGGATTATTATGACTGAGGAAAAACTTCATACATTCACTGGATTAAACTCCCGCTGAGTTGGGCGCCTGCTGCTCTCGCCCCTCCGATTCTTTGTATTGCTGAAATTTAAACAAGCTTTTGAACCCCATTTGTGGGTAAAATGCTGTAGTATCAGGCGTTTGAAGCAGTATTGTATCTGTCTGCATAAGCCCTGGAACAGCACATCATAAGCTACTGGGTGAAGGGAGTGTGGGAGAAGATATGGGAATGTTGCTGGATTTTAGAGTTGTGTGGAGATAGAGGATAGTTCCTATGCTAAAACGTCACATCCCTGCACAGCATTGTGTTTTCTGTTCCCTAAAAGAGCTGGATTTAATAATTAGCTGGCTTGGTTTTCGATGCATGGCCCTGCATCAATCAACATTATGCTAGATCACTCCAGTAATCTGGATATTATTCTGAAGATGATCAAAGTCTCACTTTTAAATAGATGCAGGAGGCTTGAGTTCTGAATGCTAGCTTGATTGGAATCAACATTTTAAGACCAAACTTGAACTTCAGTGTAATTTAAGACACTAAATGAATACGTGAATGAAAGTAATCAAACGTACATTGTCGTTTACCAGTTGATAATTTTGTCAAACTCTTATAGTCTTAACTTGTGACATCTATATATTTAAAATGACTTTTTTGTATGCCATTAACATTACTTTTTAACATGTACAGGGGTTGGACAATGAAACTGAAACACCTGTCATTTTAGTGTTGGTGGTTTCATGGCTAAATTGGAGCAGTCTGGTGGCCAATCTTCATTAATTGAACATTACACCAGTAAGAGCAGAGTGTGAAGGTTCATTTAGCAGGTAAGAGCACAGATTTGCTCAAAATATTGCAATGCACACAACATTATGGGGGACATACCAGAGTTCAAAAGAGGACAAATTGTTGGTGCACGTCTTGCTGGTGCATCTGTGACCAAGACAGCAAGTCTTTGTGATGTATCAAGAGCCATGGTATCCAGGGTAACGTCAGCACCACCAAGAAGGACCAACCACATCCAACAGGATTAACTGTGGATGCAAGAGGAAGCTGTCTGATAGGGATGTTGGGGTGTTAACCCGGATTATATGCAAAAAATGTCATTTCCAAGATGAATTGATGCTGCATTGGCCTCAAAAGGAGGCCCTAGTTCACCATACTAATGAATTATTGTGAACTAAAACCAGATGTTTCAGTTTCATTGTCCAACCCCTGTATTTCACATTTTTCATCTGTTAATTATTTTTATATTACTCTGTTTATTCTTGAATATAAATGGATGTAACTGTAATAATTGCGATGTCCCTCTGGAGTTATCCAAAGGTAATTGTCAGTATTGTCAGACTTGTGTTACTGTAGATGGTACATGTATACAATTTTGACGTTAGCCCTCTACAGCTTCCTGGAAATGTCAGTACAGCAGTTACCAACACACACATGCACATTATTTTTAAAAGTGTGCTTTCTTCAGTATCTACCCTAGCCCCTTATTCAATTCAGGTCTTTTCTTGGAAACCTATAAGCAACTCATAATCTCCACTGTAAGTATTGGCTTTTGAGAAAAGAAGCAAAAATATTGTATCCTTTGCTTAGCTGACTTGCTGTTGAAAACTACTCAGCTTCTCAAAAGGTGTTTTGTCAGAACAGGGTTAAACAGGTCACAGAACAAAAAAAGCTTCCCAAAACAGGAAATGTGTTTTTAAATATGTATTATTAAATTTACAAATAGATTAGTAATATCTATATACATTATCATTTATGTAAACTACAGTACTCACAATAGTACTGTCCACTGTTAGTAATGTTTTGCCAAATGCTCACAAATCACCTGAAAATGTACATGAACAAGAACATGCATATTCATAAAATTATGCACAAGGTTATGCAGATTGTACTAAATTAAATATTTTTACATGGACTTGCCTTGAAAGTTAAGACATTGACAAGGATTTTTATATAATAATAAGTTCTTCAGAATACTTGGCAATGGTTCAAATGAAATTTAATAAAAAAAAAAACAACAACCTAAATGTACTTAATTATTATTTTTTATATTTATGTATGTCTTTATTATTCATTCTCAGTACTTTTAGAAAGCAAACAGAACCCTTATCATTTCCCACTATAACCCAGTATCTGAATTAATGATGTCTGCGTCAGCATGCAGGTTAATCATGTGCATACGGACAGAGCAGTAAACATGCACTGGGAGCTATTTAGCAATTAAACTGGGATTTAATTCAGATGGATATTAAGGAATTTTAGTTGAGTTTAATCTGAGTTGTATTACTCACTGATAATTCATCACACAATGATGGTTAGATGGGGGTAGGTTTTGTAGTTTATTTTGACGTGTATCATGGCTGTAGGTGACTCTGATCCTGTGATACGAAGCCAAGAAAACAGCATGTAACTGCCCACAAAATTCAGATCTCAGGTTGTCAATGTTAACAGCCATTTCACCACCAGGGCCAACAGAACACTCATTGCGGCATCACTGTCATTGTTTTGAGGCATTCTCATTTTGAACTCCACACTGTGGAGATGTACTAGACTTTTTCTCTAATGCAGAATCAGGGAGAAAGGTATCAGCTTCAATTCTTCCCCACAGACATCAATGATTGGTCATTTACTACAAAGGTAGACCAATCAGGATACTCTCCGCCACTGTGTTTGTTGCTCACCTACTCACGTTGTCACTTGCACTTACAATCAAAGTGAATTCCTAGACATATTATGCATTTTAGAAATCCCAAAGATCCTGAAAAGAGGACATGTCCAGGAAAAAGAGGACATCTGGTCTCTCTTGTTTTAGTCACATATCATGTTCCCCTTGAGACCAGACTGTTAATAATGCATTAACTGTAAAACTGCAAAGCTATTCAGATATGTTATTTGTAAATATGTAAAAGACATCAACTTACTGTCAAACTGCTTCCCACCACAGTTTGAGACATTATAAATCAAACATCTGATACAATCCTGATACTATTGTCCAGTGAGGGAATCTACACCACCGTTATCCTGACACTAATATGATGTGCCATTAAATTTTATGCTCTATTGCTATGGTACAATTTGGACCTTTATGATAATTATACACACAGTGAGCATCATAAACACCACATTACAGCTAATAAAAATCACCATCCAGATGATAAAGGTTGTTTATGTTAAACCATGATAAAATGATAAATATTGTCATGCAACATTTTTCTATGCCAAGCTTGCTATTAATGTATTAATACATGTACTAGACCTATATACACAGTAGGTCCACCAGGCTGGAACTGCCTATTATGGCACCTTGCACTCATTAGATGGTACATATCTAATCATAGGAAATGTAGCAAAATAGAAAGATATCATCAGTGGTCTAGAATATTTAGGTATTTAGGGCCTTGTGGGAGCTTTAACTAGGGTGGGTAAGGACAGGAATACACAGGAGTCCTGCCCTTAAGTAGCCCAGTTAGTGAGCCTGTGCAGCTGCTGACCTATCCCCAAGGGGCTTTGCTCTACCATTGGGTTAGAGGGCTGCTCTCTTCAACCGATGCCATTATGTGGCTTGACATTTAGAGAGGGCATGAATTGAGAGTTGTTTTTAGGGTGAATTGGAAGACTGGCCAGTAGATGCCTATCCTCCAACATTAAGACTAAAATAAGGCTTATAAACATCCTCCAGAAAGGTGTTCTCGAGGGACGCACACACATGCAAAGATGCCTTAAATATATGTTAATCCTTGAAAAATGAATGTTCAGTACATGAAAGTGACAAAGCACGAACCAGAAACTATGCTGTCAGATCCAGCATAAACAAAACAGAGCTGGAAAAAAAGGTCATTATGGAAAATTTACAGTCCTGCTAGCTTTAGTGGTAAAAAACAATGGGCATATTGAGTGAAATAGTTGTTACCAAAACCTGGTCTTGTGACCAGGTAAAATGACAGGCCTGTAAATTCACATCTGAACATTTTTCACATCACCCACCCAAATTCACATACCATTCGTACAGCAAATAACCTCTTAAAAACTGAAAACATTCTGTAACACCTTTAACCATTTGTGCTCTTGATGGAGATGATGAGATTTGTCCCTGTCCCTGTCCCTGTCCCTAGCCATCTGTGGCTAGTAGTCCAAAAGTGAATAATGAGTCTTGCTTTCTTTGGGTGGGTAAGATGGCACTCCTTTTCCCCATCAATGCAGGCCAATGCAGACATTAATTAATATACCAAAATTGGCATGTTCAGCTGAACTACTCCAAGTGCATTCAGCTGTCAAATGATGCTGCCTTAGTATCAGTTCAAAAAGATACCGTTCTGTTTCATGCTGCTGCTATGACATCCCAAATCTAAAGCACATAAGGATGGCAGAGTGGCAACATACACTCATCGTCAAAAAACAAACAAACAAACAAACAAAAGAAACAGTTGCACCCAAAAAGAATCAACTGATTGCAATGCATCTGCAATGGTGCCATGCCAAACTGGGGTGAGTCCCACATTTGTCTTGGTGGAGATGTCCAATATTATTATTATTTTTTATGTCTGAAAGCACAGTTTCAAGACCTTGTCCTGAAGACAAGCCATACCATGGCCAGTCACATTGCCAGACGTATCCCTGATTGAAAATATGTGGGATGCTACTGGTCAACACTCCAACCCTACCGCAAAATCTGCACGAGTAAGATTATTCATGCTGCATTAGGACACCATCCTATATCTAATGAATGTATTTTACATTAATGCTATTCTGACACAAAACATTACTAAATGTTTGGTTGACATTTGTCTCAATTTGTCTCATTGCCACTTCCCAGCCAATTCCCTCTCAGCATACAGTATAAACACACTCTTTATGTGGGGCACTGCTTCTCCACTGAACTCACGCAGGAATTCCTCGTTCCTATAGGTATGCGGTAAGTCATCTAAAAAAAAGGTATTTTTAATGATGAATGAATTTATTCAAAAACCCGGTTAACATTTAATTGCTTTAAAATGTATATTCTTCTTCTAACTGATGACATAATTATTTAGACAGATGCACAATCTTTAATATACACTTTTATACTCTTTTTTTGCTGTATCATGGTGATGCAATGTGTCACAATGACACAGAGCCTTGGAGGTTGTTTGGAGTTGTTTATGGTTTTTAGAGGATTGAGTTGTACTGCTGAAGGCCGTTATCAAGCTTTTTCTTTGTTGAGCAGAACTGAAAATGACGTGAGCTCAGTTGAAAGAGTATGTATGATCTACGCGTCAAAAGGCTATCTGAGTGATGCGCTTGACACCTCTCTTTAGATGGCAAGTGACCGCCTGTTCTACACAGCGTAAAGGCATATACAGGGCAGAAGACCCTTTTCCAAACATCCATTTCTTTCATTTCTTCTTTCACTTTTTCAGAGACTATAAGACATTTGATGATTGTCAGTCGGGATTTAAGAAGCATACAGTGACACAAGATATACAGCTTGTTTATTTAAATTTGTCAGTCAAGTCGTAGACATACTGGAAACATTCAGGGATGGACACCAAGATGTGCTCATGTTCAGAGTCATTTAAATTAAACCTGTTCATTAGACACTGCTGACATTGACTTAATCATGGATGCCACCCATTGGTTGTATGTGTAGTCATTAGTATTAAATTTTAAAGACCAATCATAGATACCTTTGGTTTTAATAGAATTAATTGGAAGCCATGCATTTGATCCTTTTGGCTTGCATCAAATTTGCATAAAGGTATAATTGCTTGTTTTAGTTGAGGGCAGGGGACATGCTAGGTTAAGCCCTCCACCTCACCTTGCTTTGCATTCCTCTCTCTCAGGATGCTGAATGCACACACACACACACACACACACACACACACACACACACACACACACACACACACACATTGTCCATTGTATTAGTCCCACCTACCATACAAGTGCACAATGTAACTGTAAACCACCTGTTTCTCTGCATACTTTAACCTCTGACACTGTAATGGTTAGTATGTTAGTATGAGTTGTTGTGGTAGTAATAGACTAGTAACAGCAGTGCTCCTGGAGTGATTAAACTTATATTAAAACATGCACATTTTGTCTTAATTTGAACAATATTGAGAGATAGAGATAATATAGCCAAAACAGAACTGACTTGTCTTTTATATATCATTTGTAAACTGTAATTAGTTTAAATGGGAATCGTTAAAATGATGACCAAATGTCCATATATTTAAACAGGTAAAATTACAAAAATTACAAAAAATGAAAAGAATGTTCTTATTTACATCCTAAATATAGGTCTAAAACAGGTCCTAAATAGGTCAGGGATCTTTATCTTTCTCTTTATTTGATCAATCAAATATGTACTCACGCCTACACTTTAATATATATATATATATATATATATATATATATATATATATATATATAGTACAAAGCTAAAGTAGCTTTATTTAAGCAATTAAGATGTTGATTTAGGATGTTGATGGATAGATAGTCAGCTGAAGATAGTAGTGGTGGTACTGGTGGCACAAGATATTTTTCCTGCTCCACCATCTATGCCAGTGATGGTGAAGGGGTGGAGAGGCAAAGAGAAACAGCCTCCCTTGATCTTTTCACCTCTTGACGGGTCTGATTGGCCTCAATCACACAGTGATTGGGAGGCAAGATGATGGAGGGCCAAAAATACAGTGCTACCAATTTTATCCACTTTGATTTTTCAATATAGCTTTACTTCACTGTGCATCACACAAGCACGTGTGCGTGCATATATGACCCTCTTGCTGATTGTGTTGAGCCATGCATATTTTCATTCTGTTTTTATTCATTTCTCTGGTTCACACCAGTGGTGCACTTGGGCACAAACTTAACATCACCCAACATTGTAATTGAAATGTCTGTAGTGGTCTGTCATATGTATTCAAGTGTTTACCACAGCATTTTTGGGTCTGCACTGTACATTTTATATGATTAAACTATACAATATTTTAACAGATGCATAAAAATAGTAATAATTAGTAATTTTATTACCAACTAAGACCAGTTATAACTATTATAAATATAGTAGCTAAAAATGAATGTGCTACAAGTGTTTTTTGAATGATGTAATAGAAGGTCCTCTTTTGGTGTTTAGTTTGGACCTTTAAAAGATTCTTCACACTCACACACAATTTTTACAAACATTGTTATTTATGGGACCAAATATGGCATCACTGAAAGAGCCATTTTAGCACCATTATTGTTATTAATTTAAATGTCTGTTTTCTTGTTGCTTTAAGAAAACACGTCCAGTTGTCACAATGACCAATGACCAAAAGATAGCTCTTTTTTTTACTCTTTTTTTGTTTTTTTCCTGTTCTTGACAAATTCACACACACACACACACACACCAGAAGATTAACAAATGTTCACAAATCCCGATCATCCAAAGGGGAGGGTGGTACAAAGCAAATGTCTTGACAGAAGATGCCAAAGAACCAATATGGTCTTCAAATGTCAAGTAGTTTACAGCAAAGGAACAAGCCATCAAAAGTTAAACATTTCCCATTGAATGCACATGTTCAAAATCAATTTCAGAATCAATTCAAAACCAATTTGTGCAACAGAGAGCGGTCCATCTACTAGTCCATTGCAAGGTCCAATGAAACTTACACATGAACAATTAAAGCAAAGATGATCTGAAATAAACTGAAATAGTGAAATAAGCTGGGTTAAGACTGACGGTTCTCATCACAGTATTTAACTCCCCACTGTCTTCAAAAACTCAGGACTGGAGGTAACAAGCAGTTTTAACAATAACCTGGCAGGAATTTGTGCTAAAACGTATGCATGCTTATTTTCTTTGAAATGCAGTTACCAGCACACAGTATCTAGAGCAATCACCAGCTTTCACCTGTGTTTAAAAGCACAACATGACATGCTCACTCTGCTGCTCCTTTCCCTTCCTCCACACCGCCACCAGTTTGGTCCCATCTGGTAGCCTAGGTGGAAGGCTTTGCTCTGCCATCCATGTACAGCAGGATCTGCAAGGGTCCAGATGTAACACGTCCTAAGCCAAAAACAGGGCCTACTTTACTGCAAATACTGATATTGAGCAAATTGTTAAATCTCATCAAGATTAAAGATTATCTTCTTTCTGGTAGAAATGGATCTGAATATGAGTTTAGCAGAGATACAGAGTAGCCAGAATTGACATGAAGTCACATGACTGTGGATTTACTTGTAAATGAGTTTCTAAAATACTTATATTATAGCCCCTTTCACATGCAATTTAACAATTAATAGATCAACACAATAAATAGAAAGAGATTAATACAAAAACAAGTGGGACCTGAAATCAGATCTAGCACTATTCCTGAGAGGGCTCAGGTATGAACAGAAACTGATACATTACTGGTGAACAGAATATTGTATCATTTATCAAACTCTTTTGTCTTTTCTACACTAAGCAAAAAGAGTATATAGTACTGCTTAAAGGCATATAACCATTTAGAACAGGTGTCTATACATCTACAAAAATCTCCAATGTAAAGAACTAGATTTGGTTAGGAACAGTTTAGGAACCATTTGAGCATGTAATTGTAAGGAGCCGCCTGCACCGTGGCCGCCCAGCCACCAGAGGGCGGCCATCTACCAATCAGGGCCACAATCAGCCTGATTGAGATCAGGTGTGTGGAGGCTATTTAAGGCTTCCTCATGGGCTTTTTGGTCTCTATGCTGAAATGCTGCCTGAAATTTCTCTGTATTTTCCTCCTTTAAAAGGAGTGCTGCTCTTTCTCTCCTTTAAAAAGGAGAACTTCTCTATTTTTCCTCCTTTAAAGAGAAGCACCTCTCCAGTTTCCCTCCTTAAAAGCAGGAGTGGTTTTCTTTTCACCTTTGTCCTCCTTTAGAATATTCCTCCTTTTCCCTTCTCACTGAGGAGTGTTTTTCAGTTGGACCTTCTAGACTCCAGCCAGGCTCATAAGCTGGGTTGCTCACCTCATTTCCAGGTTGACACGTTGGCTCACTCGGTAGCGCGTTTTCATCTGAAGTGGGTTCAAATCCAGTGTCTTATTTATTCATTTAGGTATGTTTTGTTTATTCATTTGTTCCTTTTCTTTTCAGAGCACTGGTTAATCCTCCACCAGTGCTCTGCTCATTAAACCACATTAAACACAAGCCCCTTTCATTACTGGTGGTCTAATAAGCCCACATACCTGTTCACCACTCCTGCCAATAGAGTAGTGGTTCAAATCCCAATCTGACCAGCCCAGCTTTCTGCTTTTGAGTTCACCCACCTTTGACTGGCAGTCAAGAAAATGTAAGGTCTCAACCTTGGTGGCTTTACATTCCATTGCCCACCTGGGTTGCAGCCCTGTAACAATAACTGGTCCTTTGAGGATTCATGGCTCTATATAACCATTGGTTATAACCGAAAGGACATCTTTTTTACTTTGTAGGGTAGTTTTGAGTATGTTGCCATTTGTTTACCAATGGAAACAAGGAAGAGTGGTTTTACTTGCTGGTGTTGACCAGAAGAAGATGGGTTCCCCTTTTGAGTCTTGTTTCCTCTCAAAGGTTAAGGAGTTTAACTTGCTTAACCCGGATCTCTGCAAAGCTGATTTTGAAGGCACTACAGTCCCCCACAATGCACTAATAACTTGTAGTAAACAGCGTAGCTCACTACATCAGATGAATGTATACCAGAATGGACTCTGAGTCTCCTGTTACTAAGCAACAGTGGACCGAAAAGGAACTGATGACATTTTCTCATATAAGCAAGTGATTGTTACGAGCCAGTGGATGCTGTGAATTTCAGATATTTTCCCATGTAGTTTGTTAATAGCAGGCTTATATTACTGACCAACATTACAGCCAAATTGAACATCTCAATGCTTTTACTTACTTTAATTCAAAATTCATTTTTAAACATGGCTCAGAAACTCACGTTTGTTTGACTGGTAATGATACATGATGATCAGGATGAGGTGTCTGAACTCATTTGTCTTTTTTTTTTGTGGAAACTAATGAGGTAGTAGAAATCCATTTCAGTCAAAGACCCTAAAGAAATTATTGTGCTTCTATACAAATTGCTGCCTTTACTAAAGATCCTAGTTTTTAGTTTTAACAAGAATAAAGTTATGGGACATGATTCAGAAATATAGGAGCTGTTGGTTTTTCATATTTAAGATGGAACATCTTGTATAAATGTCTTTAAACTTTTGTGGGATGTTTTTTGAGGATTGATGTACTTTTATTCTCCAAAACATTAGAAATGCATTTATAGGAGTCACACATGCCAGACATTGTTAAGGAGCTCCAAGGCTACTCAAAATTTTCATTTTGTCATTTGAGATATAAATATTAACCGAATTTGTAGATTTGTGTGAATTTGAGCATGTTCTGATCAATAATTTACTTGTACCTACAAATTATTATTATTTTATTTATTTATTTATTTATTTATTTATTTATTTATTTATTTATTTATGTATGTTTTGCTTATAAGGATTAAAAAAAAACTCATTATGGTGGTTGGTGTGATGCAACATATAACACCACCAGCAAGCCACCAAACTGTGTGGGAGCCTTTGGTGTGATTCCCTGTCTGGGCAACTATGCTGCATTACACCAATAAGAGTCCTTGGGCTAGAATACTAACACTACTCTGGCCCACCTCTGTAACATGATTAAAGTTGCTCTGGATGAGAATGCCACCTAAATGCAGTAAATGTACCAGAATTATCCCTTTTCAGGAATTTTATTCTGATCTTTGAAATCTGTGCGAGCAAAGAAAGAGAGCAAACAGCCCCTCCATTCCCGTGTTCCTCTATAATATGTGATGTCATCAGCTTACATGTACACATGGACAGAGCAGCATTTAAACTGGGATTTTAACAGCTGGAAATGTCTGAGGTGAATTACTTGCTGATAATTCATCACAATGATGTGAGAATGGTTAGATGGGGTACGGTTTGTGGTTTGTTATGATGTGTATCATGTCTGTTGGTTATTCCGATCCTGAGATTATTCTGAGCCTAGAAAATGTCATGCAACTGCCCACAAAGTGCAGATATCAGGTTCTAAGAGTTTAAAGGCTTTAGTTACTGATTTCTTTTGTCAGTGCAATTTCATTATGTTACATTGGTGGCAGCATCTGTATCAATTGGTGATGGTCTTTGCTCTGTTACCTCTGAATGTATACAGTATTGTTTTAGCACCTAACACACTTTAGTGCTGATGGGAAGTGGGTTGTTTTTGGACTGCTAAATTGGTCCTTGAATACTTTTGCTGGAATACTGTCTGCCCTCTCACCTTGACAGACAGCTCTGTGTGAATGGTGAAAGATGTGACTCGCAGTCTTTCTAAATGACCACTATAATCTTTTCCATTTAATGACATATCTTTTGCTCCCTGTTCTGGTTTACTGATTCACAGTTCAAGTGGCTGTCTGTAATGAAACCATTGATCATATGTGGTTTGATCTGTTCTGCCAATCTGCAGCCTGTTCATCACACACTCTACATGTGTGTAATCTGTGTGTGTGTGTGTGGTAGTCAAGTGAGAGAGAATGAGACCCAAGCTGGGTAGAAGTAAGAGGTTTAAGGACAGATTCAATCAGGCAGAATTCAAACAGACTTGTATAGCTTAATCAGGAGCCCAAGGCTAACCTTCTCTGTCTGACTCTCACACATACACACACATGCATCCATGCATTTTCTCAACCTCGAACATGCTGGAAACACTTGCCGTGCTTCTCTCATAGTAACAATAATTGGCTCTAGAGCCACAGGCCTGCTGTTTTAGAATGTAGACAAACAAGCGTCAGATAAAAGATAAAAGCTCAGTCTTTTTCTGACACCAGTAATAAGTGCCTGTTTCTGCGCGAGCATACATGTGTAAAATTATGTTTGTGAGTGGGAGAGAAGGGGAAGGTGAAAAGGAAAGAACTTTTCATGCCCCCTGTGAGAATACCTGTCAAAGTGTGGGGCTTTCAGTGTATCATCTCAAACATGTCTGCTCAGTTATCATAGAAATGTATCACTGTCATTTCTAATAAACCGTACCTGATACAGTAAAGCGGAGCTGATTTTTTTTCTTTGTGTTCTAAACATCTCTTACTGATCTGGTGTCATTACTAGGAGAAGCATTACTAGTGCATCTCAGAAAATTAGAACAAGAAAATGTGCCTTTTTTCATAGTTCATTTATTTATTCATTCATTCATTCATTCATTTATTTATTTATTATTGTTATTATTATTATTATTTTTATTATTTTATTATTATTATTTATTTTTTTTTACTTTTTTTTTTTTTAACTTGGGATCCACACTTTGTGGTCAATTACATGCTGGCATTGTATGTGTTATATCTCAGGATCAGAGAAACTTACAGACATGATAACAAACAAACAAACAACTTGCCCTATCTCACCATTGTGTGATAAATTATCAGCGAGTAATCCAGTTTGGAAAACCACAATTTCACATCTTGCAACTGAATTAAATCCTAGTTTAAATGTCAGTGCATGTTTACTGCTCTGTCCAGCTCAACCTGTATGCAGACTGGGGCCAACTGACCCAGATATTGGGTTATAAATAATAATGAAAAGGGAGGGGCTGTTTGCTGTCTTTCTTTGTTCACAGACTGTTCACATTTTCAGAATAAAAGTCCTGAGAAGGAAAATACTGATACATACATGAATAATAAAAATAATAAAGGATATTTAGTTAGTTTTTGGTTTATTTTTCTGTTTATTTGGACTACTGTCGAGGATTTTGAAGAACATATGAATATCCTTGACAATCAAATGTCCCCACCCTGCCTTGTCATTAGTGTTCCCACCTGTGCCTCCTTTTTGTAGCCCTGCCCTCTCCTCCAGGTGTGTCTACTCTGCCTCTGTGTATATATAGGCCCTTTGTTCCATTCCACCGTTGCCTGTTTTTTTTTTTTGTCCTGTATTTGTGATTAGACCCTCTGTTGTTAGACCATCTGTTGGCCAGATGATGCATTGAAGCTTTCTATCCAATTGGCTAATTTCTCAAGGCTCCATGTGCACAACAATGTCTCTGTGGGTCAAAACCTTTGTCATTTTAACTGTTTATAATGACCTCCTGTCTGTCTTGCAAGAGTGTCAGCATGAGAATAATACTTGATTTGATGTAATACAAAACAGCTTATGTTGTTCTTTCATTTATCTAATGTGTTTTGATGTGTCTAATGATAAAATAGGTATATTAATGTCAAATGTTTCTGTATGATTAAATAAATCCAACATGACATGAGATTTGTGCAAATACTGTTTTTCTGTAATACATTTTTTTAATATAGTGATTCTGCCTCTGCTCCTCACTCCCTGCTATGTGTGACATCTAGTATCTCAAGTAAATGACTATTTAAACAGGATGAATTCTGTGTCTCGTTCAAGTCTGCTAGAAAATCATGCATCTCCATGATGTGTGCATGAAGTGCATTGACTTTCTACTTGATTAAACACAGTGGACCATCACCAGCTTGACATTGCACCCTATACCATCACAGACTGGAAACTTCACACTGAACTTCAGACACCTTGAGTTCAGACTTTGAAATTCTAGCACAGTGTTTCTCAGCCCTGGTCCTGGAGGCACACATCCTGCAAATTTTAGACGTGTCCTTGTTCAACTAAACACACCTGATTCAACTAATCAGCTCATTAACGAGTTGTAGGGGCTGTGTTAAAGAAGGGAATCCACAAAAACACACAGGGCAGGTGTGGCTCCAGGACCAGGGTTGAGAACCTCTGCTGTAGGTGTCTTGATTTCCAAATGAAATGGAACATTTATCTGTAAAGAGGACTTTGGAGCACTGAGCAGCAGTCCAGTATTTTTGCTACTTAGCCCAGGTAAGATCCCTCTGGTGTTGTCTGCTTCAGGAGTGGCTTGATATTGGAAATGCTGCAGTTGCTGTTGGTGTGTCGTGGCTCTGGATGCATGAGCCTCAGTTCACTTTTTGTCAATCTCTCCAAAGTTCATGAATCAATATTTCTTGGCAATTCTCAAGGCTCCTTTAGTCATGCACATTTTTTTTCCACCAGATTTTCTCCTAGACAACCTTCCATTAATTTGCTTTGATACAGCCAGCAATGACCTTCTGCAGTTTACGTTTTCTTGAGGTTGTCTAGATAGCTACAAGGTCAGCAGTCTTCCCAATGTGCTGAGCTAGATACTGCTTATGCTGTTTGAATTGTAATTTACTCAGAACTTCAATTGAAATGTTCTACTAATTTTAGATGCTGGACTTTTAACTTCCATGAGCTATAAAAAGCCAAAAAAAAAGGCTTAAATTGCCTTTTTGAACTAAAATGATGAAGAAATGCAGCGATACAATGGAAAACATGTGAACACTAATGATTTGAGTGGACAAAAGACACCAGGGAGGAGAGAGAGATCAACACATAGAGAGCCATGTCCTTTAAGACACATGACAGAACAAGACATTGAGGAACAGATAACAGTTTAGAACTGTTTTGAGACTTAAGGATACACAAGTAGTCATAGTAGTTGTGGAAGCATAATGTATAACGTAGTAATGTGGTGTAGTTTATAGAACACTGGATTGAAGCCATCTTTCAGCACAGTTTAGAAATGTAAGTGGAGAGACAGATGAAAGGGTGACGGTGCTGAGTGACCGAAGAAAAGAGCCCAGCTGTTCCAGCCCTAAAATGGAAACTCGCACTGGCCTGTGAGGTCAACTTATGAATAAAGAATGTGACCTGCAATTTACCCGCATGAATTTTAGACAATCTTTGGCAGACTAAGAATAAGATATTTTAACAGGTGTTGCTATAGAATTTTTTTGCCTTCATTCTTCTTCTTTTCTAAACTTACAAGCCTTAGTAAAAGTCTGGTTTGGACTGGTTTTACTCTGATACCTAAGCATCCTTCAAAAAGCACAAGTCTGCATATAGATTTAATCAGATTTGACATTACAAATGTGTAAAAATCACAAGTATACAGCATCAAAAATGCCATAGGAGGAGAAATGTTGAAGTATGAAATGAACAAAATTACTTTTTTTTGTAATTAGGAAGATGTAATCAACTTTCTGGTAAAGGTATAAGTGAGAAAAGGCCTTCTTGCTTTATATAGTAACATCTGGAATAAAACATACACCTGAAATTACATTTCTTTAATGAATGTTTAGTGGTTTGGGTGCTAATGACAAACTAAAACTAGGACTGGGTTCCTTTGAATATCTACAAAAATCGCTTATGCGATTCCCACATTCAGACAGGCTGTTGCTATATGGTTGCTGTGGTGTTTCTGTGTGGTTATTATGGCATCCCAGGTGGTTGAAATGGTGTAGCGAAGTGCTTGCTCTGGTGTTGTTTAGCAGTTGCTATGATGTAGACAGGTGGCGTTCCGGGAGAGCTTCCTTCCTGCAGATTTCAGAGTCAACCCAAATCAGCTCCACCTGCACCAACTTTACTGCCTTCATTAGCTTCACTGAATGGTGTGTGTTAGATTTGGGTTGGACTTGAAAACTACATGAAAGTAGCTTTCCAGGTGCAGAGTTGGTGACCCCTGGTTTATATGGTGTCTCAGGAGGTTGCTATAGTGTTTAGTGGTTGCTAGACAGTTATTAGGGTAATCTAGATGGGTGATACAGTGCCTCAGATGTTGCCAAGTGGATGTTTGACACCCCATGTGGGTGTTGGGTGAATTTGTTAAGAAGGTGCACACTTTTCATTCTTATGGGGGAAAAAATAGAAATCTGGTGCTTCACAAACAATGCATCTGAAAAGGCTGTATACAAACATTGTATGAATTATGCTGGAGTTGGAAATCTGACACCTTGTGAAATTCTAGAAGAAAAATAATACAAGAATATATGAAAAGCAAGCGCAATGGGATCCCAGCCCAGTGCTGATTTTAGTCTGCAATGCTCACTGTACTGTGCACTCATTACCTTCCAACACTCTGATACCTTCAAAGTCATGATTCCCCTGACAGGGTGAGGTGTAGTCTGGGATTGGAACTATCCAATGGAATTGAAGCTGTTTTTTTTTTTTTTTTGTTTTTGTTTTTGTTTTGGTTTTTTTGGGTTTTTTTTTGGGAGGGGGGTTAAAACTGTTTTATATCCACCTGCAGGGAAGAAGCTGGCCAGCTACTCCAGCTCTTTTAGAGTTTGCACTCTGTGGCAGATTACCCTCTCACCTTTCATACTCATGCTGCTGGCAGTGGATAAAATGATGCATCACAGGTGCCGGGCAGGGTTGGAATGATAATAAACAAACCAAGTTCGCTTGGTTTGTAGCAATGTGTTCATTCAACTGTCAGTCAGAATGTACAGTTTACTCTGTGAAAAATGTGTCTGTTTACTAAGAACCGTCAAACAAATGACATTTTACAAACTCCATCTTTTGTCGCAGCACATACTCTTAACATTCTTTGTACTATTCTTGCAGAGACGTTTGCTGGGTTTTCAGTAAATAACACGAGATAATTGTAGATCAAATGAAAATGTGCAGACATTGAAGAAAGGCTTCACTTGTCGTGTTATGTACATGGCAATGGGGTCTGTGGCAACAAGTAGTTGCTGCAAAACAACTAAATAAAACTGCTGAGAATATGCAAGCTGGTAATCTTAGGAACATGGTGGTTGCTGCTTCTTGCAGAGGCCCTAACAAGGATTCAAAGTAGCACATCATGGATAATCCATCTCCAATATTTACAGTTCTACCAAGAATACTCCAGATTACACATCCATGTGGGACTGAATATGTAGTTCAGTTGGGTAATAGAAATATTTGAATGGGAGGAGTTAAACCTGGGCCGCATTTGGTTTGTACACTGCATATGGGGCCGAAATGGGAGCCATGTGAGATTATGATGGGCAGTAATGAAGGCACTCGTTTGGGAAGTCCAACTGGATCCCAGCAACAGCACATGTACAAACCCACTCAAAGCACATGCCCACATAAACCCTCCAAACCCACATTCCACCCATGTGAGCCCCGCATAAGCATGTTGGCTGAGACACCACCAAATATAATCTTTCTTAGTTGTTCACGGCTTTCTTTGTCTCAACAGAGATCTTCAAAGATCTGAAGGAGGCACAGATTCTGCATCTCCAACATCTTCCTGCTCCACACTTGGGGACAATCGCAATGAGACACAATCTGTTGCTGTTTTTGAATCTGTTTTGTGCTCCAAATATCTGTAGATCATATTTAGTTACGTCCCTAATGTATACACATTGGATTGTTGCCTTTGAGGCAGGGGAAATGTTTCTCTTGTCAGCCTACTGCTCCATCTCATTCTAGTTGCCAACCTTTAAAGGAACTTTTAATGAGAAACCTGCCAGTATCCTGTTTTTCTGCAGTCTCATGCTACCAGAAAGCTGACTCCAGTAGAGATTTCAAACTCAGACCCTACCCAGTTATTTATAATAATTTATAATGACATACAAGCAGATATTGCACCATGCAACACCTGCCAGGCCTGCTAAGAACCTTTCCCATTATTATTTTTCCAAAACATACTGTGTCCCACAACACAATAATGGCTACACAGCTACAGAGCACTCTTTGCAGCACTGCACTGGTTGAATTGTCACAACCAGATGTTTGTTTGTTTTGCTTATAAGAACTAAACAAATTAACATCTAAGAAATGCTGTTGGTATTTGATAGTGTTTTTAAATCTAAAAATACACCAATTTTGATGAATTATTTTAATGATTAGATGACAGAAATTTATAATGCATTCAAAATATGGCTGTTGCCCAAAAACAAACTAACAAAATGTCTATTTTTTTTTTTTTTTTTTTCATGATGAGACTATCATGAGTTGAAAACAGCATGTAACTGCGCACAAAGTTCAGATCACGTGTCCTAAGAGTTAATTTCTTCCAGTTTCCAGTTATAAATTCACTATTTACTTATCTGTAATGAAGTTACATACATTACATGCAAACATCCGTCTGCTTCACAGATCCACACAGACCTGCACCAGCTGTATAGAACAAGGAATCCAAACAGTTTTTTAAATACTTTATATTGAATGAAATGGATCATCCCTGTAAGTCTTTACGTTGCATGTATTACGAGTTATGCCAATGAAGTGATGATCGGCTAGAGCTGCTTGGAATCCTACAAACAGCTGCCTCTAAATAAAACATTTCTGAATAAAACATAAGCCTTATGAAGATGTTCTGAAAGGAAATTTGACTGTTTTGCTTACAGTAGGTAGGTGAGGCTGGGGTCTGCTCTTATTTAGCGTCTGTTTATTAATCTGTTTAGATTATTCAGATTGCTCAGTTTACATCTTTTTCTGAACTCGCATCAGGACAGTCACTGTCACAGGTAGCACTCGCACGTCAATTACATGCTCTCACGAGCACAGATCATCTGTATGGGTAGAAACTACATATGAAATGCATTGCATTCTTTTCTTCTCTGAGACACAGAAATAACACAATAACCCATAACGCATTACACTACTTGCATCAAAATGCATTACTTTGTAAAAACTAACTTTCAATATTTCTGTCCCTCAGTGGAAGCCTGTTAATGGATTTCAGGAATGCATCCAGATATTGCCCTTGAATCAATACTTGCATACAGAACTAGTACATCTGTTTTGATGAAACAAATGCTCCCTTCCATACTGTTACATACAAGCACTTTGTTACTGAGCTGTATATCTGTCTCCCTCCACAGGAAGTACTGGGATCCAGCTGTTCTATGAGAGTCTGGGCTGTGCCCAAAATGGATCCTTATTTCCTTTTTAGTATTGTGCTATATAGGTGAAGACTATATGGTTTAATAAGCAGCTGTGTGTGTGTGTGTGTGTTTTAAACTCCGCCCAGACTCCCACAGCTCTTTGATGTTCAAGGAAAAACTCTTACACATATTGTTTACAAATGTTGGCCTCCCATTAATGAACGTTATGGGAAATTCACAGCATAACTCGTAACGATCACAAAAGATGTCATCAGCTCCATTCGTTAAACTGTGCTGCATAGTAATAAGACTCTCAGTTGCATTCTGCTCCATATTCAGCTCATGTAGTGAGCTATGATGTTTACCATAATTTACCAGTTGTGGGAGATTATTGTGCCCTCAATCACATTTGAATCCCACTTTGATTGATGACGTACTGATTACTTCCCTAAAACACTGCCAATTAAAGCCATGAGACCTGGAACATGTTTGCACCAGATAAGTTAGCATCAGCCTCGGGTCAAGACAAATCCGCAGTTCTTCAGGCAGGTGGAATATTTCAACATCATAATGAACTACAATGCTCAACGGCTTGTTCTTCGACCTCCGTCCCACAAAGCTCCTCCATCCATTTCAAAGTTCTTGTGGTATAAGGGCAGCTTCCAGTAAAACCGAGAATGAGCCTCCTGAATATAACTCTCCAAGATTGGCCCTCGCTGTCTAGCCGTGCCCTACTGGACCCATCAATATTTGATGTACCAGGAATGGTATGGTTCAGAGGAGCAGAGTTGGGTTCCAGGACATTCTGGCTCTCGCGAACAAATACTGGTGCTAGTCACTGTTTTTTCTCGTCAGGGGGGTTGACGCCTGGGCTGAGACTACAATGCAACCGGGGGAGTGGGGAGGAGTTCTATCACGGCCTTTTATACCTGTTAATTGTTGATTTCATTTTTAGTCACTCTGGACTCCTCTGTTGAAGTAAATCACTACTATAAACCACTTGTGGAACAGAATGAGACTCCACACAATCACTTATGGCCTCTGAGTACAGATCAGCCAATATATCTGATTCCTGGGAGGCCTATTTATGGAAGGAATAAAAAAAATTTGGTCTTGAACACAGCCTAAACGCACAACAATGTTTCAGTCTGAACATATAAGCCCATTCATTTGTCTTTCTTTCTCTCACGCCTTGTGAAGTACCTTTTTATTTCCTCTGAACCATCAATGCAAGCCATAGTATGAGAAATAAGATGTCGTCCTTTTCAATGTTAAACGTTTATGTTCACAGTATAGTGATATCTAAGAGCCTAACATGCACACTGAGCCTGTCAAAACAAATGAGATACATTTATAGATGAGTAATAAAAGTGCTTCATTTTCTTTTCAACATGTCATACAGGTTACTGTAGCACAGGAAGTGTGTTGTGAGCTAATGAAGAAATTAGGTAAACCTGTGCTGTAGCACATCACTTTTTGCCTTAGGCTGACAGGTGACATTTTTCCCCACACCTCTAATTAAAGCATCCCTATAAACACCCTTAAGGTGTCTTACGAAACCAAGGATGCATAAGGCACTAAATATGATCTTAAAGATAATAACACTCTGAACCATCTGTTCATATTTTAATTTGAGAATGACTTTAGTCTTGCATTAAGCAGCGCCTATTTCTGACTGTTTTCATAAATATGCTCCCATTTCTACTTGTTAAACAGTAGTTCCACAAACATGTTTAAATCTATGATGTCTTCTGGACATATTGACTGTTTTTCCAGTAAATTAGTTTTAGTAAAGCATTTAACTTCAACCTCTAAGTAAGTAAAAGATATTTATGGTGAAATTGAAAATGTCATTCCCAATGCTGACATGACTTGTAATGGTAATGATGTGTTCCAGTAAAGACAGTTATCCTTTTTTTTTCAGGGTAACAAAAGACTCCCAAGTCATAGATTTCTTAAAAAGTACACTAATATAAGTGTCTCAGCGGTCTAATGTGAGTTCGAATCCCAGGTCATGCTGCTTGTCATCGGCAGCTGGAGTCAGAGGGAGAGCGAAATTGGCCTGCTCTCCCCTCTGGGTGGGTAGATGTTGCTCTTTCCCTTCATCAAACTTAATGTGATGTTGGTTGGCCCAGGCGTCTGTCAGCCATTGCATCTTGGGACTCAAGACTTTCCTCCAAGCACGTTGGCTGTCCAGCGAGGATGCAAATGATAGCAGTTCACAAAGAAGCTTTAGGCTGGTGTCAGCATGTGCTTCTCTTCTACTCCTAGTGTCAAGAGAATCATGTGGGGGGTACTATAATGAGGTTGGAGAATTGACACATCTAAATATATATATTTTATATATATGTTCCAGGTTTTTTTTTTTTTTTAAAAACTTTGCAGGTACGTCTTATATGTTGTGTGTGTGTATGTGTGTGTGTGTATATATATATATATATATATATATATATATATATATATATATATATAATGGTTTTTTTTGGGGGGGGTTTTTGAGCACAGAAATTTTACTGTCTGGTTTGAGAGTGAGACCAGCATTATAAAGTACTGATGTACTTTATAATATACTTGCGTCTCATTTTCAAAAAGCATGAATTAGGTGCAGTCTTTTTTGCATGGATTTATACCCTGGGTACACACATTCCCTACATTTGTTACTAGTAAAGCAAACGTTTTGGCAAATATCCTGCATTGTCAACTACACTAAGTAAAAATGGGTTAAGACTGAAATGTTGGAATATGTATTCACAGGAGAAAGCAAATGTAAGAGAATGTTAATATAAAAAAAAGTAATTGGAGATTTTCTGTTGGTACATTCATCATGAAATATAAGACTGTCAGAATCACATTACAGAGAAGACAAAAATGGACATTCCTGATTTTCATTGGACAGTCATATAATTAACAGTGACTTAGTTGTTCTGTATGTTAGATGTTAATCAGCATAACAATACAGTGACGAATATAGTTTCAGCATGTTTTATGCTTAATATGGCAAATTATGATGAACTAAAACCATTTGTTTATTAGCTTTTAAATCACAACACATTTAACAGGCTCTCAACTTCAATGGTAATGAGCAGCATTCTTGAGTCAGTTTCAGGAATCTCTGCAGGACTCTCTGCAATTTGATATTGAATGGATGTTTAGATGAATGACTGTTCACTTCTGTCCACTTAGATTGATTATATAATGGAGGAGCGATTGTGTACAGACCACTATAAACAATGAAGATGAGGGAGAGAAGGTGGGGAAAAAAAGGAATAGAAGGGAAAAATAGAGTGAGAGGAGTGCTGGCTGCTTTGCAAGCTTAGTATGTGTGCATTGCCAGTGTTCTTCTTTTCATACTGATCTATTCATCTGCCCCCCCCCCACACCCCCCCCCTCTCTCACACACACACACACACACACACACACACACTGTTTGATTCATGCCAGAGATGATTCACACTCTGCCATATCCGGCATAAGGGGAGGCACAGGGATCCCTCTCTCCAGCTATCCATAATTCAACATTCTCTCTCTCTCTCTCTCTCTCTCTCTCTCTCTCTCTCTCTCTCTCTCTCTCATTCTGCTCGCTCTCTTGCCGCCTCTGTCTGGCTGCTTCATCCTGAGCATCGGAAAAACCAGCACCCTGAAACACACCAGTATGAGAGAGACAGTCCACTGAGAAAGTAAACAGGTAGGACATGCGGGCACAAATGTATTAATCTGTCATCTCTAAGCCTGTCTGAATAGTTACAAGATGTTGGCTCAGTATGACTGCAAAAGGAGAGGGAAGGAGAAAACAGATACAGCATGGGAACATGATGAGTTGGGGGCTGGCATTTACCCCCATGCACCTGTCTTTTGCGTGTGCATATGTGTGCAAATAAACATGTAATACAGCATAGAATGTGGTGCTCTGGGTGTTGAACTACCTGCTGTGTTTGCACTCCATTTTATGTTCCCTACAGAACAAATGAGAGTATGAAGAACCTTTTACATTTTGAGGGAAAACTTTTCAGTGACTCCCTCTAACATGTTTAAGGGTTCTACACACACGCATTTATTAAAGAAACCAATAATGGCTAATCTATGGCTCAAGTAATCCCTACTAGCACCACTGTGTGTGTCTGAGACTTCATGTTTTATATTTGAATGTAATAAATGATGCTACCTATATATTTCGGAAGTGCTTCTTTATCGAAAAGTCCTCCAAAACAAACGTGCTCACCTACACACACACACACTGATGCACACAGAAAGAACTGTGTTCAGTGGTCTACAATATAAAGAAATAGGCCTAGACCCAGAAGGTCATCAGTTTGATCCCCTTGACTGTCAGGAAAATGGTGTTGATGGAAGGAACAGCACCTTTTCCCCAATCACTACTGACCGTTCAGATGCCCTTGAACCCGTAATTGCTTCCTAGGTGCTGGGCTGGCTTCCAGCCTTCCACACCTCCCCATAGATGTGTGGGTATTCACTGCCATGGATGAATTAATGTGGGGGTCTACATTAATGTGGTTTTACTCTTTGATATAGTTAAATGTGCTTTTTTTTATCAACATCTGGAAAGGGTGTTTGAAGAAAAAAAAAAACAATGACCAACACTCTGGGGGTCTTTATGCACCAGTTTGGGAACCACTTCTTTCGGTGGCATCACTGACTTTTTTTATGTTATATTGCACTAAAGAGTAGACTTTACAAAGATGGGTTTAAGTGCCTGAAGTACCCCTACAGTCAGAAAGTGGAATTTTAACTGATCAAAAGTGACTGCATGTTTGAACCATCTCTTAACTTGACACACTTGGAATGCTGATAGCAGCCAATTTTGAGCGGAGATACAGCAACTCCCCAAAGGCACAACAAAACCCTTACAGAGCCAGTCCAAATAACATTCCCATGTGTGGCCTGTATAAGTAGCCCAAACAGGAACCAGAATGTTTTGTCCATGGGTTCCATGTTGGCTCCACATATGGATGCCCCGTATGAATGCCCACCAGGATGGGAACAGGAGGAGTTAAACATCAACCCCATCTGGGTTGTACACTGCACATGGGGCCTAAATAGGACCCATATGAGATTAAGATGGGATGAAACAATGTGTTGGCACCCATGTTGGAGGCCCAGCTGGGTTCCAGGAACACCACATTTACAACCTTTCTTTTAGAGCACATGACCACCTGGAACCCACCATGTTCACCATGTTTAAAAGAGGTGATTCCCAGTCTGCTTTGAGAAGGAAAAGACCTCAGAGACAGAGAGAGAGAGACAGAGAGAGAGAGACAGAGAGAGAGAGACAGAGAGAGAGAGACAGACAGAGAGAGAGAGAGAGAGAGAGAGAGAGAGAGAGAGAGTGTTTGTAGCATCTTAGGTTATGTTCACAGAACAAGGAAAAGTGCCCCAAATCTGATCTTTTTCATTCTTTGTGACACAGATGTATCATTTGTGTGCCAAAATGAACAGCAAAATTCACATTGAATCTGACCTTTTCAATTCTGATTTGGGTCACTTTCATATATTGCTTTGAAATCCAATTCTTTGAACAGCCAGTTCGTAGATCATGCAACCCGTACCTTAATCCAACTCAGTCTTGCTCATTAATGCACAATGAGGAGAAGGAATATTGGACGTAGGCAGTGAGGGTGGGATAGTGAGGTAACAGACCACATAAATATTTGGGGAGATCATCTGTTCAAACAAAATCCTCCCTGTGTTTGTAATGAAATGGCTGAATGCTGCCCCAGGAGGATGTGGCTGTGGCATCAAAGCAAAATGAAAAGCTTGAAAGCAAAGCTTAAGGAAATCAAGAATAAAAATGAAAGAAGTGGGCGTGGCCAAATAATGTGCCCACTTTCTCAGCTATGAGCTCAGCTGTTCGTCACTGTAGCTCCTGTGATGCTGGTGAAAAAGCAACTGAGAGCAAACCTTTTGTGCATGTGTGTCACATGTGCCTGCTAGTGCAAACTGTTCAGATGAATGTTGGATATAGGTATTTTTTTAAAAAGGCTTAAAAGTGGCCTAAAAAGCTCCGATTTGTTGAGGAAATAATTTGGGGCTCTTTTCCTGCTGTGTGAGCAGAGCCTTAAAGACTTAAAGAGAGAGAGATACGGAAGCTACTGCAGGTGTCCTTAGTGGTGCAAAAAAAAGGTGATGTGGGGGAAGGAAAAGCACAAGAAGAGCACAACTGCACATTGCCCATGCAAATAATCTAACCCGAGACAGAGGTGTGTGGGTGTAAAAAAAAAAAAAAGCCACAGGCCTGTGAATCACACTCTTGTTGATTAAAATGCCCTTATCATGCCAGCTATCATTACCAAGCTGCTACCTGCCATTGCCTCTCAATCTGAATACAAAAAATACATCCAGCACCACTGCCTCAGCCCCAGTGTAAAAATGCTGGTTTGATTGTCTTTCAGCATTAACGGCTCATTTCCTGTGAACATCTTTCCACTTCACTTGTGGCCATGCTAATGCTGGACCATTACGCAAGTGCTTAATGATGATGCTAATGTTGAGAGCAACCAGCACAAGGCCTCACTGAATGCTGAATACATTTCGCTGGGCTGTGTCTGTTGAATTTGGACATTGAGCAAGTGATTATAGATTACACTGAGACTCTCGGAGACAGCTCAGGTCAGCTGCCCCCTTCTCTCTTCCAAAAGCAGGCTAATGGTTATGGGCCTTATCAATATTAATTCATGTTCTACTTGAAACATTGTGTCTGTCTGTCTGTCTGTCCCTTGTTCTCTCTTATAAGCCATTAGGGAGATAATTCTCTCCCTAGGAGATAATGCAGGCAGAAGGATGTGACTGGATTTGCTTGGCTGGCTTCGATTCCTTGATATAACGTTGTCATCTCATGGCAAAACTTTGCATCTCCAAAATGACAAGGAGGAGGAAAAAGGTGCCAGTGGAAGTCAGTGTAAAGTCCTTTCTATTGGTCCATTCATACAAGTGTCACAAAGTGAAAAATTACTATGTAAATGACCTCCATTCTGATTGCCTGTGCTGTATTTTGCCGCAAGTCTCGGGCTAGAAAGCTGTGACGTCAGTTTGCAAAGGTGGCTCATTGGTTGTTTTCTACAACATAACTAATTAGTGTCTTAGGGTAAGTTTGATTTTAGCTTAAACCACCGACGATGTAAAAAAAAAAAAAGACACTGTTTCTCTGTATACATTGTTGGCCTCCTTTCACCCCTGCATAACCCCCACAGAGCAGGTGTTACTTGTGCAGTGGGGTGACTTTCACTGTTGCAGTGACATTACTGTGGTGGTGGTGTGTTTGTGTGTTGTAGTGGTATGAGTGGATCAGACCCAGCAGAGATGCTGGTGTTTTTAAACACTGTGCACTCACTGTCCTCTCTGTTACTTAAGTAGTTGCTGTACCTTATAGATGTGTGTGTGTGTGTATATATACACATTTCCTATTGCCTACTTAGTTATAAGCATGCAGATCAAGAAATTCATGACATATAGTAACATTTTTATATTGTTTATAATGAATATCTGAATTATTTTTATCAGCTGTTTGCACATTTTGCTGGTCCAATCAGCTGGTACATCCAGCAAACTGCCAAGATATTGCAAAACAATAAAAACCTAGTAATGCAAAACGAAATGTAACTAAAATGTATTTTCTGTTTTTGTCTTTGTACATTTTTATATTGTATGCAGTGTCATTCATATTACCTACAGTGTCTAAAGCACGGTACCGTCTCTTGCTCTGACCATTGCCCTTATGGCCAGTGGGAAAGAGAAAACGTAGCTCTGATTAATGATCATGATTAGCGAGGAAGAAAATGTGCTCCTGTGGCCTCGTGGTTTATACCACTTTTATCACTTCAACCCGAGGCCATATGCTTCATCATATTCTGTATTTGTCCAGTGCAGAGAACAGCTTCTTCAAAGACACAAAGCCTGTCTGACCTACACAGATGCAATAGAAATGCTGTAGTACTATAATCTTAATCCTTAAAAGTTGATGGTATATTTGGGGACAACAAAATCAAGATTGAATGTTATATATAATTTTGTAATTTGTGATGAGGATTCTACGTTTGTGATCATTAAATATTAAGACTTTAACCGGCAGTATGGGGTGCATAAAGTTTAGCTTTGAGGACAGATATTAAAACAAATGAACATCAAACCTGTGTATATAAAACAGCACATATAAAAGTGCACTACAAAATTGTCATTGTGTCCATCATATAATAATGCAAATAGAATGTTTTTAATATAATAATACAAGTCCTAATTAAATATTATACATATATTGCATATTTCACTTTAATGTACAAGGGTTGGACAATGAAACTGAAACACCTGTCATTGTAGTGTGGGAGGTTTCATGGCTAAATTGGAGCAGCCTGGTGTCCAATCTTCATTAATTGCACCAGTAAGAGCAGAGTGTGAAGGTTCAATTAGCAGGTAAGAGCACAGTTTTGCTCAAAATATTGCAATGAACACAACATTATGGGGGACATACCAGAGTTCAAAAGAGGACAAATTGTTGGTGCACGTCTTGCTGGCGCACCTGTGACCAAGACAGCAAGTCTTTGTGATGTATCAAGAGCCACGGTATCCAGGGTAATGTCAGCACCACCAAGAAGGACCAACCACGTCCAACAGGATTAACTGTGGACGCAAGAGGAAGCTGTCTCAAAGGGATGTTGGGGTGTTAACCCGGATTGTATCCAAAAAATATCATTCAGAAGACGAACTGACGCTGTATTGGCTGCAAAAGCAGTCCCTAGTTCACCATACTAATGAATTATTGTGGTCTAAAACCAGGTGTTTCAGTTTCATTGTGTGTCCAATAATTAAAAAGTTTTGTGTAGTTAACTGTAATCAATCAAATGTCTCTTGTCCACCTACATTTTACATTTTTTCCCATAGATTATCTATAGATTTTCCCATTTTAAAAGCTGCACTTTTTCTTTCTTGGCCTTTTGAATGAACAAGCCAAGCTTCATCAGAGTGTGTTTATTACTTTCAGTGAACCGTTTATGTGAATGAAGCTGAAAATGATGATTATTCCTTCAGTGAAAGCAGTTATCCATTTTCACTGACAGCCTGTGAGGTGAAATCAGTAGTGGCTCTCTTTGCCATTTGCAACACCAATGTGAATTTATCAGAACACATTTTATTTCTATAACTTGACACATTTCAGGTAATTGATTTGATGCAAAACATGATTCTGTCACAGGGAAATTAGGGTGAGCAAGATTTGATTGGATGGTGAAAAGCAAGCATTTCAAAACAGATTTGGTTTGTGTGTGTGTGTGTGTGGGGGGGGGGTGTATTTCATAAATCAAGATTTCTCAGTTAATCATATAATTTAAGATTAAAGTTAAGAACTGTCCAAGGAGAATGTTCTCCAGCTCCTAATAAATGGGCTTGATTTGAATGTCTCGTTATCTGAAGAAGAAAGAAATCCTGCTCCATCCTCATGTAGAGATGAGTGAGAGTCACTGCACTTTGAGAGGACTTTTGTATTTATTCTAATAAAACAAACACATTCCATTCCATCCTTGTTTCTACACTGGTGGTCCATTTTATCAGCTTTGTTTCTTTATATATATAAATTAAAATTACAAAGTGTTACTATTTGGTAAAGTTTGTAGTCCATCTATTTACGTACTTTCAAGCCCCCAGACCACCACGGACATTTAGACACTTTTACATTGTTGCTGCACCTTAAATATGTACATTGGTCACAGGACGCCGTCCACAACACACTGTTGGCAGGATTTTTTTCTGATTGGTGTATAATTCTAGATCAAGCAGTGGCATGGAGTTGTTTAAAAACTCCAGCAGTACTGCTGTGTCAGAGCTGCTCATACTGTTTCCACAGACAAACACACCACCACTATGTCACGGTCACTGCAGTGCTGAGAATGACCCACCACCCACATAATACCTGGTCTGTGGTTGTCCTGTGGGATCCTGACCATTGAAGAACAGGGTGAAAGGAGGCCAACATAGTGCTCAGAGAAACGGATTTTTTACTGTCTGTAATTTTACTATAAAGTGCTCCTGTTTGGTACGTAGAGCTGAAAATGGACACTGAATGTAGAAACAAGGAGGTGGATTTAAAGAAGACTGTTTATAGTAATAAAGTGCCACTTAAAAACTGTTAAAGTAACATTAACCTTTTATTAAATGTCCTAAAAAAAGAGAGAGGCTGAAACATATTTTTTTACATTTTGTTCTCACCAATTTACACATGATGATCTGCTGAACAGGTTCTATCCTGTTGTGGTGATGAACAGAAAACATGCAGTATTTCCACTGCTGAAAGCAAAGTGAGAATAAATACCTTCCTTTTAGGAAATCCAACCTTTGTTCAATTTAATGTCTAAAGCCCTACATTAAGAATTCAAGGTTGCTTCTTCATTTGTCTCTTAAGAGCTACTTCAAGAATTTGGGAACATCATAAAATGCAGTATGAGAGCCACCCCCCCCCCAACACACACACACACACACACACACACACACAGAAATTCACACAAGTTTCTGCATCTGGTGTTCAATTAATAAGAGATCGCACTGTAAAATGGACAGTGCATGTGTACTAAGAGTAAATTAGAATGACCATGCACACGTTCAGATTTCTTATTTTGATAGGACACTTACAATCAGACATGACATTCACCTCTGCTTAAATGATTTGTATGTCAGCAGAATCCAGTAGTTTAGGACATTTTTTTTCTCACCACTCCACTCCTGCATATTAACACTCCTTTTTGCTCTTTTCCAGTCTTGACAATATGACGTCCCCCCCCCCCCCCCAACTCCCCAAATTACATCATCTAATCCCTCTGCTCATGAATAATTGGCCTGGCTAATGCTTAATGGCACACATGGCACTTTGTTGTTAGCATACTACATTTACAAGAGGGCAAGACTCTGGTGAAACAGATACAAGATTTAGTGTCGCACTCAACACATTTTTAAGTGGCTCTTTTCTATATTCTGTCAAACCCGATGGCTGGCACATCCCAGTACAAGGGTGGCGCTGAATTGCTTGTGAGCAACAGAATTAGCTTTCCCTGAGCACTAAGTGAATGGCACTTTGTTTGTCAAGAGTTGTTTATTTGAAATGTCTTCACTTTGTGCTCAGAGGCAAATGCACTATAGAGAATAAAAGCACTGTGGTTTTATTCTAGCTGTTTAACTGTGTGTGTGTGTGTGTGTGTGTGTGTGTGTGTGTGTGTGTGTGTGCGTGTGTGTAAAGCATTTTCAGGACTGCACTCTACATATACTTCACCCTAATAGGAACCTGAATGTTAGAACCAGTGGTAATTAAACTTGCTTTTCAGCATGTTCAGAAGTACATTTAAATAATAGGTACAGCATGTTGAAGCACAGGCCTGGTAACTGGAGACAGCACTGAAAAAAAACATTTACGTGAGGACAGGGTGCTATTATCGTTGTGACCATTTATGAAATAAAGCACGGCCGCTTTAATTTGAGAACGATTACACCCATATTTGAACCATCCATAGACATCATACAGGTCTTTATATGCATAGTCACTTGATACTATATATTAACTTTATTTACAATTTCACTTAAGTCATTGCTAGAGATGTGACGAAGTTCGATGACATTCGAACTTTGACTATTTTTAGCAGATTCGAATCCAACGGATGTTTTAGGGCCAATTTTCCTCGAATGCGGATTTGAAATCGCCGCCGGTATATAAAACAGAACCATTCATACCGTGAGGTCCAGACAGCACGAAGCACACGCAGATATAAACACAGCACTTTAATGGGACAAATGTGGTAAACAGAGTCAAACATTCCAGATCAATAACAGACAGGACAGACAAAACTAGACTGGACAAACCAGAGACGGATTCGAAAAACAGGCGAAGATCAATAACTGGCAGAATAAACACAGGACGAAACGAAAGGCGGGATCAGAAAGCTAGACACTGAACAGGTCGAAAGACTGGATTAAAGTGTCTCCGAACCAGGTGAATACAATCAGAACTCTGGTGATTGGGAACGTGAGAGAGTCACATGATCAGTCAGGTAACAAACTGAAGGATTCTGGGAATTGGAGTCCGGAGAGACTGAGGGGTGCATGACACAGGTTGATTTCCGGCCTGCAGGTCATCTTTTAGAGACCGTCAATGTTCATCTGAATTTAATGGTGAATGTTGTTTACTTTATACTTCCGCTTGACATAAATAAATAATGAAAATGGCCGAATGTGGTAAGAAAACAAGTGTAAAACACAAAACAGTAGTAAACACAAACAGTTCTACAGAACTAGTTGAGATATGTCTTCTCTGTGTAAGAATGCATAATTAGTTAATTACATGAAAATAAATGATTGATAATTTTATGATTCAGTGTCATTTAAACAGCAGGATGAATTGTTTACAGTTCACCGTGAGTTCATGACTACCTGTGGCTGATGGCCTGTTTAAGCATCATGTATTTGTGTTGAAAAAATACAAAAATATAAGCACAAATGGGTGTATCGGAGTTTATGGGGTGTTCTTGGCCCCGTGTTTACCAAAACCGCATTCGCATTTGACGGATTTGTAGCTAAACAATTTTAATCCGACGGATGTGGATTTTCCTCAGCTCCGTCACATCCCTAGTAATTGCACAGCTGGCACATCAGAATTTATTTAGTTTAAGGTGTGTATGCATTGCCACACCCTCTGCCACCATCAACGCGTTCAAATAAACTTTCCAGAATTCCCCTCAGTCTTAACTGTCATATATCCACAACCAAACAATAGTTATTGTTCACACTGTCATTATTGACAACCTGTTATCTTCTGTATCTTCTGTCTAGTTCCTGTTATTGACCCTGGATTTGTTTTACTAGTTTTACTCTCATCATTTTTGTTTCAATTTCCTTTGACTTTTCATATGGTTACCTTGTTGGTTACATCCTTACCTGGTCTTATTACTATCATGCCTGCAATCTGGTTCATGCACTTGCTGGTTATGGTCACCTGGCTTAATTAAAACAAACATTATTTTACATATGTGAGTGACAGGTTAGTTTGTCTAATGTCACAGCCTCATCATCATCAGTCATCAATCAACATTATCATCATCATTATCATCATCTTTATCATCATCAGGTTAAGGTGATGGGCTGCTATACATGAGGAGATGTCAGTGAGGCAAGCTGAGATGCGAGATGAGACCTGGGTGTCAGATGAGTGTCATCAGCATAGCAGTGGTAAGAAAACCAATGAAGATATTATTACTTATGCAAGAAGATATACTACCATCTTGCACAAGGTTGCTAGATTTCATGTAGATCAAATATAAATTTGTTTGTATAGCACTTTCTACAAATGTCACAGAGCATAGACATAACTCATAAATGCACCACTGAGTAAGCCAAAGGGTGAGAGTGGCAAAGAAAAACTCCCTCAGAGCTGGAGGAAGAAATCTTGAGAGGAATGAGGCTCAGAAGGTCAAACTACTTCTACATAGTTAGTTAGGGGACACTGGACAACCACCGCTGTAATACTGAGGTGTACTGACGTAATGATAATTTGATGGTGGACATAACATTTACAGTAGCGGCTAGTTAGTGTCTGTGTAAATCACACAGTTGGTGGCACTCAGTGGGAAACTAATTCAGTAGCTGGGAAGTGGGCAACCAATGTGAAGTGGTGGCCAAGGAACTCGGGTTCTTCTGAGATGGGGCAGGGTAGCTCAAGGTTAGCATTTCATCAGCATGGGCCTTTGGGTCATCAATGACTCTGGAAAGGTAGAGAGGTGTTTTTAGTTTGGTGTTTACATTTATGGAAAAACAAAGAATGTAAACGTTACCAGAGTGTAGCAAGTGATGAATATATACGCAAACACATCATGTCCAAAAGACAATATAAAACAAACAAAAAACACAATTAGCTCACTTGTTCAGACAGATCCTTCTGAACAGTGGTAACGCTGCAGCAGTTGCAAGGTAGCTGCCTCCTCAGCCAGCACAGATGTTGGTTTTACCTGACATGACTTTATGTAATGTGTTTTCATGTGTTGCATGTAATACAGGTGTTCCAATGGATGCAAGGAAACAGAATTTACTTGCAAGTACTGATTACTGAAGTTCTTGAGGTTAAAGAACACAAATCAAAAGATGAGAAGGAATTGTCCAAAAATGGAAATAAAATAAAGAAAATCCAACAATGATAAAAACAATAATTAAAGGAAGAGGGCGAAAAAATGGAGAGGAGAGGACTACAAATATGATGGTGCACAACAAAGGACCAGAATGAACACATGGGTATACAAAAGACACGAAACAAGACGCAGCAGTTGGTGTATGATCGTGGGGAACATCACAGCCCTCCCAGTAGAACATTGCTGTAGTCTACTGTGACATTCATAAATTAATGAAAAAACAAAATCCTAATTCCTAATGTAGACGGAGGAATACAGGAACAAACAAGCTACTGCCTACGTAATGCGACGTATAGGGTAACTCTTACCTGTTTGAAATCCCTGGTGGTGCACGAGATACCACCTTTAGAGATATCAATGAATTTTTCCTTTAAAACCATGGTAGGTGCCAGGTTTTAGTCTTGATTTTTAAATTGCATTCTGTTTTTGGATCGTCAACAAAAGCCTTGGGTCAGATGCAAATTTACATTTTCACAGCACTGGCTCGGTCGCTACATGTGAAGTGCTGAAAGATGTGATCCAAGAGCTCACTGAAAGCTTGCCGAGTGATCGCTGATGCTTCATAAGCTCCCAATAAATATCTAGCATATTTGATATCTGGAACTCTTGGTGACTCTAAATCTGTTAGTGGCATTGCATCAGTTTTCACATTTTGTGATGAAATGTGTTTTTAGAGAACAGTCAGATTTGTCTGAGGTTCCTTCTGGAGAAGGATCTTGTAATGTGTCCCTCCATATTGCTGGTTAGTCATGGAACATGCCACAAAAAATAATCTGACCAGCATAGATCCAGATAAGCTCTGGACACAAAGAAAGGTTAATTTGAGGTTTTCAACAGAGCTTAAGCACTTGGAGCTTTAGATATTGTTTTGAAGTCATTTTCTTTTCTTTCACCACAGGCCCTGTGGCACAGTGTGGTAGCATAATTTTGCAGCATTCTTGGGGCCTGAGTTTAAGCCTAGGTGTAGTCTAGTACCTGTTTTGTTGAACATTGAATATTACTGCCAATCTGATCATCAGTTCAAATAGAGTTAAAAATGAAAGTCCTGTTAGATGGGAATGTGATTTAGCAATCTGCTTTTTTTGTTCTACAAGTCTGAACATTGACAGAGGTGGATATTTCTGGAAAACTGTATCTTTACCACCAAATTCTAGTGCTGATCACATGTTCAGAACCATATATTACCATATTTACCATCTGTGAACTGAATAAGAAACTGGTAAACATATTTTAATCAGAGTAGTTTGTTTTTAGTGAACAAAAAAGCATACATTAAAATGCCATTTGCTCGATTCTGCAGATGATGCAGATTAAATGTAAGGGTTATGCTCATTTGTAAGTCAAAACACATTTTTTGAATCAGGAAAATCAAGAAACTGAGACCCCTTTTACAAGAAATGTTTTTAAATATATTTTTTTTCTTCAAGTGCATTTAAATGTTTACTTTAAAAAACATTTAAAGTCTTTCTAACTAGAATACCTGTACACATGAGATTTGTGTACTCAATAGCAGTAACATCCACAGTCTAGAAACACAAGCTAGAAACATCTGCACAGTTCAGAAATGTTTGTATAATTAAAAATGGTCACTGATATTGTTAAGATGTAGTAGCTGCATAGCAAACTTTAAAAATATAGACACCAGCAATAGTGTGATTTAATCCTCTTATGCAGAGCACATGGATCTAGTCTTTTACATCTAATGGTGTAGGTGTAGCTGCAGATTGTCATTCTAACTAAGCAAGCGCACATCTGCCAGTACTCATTAAATCAAGAGTTTTCAGTCTTCAAACAGCTGATAAGCTGTGTTCCAGCTTGGCTGAAACAAAAAGCTGCCACTTTCTAGAGAAGATAAGAACCCCTGATGGTGAGGGATAAATGCTTAAATCTGACTTTTAATTAAAAAATTTTTTCAGACATACTCTATAAATACTGTCAGCGTGTCAAACCAAAAAGACAATTGTTTACAGCAAGCAAACTGACATACAGTATACACATTTAAAAATAAAATAAGAGTATGAATAACCCTTTAAACCGGTTCGATCCCCGGTTTCTGTGTGGAGTTTGCATGTTCTCCCCGTGTTCGCGTGGGTTTCCTCCGGGTACTCCGGTTTCCCCCACAGTCATGATAGGTGAGTTGGTGACTCTAAATTGGCCTTTAGTGTGTGTGTGCATGTGTGTGCCCTACGATGGATTAGCGCCCTGTCTAGGGTTGTTTCTTTGTGCTCAGAGTTGCTGGTTGGGCACTGGCTCAACCGTGACCCTATTCAGGAATAAGCGGTTCATTTCAGGATGGAACCTGAAATGGTTATATGGCATCCTCGAAATAACCTTTTAAAGCACCTTTGTTTGAAGAGTTGTGCACACTTCAGTCACCTTTTACTTTTGGTCAGATTGAACAAATGTTCCAGACATATATGCTTACATCTGTTCACACACTGACACACCTCATCTACGACAAGCAGCAGAGGCTGAGGCAGAACTGCTGCTCTGGCAGTAATAAATCAATCAGCGAGACAACGTGTGTTAAAGTCAACTGTGATGCATTTTAAAGAATGAAAAACACATTGGTTAACTAAGCAATAGCAAACACGCTGCAAACCACAGTAGCAAATGAATAAATTAGACTTTTGATCATGAATAAACCATCTTCAAATTGGTTGTGGGCATAGACGTGTCAAAGACTACTGTGAAGACAGTTTATACAGTAAACAAGAGCAACCTAAAGGTTCCCTGTAAGATGGAAGGGACTGATGTATTATATTGCACAGACGTCTCAGAAGTGATTTGATGAAGAATGAAGTGATTTGATGAAGAAAAACGTGTTCGAGCGATCAACGACAGAAGTATGTAGGAAAGTAAGCAAACGAATTGATCATGATCCAAAGGGAGCTTCCTCACTTGTGAATTGTGGTGACCAGAACTGACATGTTTCACTACCAGTGGAAATGGCTTATTTCTCACTAACCTTACAGTAGGACAGTGACCTTTTTCAGTGCCAAATAGCTTAATGTTAACCAGTCAATTCAGTCACCTGACAGAGAGAGAACCCAGTATTCTGTTAATGATATATGTATTAACTTCTTCCTTTTGCATATACACGTCTGGCATTTAGCAGAAGCTCTTGTCTAGAGTAACTTTCAGAAGTGCTTATTAATATCACCAGCTACTTATAAAGTGCTCACAGTCCTCAAAAGCTAGGATTAAATCAAAACATTATGCCTGATTCATTAATACAATAACCACTGCAGAAATACATGCAAGATTAGAGCTAAATTTAATTATCTTCAAAGCAATGTTTGATGACGGTGATCAGCTGCACAATTCAAACACGCTAGGGAAGGTCATTTCACCACTTCAGTGCCAGGACAGAAAAAGGTTTAGGTGTTTGTTTTTCCAGTTGTCTTGAAGGCTTGTTCAAACCAAGCTGTGTTTTGAAGCTTTGAGGACTCTTGGTACGAATTGGTTTTTGATGGCTAATAAAGAATAAGAGAAAAGCATGTGGTCGGGTAGTGACACGGCAGAACTGAGGATGTCGAACTGCTGCTTCATGGAATAGGGACTGATGACAGGCATTATAAACCTTGTAGATGACATAGGTTTGAACACACTCCTTGTTGGCCTCACTACAGAGAGAGGGTTGAATAATCCGAATGCTTTAGGTGACTAATCTGCATGAATAAGTTAAGGTCATTCAATCACTTAAAGGAAATATGCACAATGTCATTACATTTGTTTGTAAAATTCAGTGACTGAATCCTTACTGTCTACTAGCTCTCAGGTCTGGTTGCACAATGGAAAAAGTCTGATGTTTATACTCAGTCTTGGTGCTGGAAATGGGGGTCGACAGGTGGGGGGAGAAGCATCTTGACCTGACTATTCCAGGAGGGTTGTATTCCTGCTCATGCACAGATGGAAAGGGAGAGAAATTTGATTGCTATGTTGTGCACACAATTAGGGATGTCAGAGAAAGAGCTAAAGAGGAAAATGTGAACTTTGTTATTTTGATGATGGAGAAGCTCAAAGATCTGAAAGGCAGGAGAAGTCACTATTTGTGCTTGACTGGCGGGTAACACTGACTTCTTTCTATATACTCTAGTTTGTGAATGTTTGTGAGATAATCCCATCTATTTGGCATAGAATAAGCATTTGCAGTAACAGTTTTCTGACCCACAACCTAGCTACTTGCCATGACCTTGCTCTCCTTAATGTTATATTATGGAACTTGTTTGAGTTTTATGGGCCTAAAAAGATGTTTGTTAGCATCATGGGGTTATTTGGAGTCATATATAATTTTTAAGGCTATGCTACTTACCATTACTGTTGTTCGATATCTAGTGTATCTAACTGATCCAAAGCACCTCTTCTCTTCTCTCACCAGTCATTGTAGTTCAGTACAATCAGTGTAAATCGGTGCTGGTTTTCACCTCACAACACTTTGGGTGCTGTATTTGCCATTGATTTTATTATGTGCATGTGGGTCTTATATCACAGGACAGATGGGTGTATATGGGTCTTATTTCACAGGTTGTATCTTTATTTTTTTATATACATTTGCAAAAAATTGTAAGGTATTGTATGTAGACGTTTGAGTTAAAAATGAATGCAATCCATTTTGAAATACTGCTGTAACATAACAAAATGTGCAAAAAGTGAAGCGCTGTGAATACTTTCTGGATGCACTGTATGCACACTAGCATCCATGGCTCTGCCATGGATTGTGTAGAGACTGGATTTAAATGCAAGTCTTACTTTATTGAAAACAAAACAAAAAAACAAGAAGAATGAATTAAAATACTGGTGTTCAAAGTACAGACATGAGAACTAAACCTGGAAACAAACACAGGCCAATATACAGGCATGACCATAAGAAATAAAAGGACATGCATGAAGTCTTGGGTATACGATACACACCAGGCATATCAACAAGGACGGGACAAACGAACGTGGTATAGAGTGAAAAACAGGACAATGAACACATTGCAACAATAACAAGAGGGCGGGGCTTAACACTGATAACCGCATACGGCTATGTTCAGTCTGCAATCCCAAATCCAGTTTTCAGCATTTTTAGATTGCTTTCAGAACAGCATAAAATCTTATTTCTGATTGTATTTCTCAGTCGGGAAGCTCAGGATACTGAAATTGGATTTGTGTCTGTCAAATCCAGAGTGGTGATAGTGTGGCAGACACTACAGCATGCAACATTGAAGATATCTAAACTGCTACTTGACAGGGTGGCTGTTTGGAGTGCAAGACAATCTCTCCTGCTTCTGCATATGAGAGACATATCACCAGCATGGCCATGTAGACCCTGACACCTACTTTGTTACCACAGAAACCATGCAGATAGGCTTGTGATGTCTGGACAAGCAAATCTGATCTGCTCACTTGCAAAACCACTGTAGACATCCTTCTCAACAGATCTGATCTGAGAAACAAATCTGATCTGCCTGCAGTCTGAACATTGCTTTGTATACAGTAAGAGTGTGGGGAGAGTCAGAACACCTGTACAAATGCATGGTCAGATAGCATTAGTGGAGAGACAAAAACGGTAGACACAAGCAGACACACGAGAAATTACTGACCCAACGAGGTTCATTTGCACACAGGGTAACATTTATTTGCAAAATCAAACAATGGACACAACAAATGAATTAGAATTAGCTTCAAATTTAATACACCTAATACTAAAACAATATATTGATATGACTTCATCTAATATTAATGATATTAAATATATATATAATTCAACTAAATGAGAAATATTAAATGTCCACAATAACTGTTTCTGCCTCCTACCCTTTTTTTGGCTTTAAGTCTGTAAAAACGGACTGCTGTTGGCAGGTCGGCTTTAGACAATGTATTGTCATGGTAGTGCTGATTCATTTGTTCACATCTAGGCCATTGGTCTTGGACTGCATTGCTGACATGTGGTAATATGTCCCCGCTGTGAGTGGAGTGGGATACTAAGCTGATTCCCCATAGGGACACAACGGCACTTGGGTCTCCTACAGCATGATTAGAGAGGCCTATTTTGTGTGGAAGGCTAGCTTTGCTAGTCTGGACAGTTCAAGGCTTCATTGTAAGATATTGTGTTGGGGAAACAATTTGGCACTTGGTCATGGCTGACGGCATCAAAACTGGAAAGAGTCTGGGGGTTTCAGTTTGCAAAGAAAGTGCTCATTGTATAAAATGTAGACAATATATATATATATATATATATATATATATATATATATAAGGTTTTGTGTGAAAGTTTGGGCATCCTTGTAATGCTTTTCTTTTTTAATAAAGAAATGGCAGAGATTGTGAATTAATCTAAGATTTCATAAATTTACTTCAAGACATACACCTTACATTGTACTGTAGTTACGTTTGTTTTTCTTTACTGAATGAACTAGTTTTTGATTCATTTGATTTGTGTTTGATACTAGTGCCAAGTCATTTTTCCAAACACGTGTATACTGTGTTGAGTTGGTACAGTGTCATATGTAGACAGAACCACCCCCCCACCACCACCACCACCTCACACACACACACACACACACACACACACACACACACACACACACACACACACACACACACACACACACACACACACCTTCCATTCCAGAATAAATGATCAATTACATACTTGAATTATATCTCATAATTAGTTCCAAGTTAAATATGTATAGATCATAACAGTAAATGTTCCAGCATAAGAGTGATTTTGACACCAGCAGAGTGAACGTTGTCTGTGCCCACAGCTTTATGAATGTGTGAAGAATTTGCATGAATAACAGGTCACTGGTGGCAATGCAGTCTTAACTGCAGCCCCCAGGCCATCAACACTGAGCTGCTGCTTAATTACTTCATGAACTGAGCACTCAGCAACTAAAGGCTTGACATGCAGTGAACACAGCACGCTTTAAAATGCAACCCAATGAGACAAGATGGATTTCCTAAACAGCCTGTTGCTTTGAAAGGAGGTGAAGTAGTGATGAGTTGTTTTCCAAATATCATTAAAATTGTATTAACACCTCTTGTTGACTTGTGGCCAGATATATATATAATTCATGCTGCTATAAGAAAAAAACAGGAAGAGAATGTTGTGTCCAGTTAACTGACTGGCATTTGAGGCGAACAAGGAAACAGAAGACAGGCCTACTTGCTGATGCAAGTATCTCCATAACAGATAACAGAAGTCGGGTGTCATGGAGCATGCTCAGGATTCAGAGAAAAGTACATTAGCAGTCATCATTGATCCAGTATTTCTGGTATGTGCTCCATACAAATCTACTTTTGTAGGAACAGTGTGCAGTAAATTGTTTTCTTAATAATAGATTTATGTGATAGTTTCATTCTGTACACTGACTGTAATCAGGGAAGTTGCCTCTGTCATTCTTTGCCACTTTAGGATGGTATTCTGATACCTTTGATGGAGACCTCTCATGAGAACTGCTGCATAACTGAACTGCCTGAGTAAAATATGATTAAAATCATGTGTTACTATCAGTCAACATGTATTTTCACATCCCAGTTCCAAAAAAAAAAAAAAAAAAAAAAAAAAAAAAAATATATATATATATATATATATATATATATATATATATATAAAATAATAAATAAAATATAAACAGTGCTGATGAGGCCAGTAGCCAGCATGCTACTGCTGTACATTTGATTGTGGATGAGGACCATCGTTGGCAAAGTGGGAAGAGGCCCATGCTAATGCTATTCCTGCAATTTTGGATGAGGCCTGTAGCTGCTGTGATATGCTAATGCTATGCTGTGTGGGGTACCACCTGTCCATAAAACTTTCAGTTCTGTCATGAAGTCCAGCGGCCACTCTTTCAGAACACCATAGAACGTGGAGAAAAAAGGCGGCTGGTGTTTCTCTTTAAAGCACTGTTATATTCACTTAATTTCAACAATTAAACCTACAAATGCAGCTATTTATTCAGCTATTTTATACACGGTATCTTTTAACTCTTACTGCAATTACTTCTGTCACTCTGTGTCACTGTTCTGCTGCTCATCACAGTTCAAGAACTGATGTGAACTTTATTTCTCCATGTATGATCCTTCCTTTACTTCTGCTGCTGATTTTTAAGATTGTCACAGGCTTTAATGGAAAATGCTACTTAATATACATTTAACACTTCATTACTCAATAGTCCTCCACACAAGTCCTTCTTTGTGATTTAATATTGTCTGAATCCATTTGACTTTTCCACCCATTCAGGATGCTAAAAGTTTTTCATCAGTAGCTAAATACGATTTCCACCTATCTGACAGTTTTCTAATTTAATAGACTGATGTAACACTGCTACAGTTTCACATTTCACTATTCCTCTCAGCTGTGTGTGTGTGTGTGTGTGTGTGTGTGTGTGTGCTGCATCTGAACCTCCATATGTGAGTATTGATTTCATGAGGCGCCCGACTCCAGTCCACTACTCATGCATACCATTACACTGTCTCTTCGCTATACTTCTCAAATTTGAGAGAGTGAATATATATGCACAGTTCAGCTATATATCAATGGGTGTGTATGCATCATGAATATTATACATTTATATATTTAAAAACACAATGTATACACACATTGTTTATTTTTCCATTATAAACAAATTATTTATGTTCATAAAATATAATAATTGTATTGGATAGAAACATCATATTGAGGTTTCCAAGCAAAAGGACTTGCACACACTTCAGTTCAGCTCCTCATAACAGTTTCTCCCAAGCCTAGTAGAAAACCTTCCCTGGACAGTACAGACTAAGGACATATGAGAGACAAAATAAATAATAGGTAATATATCTATTTATATCAACAGAGTGGGATATGGGCTGAGGTGATATCATTTATGTTGAGTTTTAAATAACTTAGTCTTGTGGAAACCTTTTTTCCTGCTCCCACACTCTGCTCCACCCCTGATGTAATGTGTGTGAAAAGAAATTAAAATCAAATTTCTGTATGTTTTAAATACAGTAAAAAAGATGGAAGAAGGGTAACATGGGGTGTTGTGTTGAATATCATATATCACCATTCAGCTAAAATATTTTGGGACATTTATTTTGTCCATTTCAATCAGCCCTGATTACAACTTATGCCAATTCAATTCATAGGATAGAGAGCGAGAGAGCGCGAGAGAGAGAGAGAGAGACAGAGGCTTTTTCTTTACTCCAGAAGAAGTACCAGCTAATTCAATTGACTGTGTGCCAGCATGCGCCATCTGTGCTGGACACTGACATAACCAATTGACTGGTGTCAAAGCCACTTGCCGGCACTTCCTTATCATCGATTGGCCCTTTGTTGGGCCTGAATTAAGTTGTGTCCATATAATTAGATTATGCCAGCCACCCCTCCTCTCCTATTCACTCGCCCCTGCATGTAGCCACAGTATTCAGTGCTCTCGCCAGGCAAGACACGCGCAACTCATTTAGCTCCCTTTGTGTCCAGTGACTATCAATTCACTCCTCTACTGATTGCCAAAGTTGTTTCAGACCTTCAGAAAGAATCCAGAAACCACTTCTTTCTGAGGCAGCATACTTGAGGGGTAACTGGTTTCAAAACAAATATTTTTAACTTGATGGGTCAATCAGCCATAATATTATGATCTCGTTGTTTTTACACTCATTTTCTTTTTGATCAGCTCCATTTACCATACAGGAGCGCTCTGTAATTCTATAATTACTGACTGTAGTCCATCTGTTTCTCTGCATACTTTGTGAGCCGTCTTTCACCCCGATCTTCAATTGTCAGGACCACCACAGAGCAGGTACTATGTGGGTGGTGGGTCATTCTCAGCACTCAACACAGCATGGCTGCTGGAGTTTCTAAACACCTCTGGACTATTCTCAATCCAGCACTGACACAGAGACCAGAAATATACAGCCACCAGTGTCCTGTGATCACTGTCCTGTGGGCAGCATCCTGTGACCACTGATCATGAACAAGAGGATGCAATAACAGATGAGCTTCTGTCTCTGACTTCACAACTACAATTTGGAGTAACAAGGTAGGAGTTTCTAATAGAGTGGACAGTGAGTGGACATTATGTTTAAATACTCCAGCAACACTGCTGTCTGATCCTCAACACACACTAACAAAACACCATCATGTCAGGGTGCTGAGAATGACCCACCACCCACAAAATACCTGCTCTGTGGTGGTCCTGTGGTGGTCCTGTCCATTTGAAGAACAGGGGGAAAGGTTTGCTTGATTAGTCAATAATTTATAAAACTGCTATTTCTCCTGAAAGGTAAGTGGAGAATAAAATGGATAATGGAAATGGACAGTGAGAGTTGAAACAAGGAGGTGGTCATAATGTTATGGTTGATTGGTATATATTATTGAGTGTGACCATCTATGCCACACACCAACCTGAAGCCGTTTAAAAGCATCTGAAATTTTATTTTATTTTGTTATTCATGTTCCCAGTGCAGCACCACCAAAGGAGAGAAAATCAGCTGGTAACTGATGGATTGACAGGAAAAAAAAATCTCATTTTTAGACGTAATTGACTGCATCTGGTAATCTGTGGTTAGAGAACCAGCCTTGTGACTAGAAGGTTGCAGGTTCGATTTTCCAAGATGGCAGAACATGATTTAAGTGCCCTTGAGCAAGACATTTGACTCCTCAGCTGCTCCCTGGGTGCCAACTGCTTTCATTATTAACTGCCCGCAATCAGCAGAAAAATGGTGTCTCCATCATCTCTTGTCTGCCTGTATGGAACCAAAATGGTTTTGCCATGATATTGCTAAATGATTCCTTTGTACCACCATTATTTTTTTTTTTTTAGAGTTTTCCTCAAGACTGTTAGAAGCCTATCACATCAAGACAGACGTTAAGCCTAGTCTGGGTTTAAAGAGCCTCCTGATTCTCCATTTAAAGTATATTTGGTCTTGAATTTGACTTGGGCCCTGTCTGGGGAAACCAGACCTTTATCATCTAATCTCTGTGAAGCTAAAGATGAAAACTATTTATACTGAAAATGTTTTAGCTGATCTTCTACATTTCGGGGGAAAAACTTTAACATAAACCATTATTTTTATCTGTTTACAATAATATAATAATATTAGTGCATCTCAAGTTTAGAATTTTGTTAAATCAGCTCATTTGTGATCAATTTGTCATTTTATAGTCATTGCACAAAGTCACATTTCAAGCCTTGTTTGTGTTTAACTGTTGATCAGTATGGATTATAGCTTATGAAAATCAGAAATCAAGAATCTCACATTTAATTCAAATTTGAATAGATTACTAATCACAGTATCAACTGTAAAACAAAAAGCTTAAAAGAAAAGAAAAATCTATTTCACAGTATTCACGTTTTTAATGCACTAATATACATAAGCAGAACATCATCCTTTACAGCGTTGTTAAGTAGATTATCACCTGTGTTCTTTGCATTTAGACTCCCCAGATGTGAAGGCAGAATCCTGAGAGCTTCCTTTGAGTGTTGATCCGTTCCATAATGCATATGGATCTAGCTGGAGGAAGAGCAACCCCCTGTTAATAATTCATCAATGGCAGAAATAATTCATACTGCACTTGAGTCAGAAAACACATTTCGGCCCATTGTCCTTCACTGAAGTTGCAAAGTGTGACTGAACACGGTGCTGCTTTGGCACAGTTGGCCAAAGTGCATGGGTGAATGAGGAAGCATTACAGAACATTAGGTTTGTTTGATGAGCTTCATAACTCTTTATGATAAAGAGGTCATTATTTATGAGGCCAGTCTGTGGAAAGCTGTGTGAATATTTTATCTGTAAAATACTGAATATCACTTTATTACAATAAGGTTCACGGTATGAATTACATCTCAACTTTGAGTTCATTGATGGAAGAATAGACTTCAATAAAGTTAATAATTGTATATTTTTTGGCTGAGTTTAATCCACACTTGCAGAACTGCTGCTTTATGCCCATTAAGTAATTTTTGCCCGTTTTTAATTTATGAATAATTAACAATTTATCTTACTCCCAATGGTGACGCATGGATATTTGCTCTAGTCTAGTTACACGAGTGACCTTTGAAGTGAATTCCAATTCCTAAACGACATCCCCAGAGTACCGTATTACACAAAAGTACATTTCTAAAAGCATATTTCCACAATATTCATCATAAGAAGGATTCCCGTTTACAAGAGCATAATACAAAACTCAGGACCACAGAGATGGCCAGCAATGGGCCCCAAAGGGACTGATTTTATTCGAATTTTGCAGACAGTGTGGGATGGAGCTCTGAATGGGAAGTTCACTGTGTAGCAGGTCTGACGTCTTGAGGCAGTTTCACCATATGTCTTGTTATCTGTAAGAAGGAGAAAAACTGAAGCGTAAGAAAGTGTAAGGAGTTCTTGTCTTCACTCACCTCTCCTTCACTGGTAGGAAGGTTTTGTAGAACACAAGCTGTAGAGGTGAGTCTTGACAGGTGCTCTACCTCAGTGGAAGCTGGCTGTATCCGAGTGGGCAATGCAGACCTCTGCTCATTCTAGCTCTTGCTGTATAAAACAGTGCTGAAGTTTATTAGGAAGGGTGGCTTCAGTACCTTTGACAGCAGCTGTCAGTTCTAGAGTAAGCTGCACATCTTGTAATGCCATTTTTTTAAAGGGGTCAACAGGATACTATTGGCTGAGGTTTTCCACCATAGGATTTCAGCCAGTAATAGCCCACACACTACACTTTGTGAAACAGATTTATACTGGAATAGTGTATTAAAAATAGAGCCAAATATGGGGCTGTTTTCACCAGTAAACCGCTATCGAGACCAGGACTGTACATTTTAAGGTAGCAAAACAAGAAAGCTACTGATTGCCACTAAAGCAGTCAAGCAGTGAGCAAACTAACTAAATCTCAATGCTTTCTGGAACGGTCAAACTATCTGATCACGATTTCTGTTTTTTTATATTGTATTTATTCTGTAAAATGAGTTAGTGTTTCTCAGACTTAAGACAATGTACCATCACTCACAAACATACTAAATCTTCTGAGTACCACCTACACACACACACACACACCCCTACACACCCCTACCTAAACAGAGGGTTGACTAGATGGCCTCTATGTATTGGACCATCATCTCTTGCCAGTGTTTTGTGTGGAGCTTGTCCACTTTTGCAACCTGCAAGCATGGAAGGATGTTTGAGGCCTACTGAGACACCTCAGGAAGCTTAAGAAAACATGAGTACAGTTTAGTGAACTACAGTGTATACAGGACATCCCCCATATTATTATTAATAATAATAATCATAATAATCATAATAATCATCATCATCATCATTAGAGAACCAAGAGAAATGTGAACAAGAAGCAAAACATTTTTTATGAATTTACAGTACCATTAACTATATGTTGGAGCAGGGAAACTATGAAACATGATGCTGAACAGAGGTCACATAAATGTCCATTCAATATCCTGTGACCACTGGTGCTACAGTGAACTTGTTAATGGTTGCACAAACTGATGTTTGTATATGAAGTTTTTGTTTGCAAGGTTAAATTATCACACATTGACCAAAGAGGGTTCTGTACAGTACCTAAATGAGTTCTTTGACATGATGGTGGAGATCTTTTAGTGCTTTAAGGTTTGTTTGTCACGCACTTAGTTATACATAGTACAACATGCAGTGAAATGTTTCCTTTACAAAACTATTTTAAAATTCTACAAAAACCTGGTGAAAAAGATGGAAGCATCTAGTTGCCAAGAGTTTAAAGGTTCTGTATACGTTGTATGGATAAAGGTATTGTGACAGCTGCTCGTTCAAGTTTGTTCTGAAAAAGAGTATTAAAAATAGTTGATCCTGCTTTTGTTGGAGTAACTCTCTCTATTGTCCGAGAAAGAGTTTTTACTAGATCATGGAACATTTGTGTGGGGATTTGATTCGATTCAGAGACGAGAACATTAGTGAGGTCAGGATGTCAAATGATCACAATCCCACTGGTGCTACTGGGGAGGCTTTCTACTCCTCTAGCCCATCTCTGGCATTAGGCATTGTCCCAACATGTTGATGTTTTTCTGCTCCACAGAGACCATTTCTATTGGCATTTGGACATCACTGTGGATGAAACTTAAAGAAGATGAATTCATTCATTAAAGTGAGTGGTGGTATATGGTGGTAAGTGGTATATAGATAGATACAGCAAAATAATATCTACCATTGGATGAGGTTTGTCGAATGATCCTTAATGTGTCAGATGAAAGAATTAGCAACTAATATAAAAATTAATTAACTGATCATGTTTTGACAAATATCTAAATTAGTCCTTCTTTTAAAGTAAATCAAGAAAGCTGCTAATGGAACTTAAGTTCATAGAGAAGTCAGCAACCCTGACTGTATTAGCTAAAGCAATAGATCAATAAACTTTTGGAAGGAAAATTAGTCTATATTTCATTAGTTTTAATTAACATTTTTAGTTAACAAAAGTACACTATAGTCCTTTATACCAAGACCGTCAGCATCACACACAAACACAAATGTTTCTTATTCAGCTATAACCTTCCCTTCAGACTCCTTCCTGCCGTTCTTGTGTTCCAGTGCTACAGCTCATTAAAAGCAGTCTGCTTCATCTGGCTGCTGTGTCCGTTATCACTGCAGCTCCAACCCTGCTGAGCCTGGCTGTTGGCACCATTGAACAGTCACTTTCCACTGAACATTCTGTACTGCGCGCTGTCATCTGACATGGACAGTGTTGTGTGTCTCTTCTCTTGGGCTCTCCAAACATTCCCACAGGTCAGGAATTATGTAACTAACTGGCTACGAGAACAAAGATCAATGAACACGCATGGCTTCATTCTCTGCTCAGGATGCCATTACTCAACTACATCATTACATAGAAATGGGTTGTTTGCTGATGTACTCGTGTTTGAAAGGTTGGAAATACCACCTTTAATGATTTATTTACTCAATACTGTAAATTAAAAAGCAAAAGAATATGTACCAGTTAATCAGCATCTATGACTGCATCCCTGTACATAGCTGTTCCTGATGATATGTTTGTTAGCAGCCCTTTGGTTTTGACAGGCAGTCAATATTACCATAAAACACAGGGCTTTACCCACCAACATGCATTGCTTTTAGCTGCTTCTACCTGCATTCCTGTCTTCTCTTGGGAGCAGAAAAAGCAAGACCGCGTTCATCAATATTCAACTAAAATCACTCTTTAAAATGAATCAATACTGTGACATTTCAGTCAAAAAAAAGGAAAAAAAAAAACTTCTGCTTAGAATTTCTTTCATAGGCCAACCTCTCTTTTAACATGTGTTGTTGCAGAGAGCACAGAGCAAGCTTTGTCGTGACTTGGTGATCCATGTTTAATTAGTGGCATAATACAAACCGGAATGTGAGAGAAACTTTCAAGGACCAAAGAGTTTCTTAAATCACCTTTGTAGTGGCACCTGATATTACATTTTTTCTTAAGTCTGCTTCCACTCATGATACTTTTGAATTGGTTGAACTATTTGAAATACGATTTATGTTACTGACTTGCATTTCATTAAATCTCATGATTCCTTAATTTAAACATTTGCTGTCAGGACAAGACCTTGTACATTATATTGACAAATGAACCAGGACTCCTGCTGCTCATTCATTATTTCCTCTGAAATCATGGATAATAAAAAAGTGACAAAAGCACTTATGTGGTCAGGATGTTGGATGATGACATCCCCAACTCTCCAACTCATCCCAAAAGTATTGGATGAAGCACCATAATTCTAGAGAACACAGTTCCACTCCTCCACAGCTTAATACTGGGGGGATTTATACCCCTCTAATACACATCTGGTATTAGGCATGGTGCCAATAGAGACGTTTATCTGCTTCAGTGAGTCATATTCTATTGGCAATACTTCTCTACAGGGACTAGACAAGGTGTGTGTGTGTGTGTGTGTGTGTGTGTGTGTGTGTGTGTGTGTGTGTGTGAGAGAGTAATGGGTACAACTTACATTAGCTGTAGATATTCTATAGAAAGGTTTTCCACAATAAAATAACAGTTATTATTAATAATAAGTGTATTAAGTGTTCATTTGATTTTGGAGCTGGTTAACTCTACCAGTATAGATATCACATCTGTCTTATAATGCATTATAATGTGCAATGCATTGCGTAGTGCATTGCAATGTTTGTATGAACAGATATTATAATGCAACATGAAACTTGTCTTTTATTAAGTCACACACTCGTTGTATAAAAAGTTATGTATGTCCTTTTAAGTACTAATGAGTAATTATACAGGCGTGTGAAAGTCATTATCACATTTATAGTTGTCATAAATGTGTTCATGCATTATAAATACTGAATTCATAGGTGTTTTAGACTAATCACTATGTGAGGTCCAGTAAGCTATGCTGTTGGCCAAGCTCTACACTATTGCACTACTGTTATTTGGGTGTCATTTCTCTTACCAAACCATTAAACACCCTGCAGTTCCAGATGGGAAATAAAATGTGGTAGACCACTTTTATATTGCAGTCACTACAGTAACTCCCATATTTTCATAGGGGTTCTAGTTTTGAGAGCATTATGGTGAGCACACGATAGAGCAATAACCCTTACAGCCCTGATCAATCCAATGGGTGATAAATAAATAAATATTTAACCAGGCTTACTTGAAACAACTGGACGATTTTTCTTCTGCTCTCCTCTTGTGACCCATTAAGCCAGCAGATCCTTCTTTGGGGAAGTGGGGGAGAGTGAGACGGTCTACATTTAGGCAAACTGAGGTTCCAAATCTGGGGCACAAAGAACATTTTCTTTTCTCTCAGGAGGAGAAAAAAATATAGGCATGCTTCTGTCTGTTATTGATCACCTCTAAGCTCGATTAGAGAGAAAATAGGGTGTCGGATTCGGTTTTCCACCTCAAAGGCTTTTGGAGGATGAAATAGTGCAAGAGGCGTTTTACAGTTAACTGTAATGATAACACAACTAAAAGTAATCCAGCATGAACTTTTGTACTGGTCCGTGAAGCTTGCGTTTAGAAGGTGAAGACACAATCACCAGTTATTCCAATGAAATGTCTTCTTAAGACCTATGTACAGTTTCAGATTCTGATATTCACCAGTGTTTTCTTATTTGGGATTTGATCAATTTTCTGAGGACAGTGGGGTATAAAGGCTCATTTTATACACCCTTTATGTACACAAATGAATATATCCATTTCAAACAAAGTCATTGGCCACATACTTCTGTGTCCTTTATGTTGGCATGGATCTTTCACAAATCATCCACTAGAGGTCAGTTTAGAGTCAAAAGTTTGCCCAGTGACACCACACATCAAAAGTGGAGGTGGCAGTGATGTTACAATATAGAAATAAAATCTACCATAAGTTTCTGTTCTGATGGAGTTTCTTCTTTTTTGTGTCCAGGTGGCAGTAGTCTATTTTGTTTGGGCTATGATTTCCAGTGGCAGTGCTCCATCTGTCCATATATTTATGCTTTCAGAAAACATGCACAAATACGTATGAACTGAATGCAGAATATGGACAGAAGGCCCCACCCATATCCATAATTTCCACTGAGCATAAATGTCACAATACACCTTGTAGATTCAGAACTAGGACAAATCAAAAACTTGGAGTCAAATGAGAAAAGAGAGGTCAATGATAAGAAAACATAATGCTTTCAACTGTACTGAGCAAAACAAGGTGTTGCACCACCCTTAAATACTTTTAACCTAAATTGCTAACATACAAGAAAAGTACTATAGTGAGCGCAACCTGCTGTAGCATGCAGGTGGAACATGGTCTAAAATCTGAGAAAATTCTTAGGATGTTGGTGAATGAGGCTTAGCTTGTTTAATTGATCCATTCTTGCAGAGCAATTAGTGTTAACATGCAACAGAATTCAGTCTGATTGGAGACATAATGTTCAGTTGTACTTGAACATCTGGCAGTAACCAGAGTATGGATGCACCAGAATGGGTCAATGCTGATATACTTCATGTATATATCTGCCAGTGTCAATACATTAACATTAATAATGCACATTTGAGTAAGAGACCAGGTGTTTATAAAAACAAGTTACTTTAAACAAGTGAAAATAATCCAAAACAGTAGTCAGTAAATTATGCCACAACAGAACCATGAATTGTTGTAACCAAAATATGAGACATGAGGAAGACTGGCAGTTTTTTCAAAAAGGAAATTCCAAAAAGTAGCTCAAACACCATACGTCTGGAGTGATATGAAAAGCATCTTCTGATTGACAAAAATTAACACATTGTTGATGATCAGTCATTAAAATAATGGACAATTATTCATCAATCATGTGCATGTGGCTTCTGTGTGGTCCAGATGTGAGCCTTCTTGATTGATTTAACATTGAGGTCTGACAATAGAGGTCACTTACACAGCGGATCAGTTTCACGGCTGCTCTGGGGTGTTGCTTGCTGACGGCCATTCATGTAGAATCAGCAATCCCTATACAAATGCTAACAATTAGTATCATACACCAAATGGAAAGACTGATTATCAGGACAACACCACAAGGATGGCGAGGGAGATCCCTTATCTGACCTTGGGCGTGAAATGTTCATAAATGCATCTAATTAATTATTTGAGGCAGACTGAAAATCAGAGAGTGAGATTAATTAGCGGTGGGCTGGAATTGAGTAACAGAAAGCCTAGAGGTGGCTTCATGACTGTGAAGTAATGATTAGAAAGTCATAAATCAAGGACATTAGTGATAAAAGTGACAAAAAGGCACTGCTTAGCCCTGAACAAATCCTTCACATAATACCTGGTCTTGTGTAAAGAGTAAGGCAGATAACCCATAATTTAATAAATATAGCTTTAAAAAGAGTAAGCAATGATAAAAAGGAGGTACTAAAAGAGAAAGAAAAAAAGAGGGAAAATTGAGGCCATAGCTCTTCTCATTACTGATTCATAAAGCCACATGTAGCACAGTCTTTAACAGTTGTTTAGTGTTCAGCGATTCAGGGCAACTGCATAGGGCAAAAAGTGTTAGGCACTTAAAGCAGCATTATGCAAATATTGGTAATTTTTCCCCCTCAGTCCTGGTGTAATTCACTTTTGCACTTTACCTTCTGTAAGCTCAAAGGCTGTGATTGAAATTGATCTCTATTCCTTCATTAACGATAGACTATCTTGTTTATTAAGCAGCAGTAAAGAAACAGATGAATTAGGACACACAGCTCTGTACACACACATACTGAATTTGGAATTAAAGTTAGTAAAGCTCTGTGCTGTTATGTGCAGTCATAGCCTGGTGAAGGGCATCTGTGGCCTGGTCAGGACAGCTGTGGTCGGGTGGTAAGAACGAAGAGCCCTTGAGCAAGGCACTTGACTCCCTAGCTGCACCCCAGATGTCATGGATAGGGCTGCCCACTGCTCCGGGCATGTGTGCTCACTGCTGCCTCGTGTGTTTCACTGTGTGGATGAATGAAATGCCCAGTATCCAAGCACTGTGGGTCTATAAGTACATATGTTTATGGAATAAACCTTGATTTTGTTGCTTGCAAACATAAGCCTCTCATTAATGAACGAACATTATGCGACAACACCTGAACTTCAGAGTTCACCGTCACTGGCTCAGCTTACTATGAGCAATCATCGTCAGCTCCATTCGTTCCGAAGTGTTTCTTAGTAACGAGACTCACAGTTGCATTCTGGATGTTATTCTGCTCATGTAGTGAGATTTGATATTTACTATAAATTACCAGTAAATTGTGGGAGATTATACTTCCCTAAAATTCACGCTCAAATTCCACCTAACGATTCAGACACTAATCGGTATCTAACAGGCAAAACCTGAAAAGGGATTTATTTCAGTCACAGCCAAGGACTTCAGTTACCATAGCATTACTCCTAAAGGTTTTCCTGCACACTCATGACATTTTCATATTTACCCTAATATTGTATATGTTTTCTCCATGTGATTGGCAGTTCAGTACACAAATCTTTAGCAGTAACAGCATATTGCATCAGGAGCAGCAATGACATCATTCGCTTGAATACTAGTGAATGTACAATTAAGATGATTCTGAAGGTGATATTTGTTGCTAAACATTGTTCCTTTAAATTATTTGACCAGTCCAACCAGAAAAGTATCCTTTTGAAGCAACTGGACAAGTTTTACTAATTGTGGCATTTAACCAAATGGTAAACAAACTCACTTTGTTTACAATCGATACATTAAATATTTAACATTAAAAAGCTGGATTAACTTGGACCATGTTGTAGCTCATTTAAAATGGACAGTTAAAATGGCAATAACTGTGTCCCATAGTTTCTGATTAAGCTGGATGAGTCGGCATTAAAGCTTGTCTAATCTTGGGACAGTTGCTGCTGAGACTGTATTTGTAGACACAGCATGGATAGAAGGTAGTACATATAAGGTTATGTTTGACATTATCATTATGGGTTATTTACATATTCTGTGACAACTTGTGATTGTGTGTATTTTAGACTTTTTTTTTGTTAATATTTATATCACAAAAATGTCAAGGTTACTATAAAGATTTCAAAACTTCAAAATTCAAATATAACCTTATAGTTGAAAGCAGGGATGGGCAATATCAACAAAAAATCATATGTCAATATGATTTAGTTGAATAGCTATATACTATATATATGATGTGAAAAATACAATATGGAAAAAAGGACACCATGAAATTTACAATCTATAAATATTGAAATTTGATCATTTATTTTAAGTCTTATGCCCCCTCCATTGCATATACTGTATATGAGGGGGTGGGCGGGAGTAGAGGAGGAGCTGAGAGCAGGGTGAGCAGAAAAAAAAAGGCTCCACAAGATTGAAATGGAATGTTATATAAAAATGTACTGCTTGATTTAAACAATGTCTCCTCCAACCATATACCCCTCTGTTTGTACCCTAATATTGTTATACAAATTGTTTGACCACAGAAAGAACCACTTATGCATTCGAATGGTCCTTTTTGAAAGTTCACATTTTTATTAAATAATGCAAAGGCAGAAAAGTCTGTAACTTGGTTATCGTTAATTTAAAAAGTCCTCTCAGAATTGATCGATTTACAGTCTCCAGAAACTTAACCTCAACATCTTTGCAGTCAGCCAGTCAGAAAACATTCATTTCAAATGGGAATGTTGTTTTTTCCTTTAAATGATTCACAAACAGCATATGCAAACTGGAGCACAATGACTTCCCTTCAGTACTACTGTGAACCTGCACTGGATCTAGATGTCTCTGCTGAGTTTGGTTAGGGTTCCCCCACAGAACACCAAAGGAATACCATTAGGGGATCAGCTCTGGAAGATGAACCAATATGAAGGAATGATCAAATTTCACAGATTTTTTTTTTCTTACTATCTTAAGCCTTTGTGCATCTTTGAATGAGCTAACCATTTTCATTCTCCTTATTACTCCTAAAGCTACTGGGATTGCATTACTCATCTATGGGCATTAAGTGGACTCTGTGGACTCCAGCACTGTTGATTTCCCTGGAGGCTGTGGTTGAACTTTAATTAATTAAATAGGAGGAGCACTAAGGGACCTTAACTTTACCCATTTGGAGGCTTCAAATGAGCAAGAGAGACAAACTTGAGTGGTTCTGACAGGATTTGACCTGAATAAGTGATTGTGGAAGTCAAATGGTCTTGTAACCCTTTCAAAAATCAAGTAAAGTTGAAAGCAAGAGCTAACAGGTTCCTCTGCTAAGAACTACCAATTACAGGTTTGGGTTTTAGGTGCAGTATACAAGTTAAAACAATATTAGCAGATTCGAAAAAATTCAGATACGTAGACCATGTGCAGCCTCCCTGCTCTCAGAGAAGGTACTGATGCACAATTTGATGGAATGAATCCCCATATTCAAGCCTAGTGTGACGAGGGATTAACATAGCAAAGATCTGCCTAATTAACTGAGGTGAGAAATCAGTCATTTTGCTTCTCTTTTTGTCATGTGAAAGAGATGTGCCAAGGACACGACTGACATGCCATTTTGCTGGAAGAAGCCCAAGGTGAGAATGGTCACCATTATTTGATTAGCTCCTCTCACTTCCTCTGTCATCACAGCTGTCAAATCAGTTCAGCATTGCACCAGCAAACTCTGTTTCCCTTGCTCAGACAGGACCAGCATCTTTGTTTTAGCCCCTGTCGCATGTATAATAACGTTGTCACCATTCATGCCACATCAAAGGCAAGAGGAAGCTTAAAATGCCATTTTAAGGTCATGAAAGGGAGGTTAGGAATGAGATTATAGAGGATGATCTCTGAGAAATTCTGATTATATATTACATATGTCAAGTAAATCTCTAACGCCTAATCAGGCTTTAGGGTTTGCCATATAAGTTACTTTAGGGTTTAACAAATAAACTCACTGGACTCTTAATGAAATGCAATAGATATTTATTAATAGAAAAATAATCATAAACATCAAAAAACGATAAGAAACAATGTACATATTTACAAAATAAAAGTCCTATAAGACAGTTCAGTGACTGGTCTTCTCCCTCTTAGGCTGCTGAGGCCATGGCTCCCCACTGATGTCCACTTTCATTCCAGGGACTTTCTGCATTTCTGTCCAGCACCTAAGACAGTTGTGGTGACATAGCATTGGCCATCTTCTTGTGGGGTAACGGTCACTATGGGACAGGAGAGCTTATGCCACAGCTGCTGCTTCAACCTACGGCCCGGTTTCAGACTGAAGGGCCTCTGCAGTCCGTCTGGGAATGTAAACATGGGGTTCACCACAGAATGATAGATGCTCTGGTACTCATTCACAGGGAGCCCATTGATCAGTACGGGGGCATCGGCAGTGTTGTCAGGCTCGGTGGACACAAGCACTGAAGCTTGAGGTTCGTCCACAGTAGGAAAGCATGTGATGGAAGAGCTTTTTCCTCTTTTTTTCATGGATACAGGTGTTCCATGCCTGGTGCCCAAAATGGAGGTCTTCACTTTATAATCTCAGAAGTGATTAGACAGCTTTGTGTTCTGCATTAGAGTGTAGTGCCTGTCCTGTAACAACATGAATGTTTGTTAAAACTGAACAAAATCTTAATAAATAACGTTTATATTAGTAATAAAATAAAACCATTAAAGACTCATCTTGTCCATTTTGGTCAAACAGGATTACAGTTAGATGAGCAGAAAAGTTGAGCTTGAAGATTCTGTCTACAGTTTGTTTTGATTTGATTTGAACCTGAACTGTGGGGTCTCCTCTTTAGACTAACCTGATCCGAGAGAGAGCAAACAGAAAAAAAGGAGACCCCTTCAGATCCTTTAAAGTCTTTAAAATCTGTGCAATCACACACATTTGATCTTAAAGTCCTCTTCTTTCAGCTGCTCACTTTAGGGGTCGCCACAGCGGATCATCTGCCTCCATCTTGCCCTATCGCCTGCCTCCTCTATTGTTACACCAACCATCTCCATGTCCACCTTCACTACATCCATAAGCCTTCTCTGAGGTCTTCCTCTTCTCCTTCTGCCCGGCAGCTCCATCTCCAACATTCTTTCAATATATCCCCTATTCCTCCTCAACACTTGTTCAAACCATCTCAACTTGGCCTCTCTGGCTTTACTGCCAAATTGCTACACCTTCACTGTCCCTCTGATCTGCTCATTTCTAATCTTGTCCTTCCTCGTCACTCCCAATGAAAATCTCAGCATCTTCATCTCCGCCACCTCCATCTCAGCCTCAACCTTTTTTTTTTTACCTTTTCTGCATGAAAAATAATTAGCTGTAGAAGCCATCTCTCACGTCTAGATAAGATCACACTGATCTTGAGAGAACCAGATAATGTAGATAATGTAGATGAGCCAATGGTCAAATAGTCATGAACCAACTGAGCCAAATGAGGGGAAACGCTGCCTTTCAAAGGTGGCCACTGTGACATCACCTGGTAATGGACAGATTTGTAGAACGTTATATAACTTCATTGACTGTCCACTGTATTAGACTGTATTTACACACAGTTTTCACGGAACTATGTTCCCCGTCAGGAGGTTCTGTTATTGCACATTTGTCAGTGAATTATTTTAGACCTTCTATCAAAATGTTCCATTAGATATCGTACATCTTATCCAACAGAAAACACACATTTATTATTGTGAACAGGAAAGGTGAGAGTACAGTCCCTTGTGGTGCTCCCATGCTGCTGTGCAGTTTCAGAAGTGCAGTCCCTCAGCCTAACATACTGTGGTCTGCTGGCGATCCAGGTTACTAGGTGTAGGTTCAGCTGCATCCTGTCCAGCCTGTCTCTCGGTAGAAGGGGCTGTATAGTGTTGAAGGCACTGGAGAAATCAAAGAACATTATTCTCACAGTGCCACTCCTCTTATCCACTCTTTGTACTGTATTACCTGCATAATGTTTATGCAATTCCATTTTACATACTTAATACTCCTGACAGCACATTATTTGTTCTGTAGTTCACTATTTGTTTCTTTTTTTTATTTATATAATTCTTATTTATTCTGCTCTTCATAGGGCTTGAACATGATGCTCTTTCTGCTCTTTGTTGTTTATTGTGCTGCTGTAATATGTGACTGTTGGTCTGAGTCTGTTGGTGTGGCACAACAGATAACACCACCAGTGGGAGGCTGGGGTTCGATTCCCAGTCTGGGTAACTATGCTGTGCCCACCTCTGTAATATGAGTATAAATGTAAGTCGCCCTGGATAAGAGCGTCTGCTAAATGCCATAAACGTAAATGGGTCTGAGTAGATGGAGAAGCAGCCATGGGTCATGGTCTTCATGATGTCAAATGTGACACATACAGAAACCCATTTTTGTGGCCAGTAGTGTGTTGTGTGGTGTGTGTGTGTGTGTGTGTGTGTGTGTGTGTGTGTGTATATATGTATATATATGACTGTCTGAGATTTATCTATTTCACTGGTTCACAATCAACCACATTCCCACCTTCTCATTTCTACCCTCACTATCCATTTTTATCATCTTCACTGTCCACAGTGGATCACTTTGTAGTTCTATAATTAGACTGCTGTCCATTTGTTTTGCTTCATTAAAGCGACATTATGTAGTTTTACTTAAAAATGCTTCACAGACACCAAACAGGTGAGAACAGTGTCTCTGCCGCTGCTACTCCAGGCTGGACATGCTTCTAACTGCACTCTGTTACTCTGGGGAAGCAGGCAGGACAACGTTCCCATGAACAATGAAATGCTTTGTAATGTCAGTTCACATGCTGCTTTCACTTTCAGTGACCCTTCGGTATCTCTCATGTGTCCTTTAGTAGAATACCAAAGTGCAAATTATACAGGAGCAAGAAGTGCTAGTTTGTGCATAATACGAAACTTATCTTTAATTACGACTGACACACTATTGAGGGTTGTTTTCTTTGTAATGGTGAGACTCGTACACTGAGGCAATGAAAACTGTCAATGCATAACATCTATTTTGAAACATCACTTATGCTGTTCATCACAATAACACATTTACGACCAGTCTGTATGTGGAATGGATCATTTCAGAATCACTGCAGTTCGTTATTTATGTGGAGGTGTAACAATCAGGACTTACATTGGAGTGAAGTGAAGTAAGACACGTCCAACAGCTCTGTTTAAACTTTTAATGGAAAATAAAATAAACTCTGGTGTATTTATACTCTCTGCCATTTATGATGTAATGTCTCAGCACTTCTGTTGCATTTGTAATTTTGTATATCTGTTCATGTTAAATAAATAGAAGTACAGTTCACATTTCAGAAGCCTTATTTTGATTTAGTTGAAACCAGACATTATTAGCTCTTTCTAGTACAATTAAAAATGTAATGTAACATTATTGTAAAAATCCAGTGACAGAAGTGATGGTGTCAGTGATAGGAAACATGGTAGCAAAAAGAAAGCCCTGTTTCTACTTGCTGACATATGTTGAACAAGGTCACACTCTGGAGGGAGAACATTTCTAAAGCCCATTTCACACCAGATGTACTAATTGTACCATGTTGAGCCACTTGCAGTATCATTCTATATTAATCTCTGCTGCTTTTCACACCAGCCATGCATGTCACATGCTGGTACCATGTGTGCCAAATGCAAGAATATGCACCGGGTCTTTTGGTGCAGTATTTGTTTTATATCTGGAGTTTTCATTCAATGTACAATCCAGGCCAATAAACATCTCAGTAACCACTTGTATATCTATCATGGAAATATAATAACCACTTGCCCCTGGTGACACATTGCATTCTGTGTGAAATAACAAGCATAGCAGTAGTCTTCTGGTGTCCCATGCTTGTTGTGTTACTTCTACAGTTGGGGGTGTAGTCAGTGTCTCTGAAAGTATCAGTGGTGATGTGTATTACAGATTTAACCTTTTAAATCTGGTGGGACAAGAGTTTATTTCTGATTCTGTTCATGTCTGTGTGCATTTATTTGATATGTAATGAACATATGAACAGGAGAATAAGCCATATCATTAGTGGATTGTTTTTATTGTGCTTAAACAGATCAGTAACAATTTGTCACGTCCCTCTGGTCTGTCTTTGTGGTGTTTTGTTTTCAGTCCCATGTGCTTTTGAGCACATGTCATGTCTCCTCCCATTCCCAGCTGTGTTCCATTTGTAACCCTGCCCCATCGTTATCATGTCCCAGCCATGTCTTATGTGTTTGTGTGTATATTAGTCCCTGGTCTCTGTTGGTCCTTGTCGGTCTTTGTGTCTATGTGACTAGTGGTGTGCCTTGTCTTCATATATACTCGTCTTAATGGTTATTGTACCCTATCCGTTGTACCTCGTCAATAAATACAACCCAGCGTGTACGTCCGCCTCCACCTACCTGTGTCCAGGCGTTACACAATTACTGCAGGATTGGCAACTTTGTGGCTTGCAGGCTTGATGCAGCCTTGTCCTTTGCTTTTTAATTGAGTTCATTTGCTGATTATAAAAATCTACTCTCTCTAACTGCAGCGACACCAGGATAAAGATGCAAACTGAAAAGCAGTCAAACCGCTGAAGCAAACCATATCTGTTTCATTTGGGGGAGAGACAAAAGGAAGTCAAACCCAAAGGCATAACCAATACATCATAATTGGAAGTAGAGGTAGGATTTCTTTCCCCATCAGTGAAACCAAAGTGAGTTCTGACTTAAAGAGCCAATTGCCTCAAATTTGTGTTGTGACGCACAAGCTAATATTTATGCACCTAAACACACTTTATATTTACACGTTGTGTGCAATATGTGACATACCGTGTTTCTTACTGTTGCACACTTAAAAATTAGGGTTCTTCAGTAAAGATGCTTTTATATAGAACCATGAACATTCAAAGAACCCTTTGCATGAATAAAAGGTTCTTTGTATTGTCCAAGGGTGCAGGCTGAAAACAAACACTAATGCTGCTCAGTAACAATTTCATTGGTACTATATATATATATAAAGTACCATTTCATTAGCACCAGTTTAGTACCAATTCAATTGTTACTGGACAAGCATCAGTGTTGTTCATCCTGCAGATTATTCACTCACCATCACCAAAAAAAAACGTTTGGGATTGCAATGCTATTCAAAAAGATAAAGGCTACCAGAAACAATGATTAAGATAAATGTATTGAGCTACACTGAAGTAGCGTCTCTCAGTTTAGTTTGATATAACGCAACATGCCAGACGTCTCAAAATGGAGTTGTGGAGTGTCCTAATGGTGTTCTGTAATAATCCATCCCTTGCATCTTGAATATTCTCATGCCAGCCTGGTTGTGTCTGTGACTAAAACAGCATTTCAGAAATTGTACTAAAATATAAAGTGTAATAAATATAGGGTGACTTTTGAGCATATGCTTGACTTAATGATGCAACCCGTTACATTCCTTCACAATTAGCATACACTTACCATAATTCATACCAGTACATTCCAAATGATCACTTTTTAAGAAGAAATTAAACTATTTGAATAATGTTACCATTATTACCACTGTAACCTAAACCTAACCTACCCTAACCTTAACCAGAAATCTTGAACCTCAGTCTTTTATTATTTATTATTTACTTCTAATTTGTTAATGTAAAGTTAACGTTATCCTCAGAACATTACACCAGATTCATGGACACTGCATAAACACATTGATTTGTAGAACTTGTGTATTTGAATGAATACCAATGGTTCACGCTGTGTATATTCCTTTACATTTAGCATACAATTTCCATAATCCACTCCCATATATTACAAATAATCACTTTAAAAAGAAGCCACACCTAAATACATCAGAAAAAGCTTCTAAATCTCTACAAAAAAACAAAACAAAAAACTGTAATTCAGATACATAAAACTATGTTATTGAACAAAGTGTGTTCAAATCAGTACCTTTTATTTGCATTCTATACATTTGTTGCTCACTATAGAGGGAACTTGATATAGCAAGGTAATGATCCAGCATCCAAGGACCCCAGCATGGACAGTTATGAGAATAAAAAGCATCTGATGGACCTGCTTCTCAAAGCTGGCTCTAAAATGTTGCATAGATGCAAAATATTTGATTCTGATAGTCTAAAGTCAATTACCAGTCACTGCTCAACCTCAGCTTAATCTGTACAACACATGTTGTCTCTACGGAGCTCTGTCTGCAAACTCCAGCAGCAATGCAAGACAGATATTCATTAGTGGCTCTTACAGACTGTTCTGGCAAGACTTTTGGTTTGGTTTGATTTTAAAGTGATTCTCAGCCAAATCTAAGATTAGACCGCCACAGTGAACTGATGTAAACTACAGAAACAAACATGGTGTATAGATATTCAAACATTCAATACAAAGACAACACAGGAACACATACACCAAGATATACACACAGATGCCAGATAAACCACAGCTGGGAACAATCATTAACAGGTGGGCTTTCAAGCTAAAACAGGTGACTGATATGATGAGGGGGCGTGGCTAATGGGAAGAAGAAGAAACAAGACAGGGACAAATGAGAAAGGGACAGAGCTTCAGTAATGGATCTGTAACACATCATTTAATCACAGTATTTATATTTGACATATAATAGCTGTTACCGTCCAACAGATTTCTGATTATTATGCTTTTCTGATCGAAACAGTGAGAAGAGGAGATCATCCTAATTGAAGCTGATGTTTGACTGTTGGTTTAGGGTGTGTCCATCTGTCTGAAAATCCAAGTGGGTCTGAAAATATCCATGCAAGCATAATAGTTCTGTGCCAAACACATGATATAATTAATACCAGTTAGTGCAAGTGTGTCCACACACATTGTCCCTTGGGGAACTGTATATGATTTGACATGGGACGCCAGAGGATGCTTTGTTTTATGGATGAGTGGCCAAACTTGTCAGTGTGGGTTTCCTAGAAGCATCCCAGTCAACTTTATTCTTCATGATCCTCAAAGAATCCATTTTTACAATCAAATCAATAGTTTCATGACATTTATTTATTTATATATGTATTTATTTATTTATTTTCTGACCTTTAATCACCACAGATCATTGACATAATTCTTTTAAGTCTACTAACACTTTCCTGACAAAGAGTTTTCTATGCACTAGTTAAAGACTGCTTAAATTTCCAGAAAAATGGTGTGTGGGTGTGTGTGTGTGTGTGTGTGTGTGTGTGTCAGCTTTAATAGGCTGACTTCACATAACCCTCTCTTAAATGTCAGCAACTCATACCTTTAATCATCAATAATAAGCTCACACACAAAAATCTTTCAGCGAACGAGTACAAATGAGAAAAACCTTCAGTATCACATTATGCTGAGCTGAGACATATCTAGCTCCTCATGACTGTAGAAATGTCCACAGTGTAGAAGTTAATGACAGTTAAGCATAATTGTATTAATACTTAATATGGTAAAAGTGTGCTTAGAAGAGAAGAAAAGTGACTCTGAGGCATACACCAAACCCAGACGTTCAGCTTCACTGCTCCTCAAAGCTCCCTCCACTTCCTACAAAGAGTCTCTGCCAAGAAACCAGAGACTTCATTTGTCACCAGGAGCAGTGACAAATCGAACCGACACATTTTAAAGAGCATTTTGAAGAATCAGAAAAAGTGTGTGTGTGTCTGTGTGTGTGTGAGAGACAGAGAGACAGCGAGAGAGAGGGGGGGGTGAGAAAAGTAAGATATATAGTGAAAGAGAGAGATGTATAGTGAGTGAGTGAGTCAGAGAGAGAGAGAGAGAGAGAGAGAGAGAGAGAGAGAGAGACCCAATACCACTCTCCAAAATAGTAGTCTGATGCAACCGACTTGTAATAAAGCAGATTTAGGTTGGGTGCTGAAGGCTGGTCGCATGTTTTAGCCATTACAATGACAGTTTTGAGGAACTCAGTCTTAGAATTAGAATGAAGACACTAATGTTTGGGTCTTTGGGTCAAGGTTCGATAAAGCTGGATTTCACTCTCACAGACTGAGAGTGTCACAGAGTGTGAAATTAGAACTAAACAATTTCTGATCCATCTTTCCATTGATGAGCAGGTGCCATAGCCTTTTCAATACAAGAATCATTTTGTAAAATACTTCCATTGATAAAACTACTTGTATCACTATTACTACTCTTATCACCATGACCACTTTTGCTATTGTTTTAACTACTACTATCACTAATACAGTTTATATTGTCACTATTATTACTTGTCACAATTACTATTATAACTGACTGTCAGGATTACTAATGTTTTTCTATAATTAATGCTACAATGGTCACTCTTACTACTGTTACAATGATCACTATAACTACTGTTACAATGATCCCTATTACTACTGTTACAATGATCACTCTTACTACTGTTACAATGATCACTATAACTACTGTTACAATGATCCCTATTACTGCTGTTACAATGATCCCTATTACTACTGTTACAATGATCACTATTACTAATGTTTTAACTGTTACTATCACTATTACTAATGTTACTGTCACCATAATTGCTGTTATTACTGTCGATCACTATCAATGTTATTACTACTATTACTGTGATCAATGTTACCATTACTACTTTCACTATAATAAGTAATACTGTTGCTACTACTGTCACATTACAAACCTGAAGGCCTAATAATTCAGATTAACACAGTATTAGAGTGACAGAGGAATTATCAACATTGTTCAGACTTTGGAAAACAGCTGGGGCAGCACTTTGACTAAAAGAGACATTGTTACCCTGCAAAATACAAGGAAAATATATGCAGTGTCTGTAGTTAGATTAATATTATACATGGGATGTCTTTTGCAAGCATTAACATATTAAGAGAGTCTCATATGAGACAAATGAATAGATTTTTTTCTCCATTTTAGCTGGAACATTTGAACTGGATTGTCACAAAGGCTACATTTACAGAGAAGGTATAAGTGTCCCAAATCCAATCTTTTTCCTCATATGTGGCCCACATGTATCATTAGTGTGGCAATATGAACAGCAAAAAACACACTGAATCAGCATTTTTGGGCCAGATTTATATATTGTAATGAAATCCAATCCATACTGGATTCAGTGTGACTCTAAACAGCCTGAACAGCTTTGGAATTCATGTTACATAAATGCACAGAAGAAGAGAAAATGGAGGACGCTTTCAGCCGTGGGATAGCCAATTTTAAATAAACAAACAATGCAAAAGCAACGAAGTGACCGTGATATGCCCAGCTGTCAGTCACTGCAGCTCTGTGATGGCTCCTGTGATGGTGGCCAAAATGAAACCCTGGGAGCAGACCTTTAGCTTGTGCATGTCAGTTTAGTTGGACAAACTGAACAGATGAATGTCAGATATGGGTCAGATTAAAAAAGGTAGTGTGAACCTTTTTGGGCCACCTGTTATGTGAACACAGCCTACTGCTACAACTACTACTACTACTACTACTACTACTGTTGCAAAGTAAATTGCATTATAAATGGGGAGATGCAGAATGTGGCTGTTTGTGGATAAAGTTCTGCTTATCTGCTTCAACAGTCAATCAGTTTGTAGTGTGATGAGTGGAAGGTCCATTATGTTGTGGCACTAATGGGAAAAGCCCAGAATTTATGAGCCAGACTCTACAAACTATTCATGAGGTTTTGTCAGATTTTGTCAGTGATGTAATACATGTACCTGAAGCAGTAATTTGAGCTTCGGTTTTCAGTATTTTAGTCTCTCACAATTCAGAGAAGTAGGAACTTGGTCTTGTATGACTGGACATAACTGCACAGTGGCATTGTGAATTTGGTTGCAGAGTGAACAGACTAGCCTTTAAGGACTTTGCTACTAGTGCCACTACTACTAGTGATGACCCATCCATCCATCCATCCATCCATCCATCCATCCATCCATCCATCCATCCATCCACAAGAAATGGTGGATGTTACATGAAATTCTTGGGGTGCATTTTAGTATTATATGTACCCATTTTTGGAGATCTTGTCTTCACTTTAACCTGGTCAGGGTCGCAGTTGATGCCGGGCAAATCAGGAATACTCCCTGTGCCGGGTACCAGTCCATCTCTGATGATGATGACGATGATGATTAATGATGATGATGACGATGATAAGAAGATTATAATAATAATGATAATAAGATGATGACATTGTCACAGGGTTGTAACATGTGAGCAAACTTGAATCAAAATTAGGTCACATGGTTCAAGGAAATAACAGGGAAATGTCAAACAAAAACAGAGACTCAATCTTTTTCCACAAGAATGGCTACAGTTCTGTTTATTTTCCGTATCTTGGGTTCATTTTCAGTAATTCTCTCTGCTACCTACAGCCTTTTTTTCACTGTCTTGCCATTGCAATCAATCATTTTGACATTATAGGCACATTAGAGAACTAAAGCACCAATGATTGACACTAAGATATGCAGAACCTACCAAAGTATTTCTAAAAGGTTAGATTGTATGGAAAATACATTGTGGTTTATGAACGAGTCAACTTTATAACCACACAGAGCTGATTCTGGAGATGTCTGTTAATTATTGTGCTTGGAGACATAACATCACATGAGCTATTAGTAGGCTTTTAATTGACACTCAAAAATGTGCCCCTTAGCAAGAGTGCATGGTTTTATTTCCATGTTTTAAAAACTTTGGTGTAATTAAACAGGATCTAGGAATCCTGTATGGTTATGTTTGGCAATTTTAAATGAGCATCAGATGTTTTATGGTTATATTTTGTAAAAGACATATACAGTGTATAAGCATTTTACCTGTTGGGTTACAAATCATTTTACTACAACTGCTTAGTGAAGCACTTTTTCATTCAGTATATGTGTGTGTGTGTGTGTGTGTGTGTGTGTGTGAGAGAGAGAGAGAGAGAGAGAGAGAGAGAGAGAGAGAGAGAGCGCAGTATGACAGTACTTTCATGTTATTTCCATGCATTTCTCACATCTAGGAAATTTCAACCAACCACATAAATTCACAGCCCAAAGCACTGCCACCTTGAGTTCATCAGGGTTAAAAAATTTGTAATCGTTTTCTTTTCTTCTCAAGCTCAAGTTTGTTTATCTCAGAAGGAGTGAAGGGCACTTGCTGTGACAGCATGTCAATTTCCAGATCAATTGTTGGCTTTTTGCCTGCAGCACCGCATTGAATTTACATAGTAATGGCAATTGGACCCTCATTTCAAAAAGCACAGGTTTCCAAAATAAAGCTTTGCCAAGGAGGGAAAGGTAGGCCACTCTCCGCTTAATCTTTCATACTGAATGCAGCTTCAGTCAGTTGAGAAAATAAATAGTGAAATGAAATCAAGGTCTGATGAGAATGGTCATGTGACATGTGTACTGCATTATGGTTTTGATGTCTCTCGATTTACGATATCAGAGTTGTCAGTTCCTAATATGATTTGGGTGATTGATGGTGGGTGAGTGTACAATTAAATTTGGAACTCACAGGTCACACTTTCAGGCTGCTACAAAAGTATTTTTAGTATTTTTGTTTTTATTTTGTTTAATCTTTTAAATGTACTATTTATACTGTTTCAGCCTGACCTCACAGGCCTGATGTCTACATTGTGTGAAAGATCTACCAGCGAGTCCTCTTAAGCAGTTAAAGTGGCCCAATTCAGGTTTTCTCTCCAAATCGTTTACGCAGCAGGAAATGTAACCCAATTCCACTTTTCTCACCAAACCTTTCACACAGCAGGAGATGTTTCTTTAAACTTTTAAGCTTTTTAATTTCCTTTGATGCTGCAGCCGTGCCCTCCTCTTCTCACATTTGATCATTTCGTTAGAAACATGGAGTGGTCATGGTACATTTTTCTTATAAAAGACATCTCCCCAAATATTTGAGGTCTGTTACCTCACTGTCCCACCACTGAACAACCCCCACTGTGGTCCATTTTCCCTTCTCCTTCCAATTCCAAACTGAGTTGCTTTGCCACAAATCTGATATGCATTAAATTCCAATACCACATATTAAAGTGGCCCAAACTGGAAGTAGAAATGTGCAATGTGTCTGAGGAAAATGATTGGATGGGGTCCATATAGTAAAAGGTGACATTCTTAATGTGTGCATGACTTTTCACTTATTGTTTTTAAATAAATTCCAGAACAGTAAGAGCAGCATGGTTTTCATCTTCAGGCACACGGAGAAGGTACATGGGTTATGTGTAGGTCTTTCAGTATTCAACTATACCAAGAGAAACACAGTTTTCTATTGTGGGGTACCTTTAATAAGATGCATTTGCTATGTAAACCTTGCGATCAAACAAATTTTGTAGATTTTAATTTATCAGATTTTAAACAAACTATCACACATCAGTCTCATTTTATCATTGCTCTAAATAAACACATCAATAAGTGATTTGTAATCCAACCTCCGTGATAAAGATGTTTCCTCATTTAAAACACAGTGAGTACGGTGAGGTCAGTGTTTCAGAATGGTGGCATATGGATATCATTTATTTTGTTGTCTTTTTCAATCTCCCTCTGACCTCTACTGGCTGACGTTTTATACCTTAACAAAGCTCTACAGCACCTCTGTTGTTTGTGGCCCCTCCCTCCTTCCCCATAAGATCACATTTTGAAAATGAACACATAAGACCTCTATGCAAGCTTAACCAGGCCATCTGTTTGGCACTCTTGGGGTGAAAATCCAGAACTGGCGCTAAATGCTCATTCTGAGTAAGAATTAAACTCAAACACTGGGATACCACTTTGGAGGAGGAAGCCGATGATTGAAAAACAATTAATTAGAAAAAAAAAAAAAAAATCACAGATGGTGGCAGAGTCTGTCAGTCAAGACTGTGCTCGAATCCAAAGAAGGTCCCATTAGAATCGGATTCATCTGCCAATTCAACCAACAAACTTGGCACCTGAGTGGCTGTAGCAAGCCTCATTTACCCCTCCCCTCTGTCACCTTCCCCTCCACTCCTCCTCCTCCACTCCTGCATCAGCGCCACATGGCCACAGTCAAAATGACTGTCGCCTGCTGGCAGGCTTCAGGTGATGAATTGAAACTGCAGGGCTAATTCTCAGCACAGAAGATCACAGAGAAAGCTGAGCGAGCGAGAGAGAGAGAGAGAGAGAGAGAGAGAGAAAGAGAGAGAGCGCTGAATGAAAGAAAGGATGTGTCTTGGTGGGGTGGCAATGACCATGATTAGAAGTATGTTGTAGTGTGTGAGCATGTGAATGAAATGTCCGTGTGGTCTTGGCTCTTGTATCACTTGTTAGTTATTGGCTTGAACAGTGTCATTACTAACAGTGATGATAAAGAGCATGTTTAGAGTCCAAAGAGATTAGTGTCAACAGGTCTAGTCTGTATTAAAACAGTAGAATTGTTGTTAATTTGCATTTAAAATAAAATTATGCAAAGGTGAATTTAAATATTTTGCTTCTGCGTTTTCTTTCCTTTCTGGCAGGCTGTGCTATAATTGATGCATTTAAAGGAAGACAGGTGTTGCATTCTTTGAGCTTTGCAGGGTGTCACCTTGGATCACCTTAAAGTGAGATGACTTGCCCAATCGATTTCTTTTTTTTTCTGCCTCTCTAACAAATCAATAATTTTCTCTCAAGACTACTACAGCACACAATTCAGTGTAGCTGGAAAGATTAAGTGCTGCCTATTTTCTCTTTCTTTTTTGGTTTGTTTTGACAGTCAGCAGGAGGGAAAATAGATTCTATGGGAGGAAATTCGGATGCTGTAAGATAATGCCTCCCCGTGTTCTATCAAAAAAGGAGAGAGAAAGACATTCAGCCTGAAAAGAAATGAATCTGTCTGCTGATAAGGTACACCTCAAGGCCTTTGTTCCCTTAACAAATAGTGGCAGTTGTGGCAGAATGGAAGAAGCACACTGTTAGAAATATGAAATGCTCCTTTCCAAGATCTTAAAGACTGTTTGAACAGTTGTGCCGTGGAGGGCACAGGATGCAAAATTTGGAAAAGTGAGCGCGTTAATCTTATTGGTCACAGTTGTGGGCCTGATGGATAAGCCTTGTGACTAGAAGGTTGTCGGTTCGATTCCCTGAACTGGCAGGACATGATTGAAGTGCCATTGAGCAAGGCCCCAGCTGCTCCCCGGGTGCCGTGGACTGCTGCCCGCCACTCTGTAAATGCGAATTTACTAATGTGTATGTGTGTGTTTCACAGCATGGATAGGTTAAATGCAAATTCCCCCTTTTTTAGTCCCAAATTAACACAATTTCAAGTTACAAGGCTCTAAAATGCATCAATGCATTTCAACAAAGTATTAAAATAATGAAGGGTCTTGAAGTCTCATGACCAGAGTTGTTTGCTTCCTGCCACATTGTTCTTATGCATAATAGGTCAGATATTGAGTATGGGAGAGAGATGCTATTTGCTAGCCAGGCTGTTGAATTAACTTGATGAACTTTTAAACAGCCCATTAAAGAAGTTCCTGTGTGACTTCATATGCATGACATTGGTTGGTCTGAAGAGGGATGCATGCCTGTTGTCCCTGCTTATTTATTTACTTTCCAATTCTGCGATTTACATGGGTTGTGTTGAACTCTGCATCCCTGCCAGAACTCTCACCGGGTGCACATGAGTCACATGTGAGCATGGCAGATTACCCTCATGTCCCTTTAGTTTCAGTGTACACAAGGATTAATATCCAGGTAATCTCCAATCCCCAGTAAATGCAGGGCTGTTGGTCTGTTGTGCCCATAATGCTGCAGGGTGGGCGTGCACACTGGCACAACGTTTCTCACCTTCTATTTTTTTGATGGGTGCAAAGTCCAAATCATCCAAAAAGTGCACACTGCCAGCAAACTGGACCATGTTTTAGTAAACCGGACTGAGACCACCTCTTTAGGTTAGATCAAATTCATGGTTCCAGACCATGGTCTGCAACACCTTTCACACTTAATTTGGTTCAGACCAAACTGAAAGGTCAGAAATTCTGGACCAAACAAGTGTGAAAGCATCATTTTGCAATATAGGCTTACAGTCTATGCAGATTCAGATATAGACACCAGATATAAACACCATCTGTTCATTGTGCATAGGAAATCTCTTGACTAGGAGCTTCAGTAGCATTTTTTTGGAATTCAGTAGTGAGCATGCAAAGGCTCTGCTTCATTTTCAAAGTCTATTTCATCTTGAAATATTGTGAAATATTGCTGCAATGTATTATTATTTTCAACCCACATTGAAAACACAGACAAACTTAATATAAGGTAAAAATACACATATAGGAAAGACAGTTTTGATATTGTACTAACGCACATAACAACCATGAGTGCACTTAAAATGTCTCCTGCATCCAGAGGACCTGTCAGCAGTAGGACCACAGATGTCATGCTATTGCCTTCTCTTATCACTTGCTGGAAACTGTTTTTTTGTATCTTAAACCTGTACTTTATTCCCAACAGTCAATGAATTGTGAGTGCGACAGCGGGGCTAAGTTATTTATATTTTAATGCAATATCTTTTTTATACCAAGAAGACTTTTTGAAATTGATGCATATGCCCACGTTGCATATACCTGCAGAAATCTGGCAGTGGAAATGAAAAGGCTTTACTATTTTCACATTGGCCATCCAAAGCTGTTCTCTACATGATTACTGGAAAAGATGTTTTCTGTATATGGAGAATCATTTCAGCCTCCTACATAAAAGCCTTCCGGAGTCATGGTGACATATATAATGCATCATTATCATATCTGAAATGCAAGCTGTGTTGTAGTATCATAGCTAGAAATATGAACTGAAGTAGGAATGTGACCTGATAATCATTTCTAGATCAGGGCAATGTATGGAAAATGTAGAGTGGGTAATCTGCAACACAAAAATGTGCTCGAAAATAAGTGCACATTAAGATTATATCATATGATTCACTATGTCATGCCCTGATGATCAAAACGAACCTGAAATGTCACAATCACCTAAGGTTCACTGTCATTTGTGAGCTAGTAATGAGAGTAGGCTCATATTACAGATAAGAATAATATCTCCACATATTTCACGCCATATATCTATTTTATATGCTTTCAGGGTCTCAGTAGAAGTAGACAACATATGAATTTCAAAAGAGCACTGGATTATGCAGAACATGCATCAACCCTAGTAAGCTTTGGTAGTCTGTTACACAACCATGAGGTACTTCATAATATGGCTTGGCTGATGAGTCATTCATGTGTAGTGTCCAGATGTGCAATCTAACAGAAGCAAATGTTCAGCCTAGAATCTCAGATGAGCTGTACAGCTATTTTCTTACATTAGGAAAAAAGAAAATGCACTGCATTGCGGTAGTCCAATGCGCTTGCTGTCATTTTTTTTTTTTAACATTTTGTTTATTAAGAGTGGTCCCGAACTGGTCGATGAACTCCTTCAGCCACATGTTTGTCTTCGGTTTGGCCATCCTTCCACACACACACATCTTTTTGAAATGTTCTCCAAAGTAGATTTTTGAAAACGTTTTACAACCGAGGCTTATGAAACTGCTGATGTCACAGTGTGTGAATATCACAAGATCAAAAAATATGTACATATAATAATGTGCACCCTAATACTTTGATATCGTGTGCATGATTTTCACACAGTTTTCTTTATAAATTATGAGAAAATGAGCTCTTGTGACCTGCGGAAGCTGTTTTGCCATATGCACACAAACCAGCTCAGAATATACTTGAAGAAGCTACAACACAGCATTGATGGAACTTATTGCATTTTAATTAAACAAGAAATGAATGCAGGAAAGGAAAGTTTCACAGTCTATACTGATGGTTACGCTTAAGAGTAGATTTAGGGTTAGGTTGACTTTAGCTTCAGTTTACGTTATGACATTGTGGTTAACTTTTTAGTTCAGGTTTTGACATGAGAGGGAGTGTGTTATAGTGAAATAACAGCATGGGTGTCATGTGTTATTTACAATAACATGAGTGTTTAATTGCTTTTATGCAACATGTTTAGAAAGGAAAGGAAGAAATGAATTACCTGAGCCATCACTGTTGCGTTTAAGGTTTTAACATTTGCATTTCCTTCCACCAAATACTAGTTTAAATAGCATCTTATTCCTACATCACAATAAAGAAAACCACTCACTCCTCAATCAGACGAATTATGCTGTTGTCCTCATCATCCTCATCGGTTACTGTGACTTGTATGGGTTAACCACAAGGCCTGGTTCCTGTACGTCCAGCACCCGGCACACACCTTCAGCGGCTTCGCTCCTTTGAGCACTTCCAGCTAAGGATACCAGTTCTCCTCACTGTGCCATCACAGTGAAGTAATTGTATTTTTCCACACTGAGGCTCAGGGAGCCGGTGTACACCCATGGTGAAGATTCAATGCCATTGATTTTTCTCAAAACGACGTTAAACCTGTCTCTGACTAACAGCGCAATCTTGATCTCAGCAGGGAAGGAAGAGCGCAAGTGTCATTCCAGTGACCTGTTCACTTCTCTGTCTCCCCCTCTCTCCTCTTTCTCTCTCTCTCTCTCTCTCTCTCTCTCTCTCTCTCTCACTGTCTCTTTTCTCAATTTTCTTTTCTTCTTTCTCTACTTTCTGTCCACTAGCTCTAAATAACAGGAGCAATAGACTGTATGCTCAGTCAGAGAAGAAGATCCAGATCCATTTTTACACCTCTTCGAGACCTCTAGCATTCGTGTCCAAAGCAGCCAGCCAATTACCTTGGATTTGGTTGGCGTCACTACCAAGTGAGAGTGCCTTTCATGTAGACACATGTAGACTAATTAATAGAAAAGAGAATGAATCGCACCTTGAACGTTATGCACACACGGTGTAAGCAGTCATTGGAGCAAAACATGGGTGTTCAAATTAGCATTTCTAATTGGATGTACTGTATATAGCCCTATTGTCAGTCTACCACCTACACACCACCATCCACACACTCGTCTTAGCTGAAGAAAGCAGTGGTCAGTGATATCCTGTGAACAGACTTTTTCATACCCCAAACGGTGTTTTTAGTCAGTTGTTGATGCTCCACATTGGAGTGGGGTGAGTCAGTTCAAGACCCCAAGGCAGAAGATGGAACAAATGAAAATGTTTATAGATGATGCTGACCTCTGTTCCTACTTGTCACCTGATATGCAAAGTGAAGCTTTCCAAACACATTTGCTTTGCATTGCATCGCAGCAGGACCCCAGGCCGGTGTCTCCTTAAGTGCTTTGTTTGTGTTGCATCTGCTCAGTTTCAAATCCAGCTCCTATGTGTATTCATACTTTAAGGATATTTTTCCTGGGCTTATGATAAGCTCACCGACTTTACGCACTACTGTCAATTCTAGTAAAAGATCATAAAAAGGGGTTATATGTTATGCGAGTGTGCTTTTAAAGAGATGTGAACTGGTTAATGTTGACATTACTGCTTTTATATCAAGACCGAAACACCTTGAGTTCAAGACTGAAGGGCAATTAAATGAAATGTTCAATGAAAATCATAAAATATTATGAAAGAAAGAAACTAATTGCTGTTTGAAATGTCATACAGTGATGAGAGCTAATGGATCATAGCACTCTGGTTTGAGGAAAGAGGAAAAAAAAAAAACTATTTTATCCAGTTTAGGATTGAACCACTATGTCTGACACGAAGGCATATCGTGAAATGTTATGATTAATGATTAACTGTTATATCAATCATAATTAATGATTTAATCGTCACTTTGATTATTTAATAAAGTAGTACAAATTATATTATAGCTAACATTTTTACTGGAATGACATGATTAGAAATGATACCAGGAACGGGTCCACAATCATTTCAATTTCTTGTTTTTCAAAACACAAAACTGCCAGCATCACACACAGCTTATATATGGCCATGAATGAACTTCTTGACCCTCCGTCCTGAGGACGTATGAACCAGAGCAAGAACAATGGTTTATCAGCAGTAAATGTGGGATGTTTTCAGTCTCCCAACCAAAAAAACAGCAATAATTTATACTGTCTAATCAGTCATAGTGACCATTGTAACCAGTTTGTTAAAACCAAAACATATGAGATGATAAACAGTCACGCTATTATGAACATATTCACTGTATGTCTTCACACCCCTTTCCTTTAACATAATATTTCAAGCAAAGAGATACAACTTCAGCTAACCTAAGATTGTGTCTCCTCTCTTTGTGGCAAGATGTTGTTGAGAGAATGTGAGTTTGTGTAGAATACAAGTGCAGTGATGATGTGAAAGTCCATGCAGTTTAAACAGTCATACGCTCAGCAATGTAATCTCTAGGGTAGCGCGTGAGCCAGTGCAAGGATCCCAAGATGGATAGTATCACAGAGGGCAGTGAGATAGTGGGGAGCCGGGTTGGGTACCATCAAGACAGATCAGGCAGGACAGATCATCTCGATACATGGGAAAGAGACAGGAGGTAATGAAAATTGAAGGGTTAGGAAGTTATTGGGAAGGAGGGGGAAGCATGTAGTAGCACCCAACCTTGATTTGAAGAGTCCCAAACGGTAACAGGAAGGGTATTCCAGAGCCGGAGTGTGTTTGTTTTTTTCTTTTTCTAATGTCAGTAGGCCAGCATCTTGGGAACAAAATGTATGGGACACACTGTACAGTTTAAAAAATTGAAGATACCAGGGCTAAACCAGTGAGTGGCCTGTATGTCAGAAGCAGTATTTTATAATCAGAATGCAGAATTTTAAAGGTAGCCAATGAAAGGATGAGAGAACAGGACTATTGTGAGCAAATTTCCAAGCTCTGATGAGAATTCCAGAAGCTGCATTCTGAACTAGTTGGAGTTTATGAAGGGGTTTACCAGAGAGAACAGAGTGAGATTAGTCCTTATTTGGTTTACGACTCAGGAAAGACCCCTGAAGAACACTATATTTTACTCTGGTGTGATGAGATCATTCATTATTTACATCAACACACTGGTAGCTCTCAGTCATATATGATGTAAACCATTTGAGGACTGATCCCTTAATGCCTACATGGCTTTCTAGCTTATCAAGCAGAATTGTGTGATCTATGTCCTCAAAGGTGGCTCTAAGATCAAACAGCACAAGAATAGCAGTGCAGCTCCTATCAAATGAGAGATGTAGGTAATTTGGGACTTTTATCCTTTAGAAAGCTAGATTAATTCTGTGGGACATTTCCATAGTTGGAGATACATTTATAGGAGACAGTCAATCAATCCAGATTTTGTTATTTTCAGGAAATACTAGGCTACTCAAAATTGCCATTATTTCAGATGTAAAAATTAACAGAATTTTTGTATGAGTTTGACCATGATTTTAATTAAAAAAAAAAATAGTAATAAGTAATAACACTTAATTTGTCAGAAATCCATTTTGAGCAGAAAATGCAAGACATGTGAGGAATTTTGTAATGATTAGATTGACAAGGATATGCATATCTTCAAAATTCTTGACAGTAGTCCAGCAGTGATGACTGACTGAATTTCCTTTATTATTTTTGTTATTTCTTTCTTATTGTATCAGTATTATCCTGTCTCAGTTGGAGTCTGCATGTGGGTTGAGCATGTACATGTGGACAGAGCAGTAAACATGCACTGGAAGGCTCCGTAAGGCATTCACACGTTGTATATTTCAAATTCAAACATGGATTTGTTGCTGTTTTCCAAGCTTGAATACTCAATTTGTGCTACATGCATCATATCTGTAGCTTACCCTGAACCTGAGATATGAAATCTAGAAAATGTAACTGTAATCTTGATGTTTCAACATAAATTAACTGCTGCACTGTTTGTTTAGGACTAAGACTCTCTCTTCTCTCAGGTCTCAAAGTGACTGCTTTGGTCTTTATCTGAGTGTGATTACTGTGTTCAGACCCACACAAATGTAGCTGGATGGTTTTGTGGTTCATTATAAGGCCTAGAAACTCATCTGCTCATTAGAAGCAAAGCCTGTCAGAATAGCATGCTGTTTGATGATGGAAATCGATAGAACATACTTCCAACACCCCGATGCTTTACGGTCTGCTCTAACGTTAATGCTAAACCCCTGCTATTGACTTGCTGACAGTATAGACAGACTGCTCAGTGCACACCGTATCTGTCTGTAAACTGAAACTTTCTATTTTGCTCCAATAGCTTTCATTTGAAGTGGGTGATAGATTGCATAGGAAGACTGATGGCCCTTGCACTGTAATCTTTTGAAATCTGCCACCCCCTCCCAGTCATAGTCTTCATGTCAATGTCAGCCTAAAATATTAATATGGCAACAATCAATCTGCGCTGAAGAATGCAGGAAGACGAGAAAGGCTGATCAAGAGGAGAGACGAACAAGAGGAGAGACAGACTGCAGTTGTTCTTGGTTCTGTGTATTGCCATGAACTTTTAGTTGAGGGCAGAATTCCTGTAACATGCATACACACACACGCACACACATGCGCACGCACACACACACACACACACACACACACGGAGTATAAACTCACTTTGCTTGTCTCCTCAGAACTGCTAGAGGTCAAAGAAACTGATGGACAGAGACAGACAGAGGAAGAGATTACAGTGATAGAGGAATGTGGCTCTAGGATCAGAGAGCTACGGGGAGGAAAGAGGGATTAGAGAGGAAAAAAAAAAAGAAAACGATGGAGTCGCAGTTAAAGCCACGGCCCAGAGGAAACCCACATTTGGTGTTGCGAAATGTAAGAGTGTAAACACTGGGAGAACCAAACCGAAAATAACTGAGTATGACTCAAGAAAGAATGTCATACAGTAATAAAAAAGGTCTTAAATGATTATTGACCTGAGTCTACAGTTCTAAGAGAAACTCTGAGAGAAACTCTTGGGCTGGGCGGAGAACACACTCTGACATTGTGATTTGATTATTGTGGGGGGATTGCAGGAGGGTTTAAAATGATCACATTCTTGGGCTTGAAGATGATGGTAGAATATCTAATAATTGAATTTTGAAAGAGACAGTCACAGTGAAACCTGTCTGTGGCTGATGGTCTGTTCTCCTTGACTAAAGAGGAAAGTGTGTGTGTGTGTGTGTGTGTGTGTGTGTGTGTGTGTGTATCAGAAAACAGTTATACCACACACTGGACGTAATGATACTGGGTAATTCTTATACACATATACACTAGTGCGCCTTAAAAAAAAAAAAAATCATAATTTCATAAAAAAAGTTAGCCAGATTTGATATTCATTACATGATAAGTGACATATCTCATGCATTCTGTTTTACTGTTAATCAGGATGTTCTATAGGTTTCAGAAAATCAAATATTATTCGAATATTTAAATTCAGATTTGACTAAATTACAAACCAGTATCAAAACTAAAACAAAAAAGCTTGAAAAACATCACTTTAAATGTAATGAACAGTTAATATTTTTGATAAATTATAACCAAAAAAAAAAACGTTTTACACATTTTTTGAGATGCATCAGTTAATTACTGCACATAAGCTGTTGCTCCCCTACACACCAGACCAAACCAGTACCACTGCTAATTAGTCCAGAACCTTGAAAACTTTGAAAATGTCACGTACAGCTGTGTTGTGTTTACTGTTCCATGTGCTTTTGAGCACATGTCATGTCTCCACCCATTCCCAGCTGTGTTCTATCTGTAACCCTGCCCCATCGTTATCATGTCCCAGCCGTGTCTCATGTTCTCATGTGTTTTATAACTCCCTTGTCTCAGTTAGTCCGAGTCGTTCTTCTCGTTTGTATGTGTCTAGTTGGTTACTTGTGTCGTGTTTTCGTGTCTGCTATCAATCGTAAGTTGATGTCAATAAATACAACCCTGCAAGTACTTCCACCTCCTACCTCTGTGTCCGGAGACGTTACAGAAAAGCTTCTTCACACTCAAAGTTTGGACCAGTATGCAAAAGCAGGCCTTGCAGCATAGGCAACATGTGACTAAAAGAGCATTTTAAGTGTGTTGTGAATGTAATTTGACCCTTACGGGAGTACAGGAATGACCTGCTCTGAACACAGGATAAAAAATATAAAAGTGAATGTTTCAAAGCAACTTTTGTAATTACCTGAACCAACACCTCCACCTAAACCTAAACTAAACCTAACCCTTTGATTAAGCATAACCTTAACCATAGAAAAATGTGACGCTGTGAGTTTCTGTCCATAAATTCATTTGTGTATATGTTCTTTAACCGTGAGAAGCAGAACGGTTTCTTCATTTTTTCTTCCAGTACATTGAGGGCTAGTATGTACATGTGTACATATACACATATGGCATAAGAGGTTGCATTGAATATTCCAACCATACATGGGTTCTTGAGGGAACTGACTGAGGTTATTTTATGCCTTCACTCACTGCAATGTGGAAATTAGGTAAGGTGAGCCCTCAGAACAGGAAATGGGCTCTCAAAGGAAGACAGAATGAAAGGGGAGAGAAAAAGTAAGGTCAGGCAGATAAAGACACAGCAGAAGTGCTTTATGAAATATCACCAGTGTCTGTTCTGTCATGCAGAGCTAGAGTTGTTGAAAGTGAAAAATAGTTGTTAGATCATTGTTTATCCATCAGCTTTGCTTCTTTATACTGTTAGAAGCCAAGCTTATACTACTCTCATTTTTCTTCTACTCCAAATGGAGCAACTTTGCCTAACAGACCCACTGTAAACATGATATATAATGTTCTAAATAAAAAAAATGTATAATTTTCAGAGCTGTTGTCCAAAAGCATCAAATAGATGATTTATAAATATTTAAGTAAGCTTTACACTGAATACTCTCTGTACTAGTTTAGATCTAAGGGTGAACACTAAGGGTGTATGTGTACTCACACTGTACTCTGTACAGGGCCTGAGAAAACTTCCAGAATCAGCCCTCCAGTGTGATCACTCCAAACCGAGCCTAAGCACTCTAAAGGGAAACATACCTGAACCTGCTTAAAAAGGTTGCTCATGATGATGCTGCCTGTATAAAAAAAAATGATCCAAGCAGCATGAGCAACAGAACATTGCTGAATCAATACATGTATAAATGTGAGAGGGCTGTGTATCAGTGTGCTCAAAACCTCTCCAAATAATCCACAAAGTCTGTCAGATCTGGACTGTAATGTTCATTCACAACAACTTCTGAATATATTATTAAAATTGACCAGAGCATCTTTCATCTTATTATTTTTGGATTATCTGACATTATTCTGAGAATGCTTGGGCAGTCCTTCTTGGGCAACTGGGCCTAGTGCCTGTATGGCATTATATGCATTTGGGAAGTGGTCCCTGATTAGTCCATTTGTATGTATGTATTTTATATGCAGAGTTGTCCTCAAGATATTCTTGTAAATGATTTTCATACTAAAGTCACTTAAATTCATGTTTGAAATTTGAATTTTTTATGTGTAATAATTATTGAGATTTTGCTAAATGTGTAAGTGCAAAACACCAGTTACTGTCAACAAATGAAACGAAACAAACAAAACAAAAATAGGTCAACATTTTACTTAAAACCAAAACTCCGTCAGTCATCAAAAATCATTAGGTTGTTGATACTGAAGTTATGATATACAGTAGTTTGGCAGGCTACAGAAACCCTTCACAATGTGAAAGATTGACATTTTAACTTTTTAATATTAGTATTTAAAAATCATTCTTGTTATAATTTTGGCTTTTTTTTCAGTAATATCAACAAAATCAAATGGGTCTCACCAGATTACCACAAAACAAACAGAGGTTTCTTTAACGTATATTATAAATTGGGGCTAAGTGCATGAAAGACCACCACAAAAATTCATTAAATTGCAGTTTACGTGTCATTACTTTGAATTATTTGCATGACATTTTAAAAAGTAGGAACTAAATGAACAGTTCAGTGGTGCATAATTGATCTACAAGTATCCTTTTCTTACAAGCACGCACACACACACACACACACACACACACACACACACATTTTCTTCTTTAGTCAACAAGAACAGAGCAAAGGCATCAGCCACAGACAGGTTTGCACTGTGACAGTCTCTTTCAAAATTCAATTAGTAGATATTCTACCATCATCTTCAAGCCCGAGAGGTGACTGCAAGGTCATTACATCATTTTGTCCATATTCAATTTGAGTTATAGTGCTATAACTAACCTTTTCTGACCCAGATGGTAATAACACTGTTTAAACAGTGCAGTAATACGGTGGGATTTGGGGGGAGGGCCTTTTTTTCATTTTCCAAGTCAAAATGATCTATGAAAACCACTTCATATGAAACCATCCAAATGTACAGGTACCAGACTCTTAAAGGGTTGCCCTTTCTCTAGGACTGCTGAATGTAGAAATGAGTTTTCAACCTGAGCAGAAGAGCTGGCTTTGAAAAAGATGATTTAGAAAAAAAGTCTTATGGGCAACGTGAAGTAATCAGCCCTGAAATTCTGAGATCATTTCTGTCATCATACTGTTTGATAGCATTATATCGTCTCTGACAATAATGTGAGGCATCACTGCAGAACATGAATAGATTCTGTCCATTTCTGAAATGAACTCAGCAGCTTCTGACATTTTATCTGTCTGACATATCTGCTGAGCACATGCAAATTAGACATTTCATCACTGTTTTACACGTCCAGGTTTGGCCAAACCGACTACATGTAATCTGATTACGTAATTGACATCTGATTAAATAAAGTATTTAAAGAATAAAGTAATTGTATTCGGAGTATAGGATACCTTTCTCATATGCAATCAGATCACAGTTAGACTTTTATAAGTTAAGTAAATTAAGTAAAATAAAATGACAGAAGTGCAGAAATCAGGGCAGTGTCTTCATCCCAAACTAAGATCTTAAAAATGAAGATGCTACAAAGGGTTTGTTGGACAATAAAAGAACCATTTTTGGTAAAATAAATAAAAATAAATGAATAATAATAATAATAATAATAATAATAATAATAATAACAATAATAATGAATAATAATAATAATAATAATAATAATAATAATAATGAATAATAATAATAATAATAATATTAAAATAAAGTAACATGAGTGTATTAAGTACATTTTTAAGGTTTAAAGAGACATGTTTGTAAAGGTTATTTACCTATTTAAAGGTTATTCACACTGACATCCATTAAAACCATTTTTTTTATATTGTATCATCCAACTGATCTGTTGTAGTTCCTACGTTTTTAAAAATGTAGTAGTCAGTATTTCAGGTTCATCTTTAGTTTTACCAATAATTTATAAGCATCGTGTACTTTTATGTAGGATATATAAATGTAAGCTGTATAAATGTGGGACTAGTGAGATGTTTATTATTATTATTATTATTATTATTATTATTATTATTATTATTATTTCAATTCAGTTGCTTTGTGCCAATGTCTGTTGCAAATGGCAGTAGACACATGAAACTGACTTGACCTAAATAGACCACAGTTTGGCTGAAATAGGTGCACTAAATTTCCACCAACCTCAGTCAGACCTGATTCATTTTATTCTCATTTACAGTTCAGTCTACAGATATCATCTAAAAGAGTTGCTTTTCAGTCAAGATATATAGCAGTAAGTAAGGTGTGGGCAAGTATTCAAGAACAGCCAGTGTGTGTCCTAAAGAGAAGAAGAGTAACAGCTGCTCAGTGTAATAGAAGGGAATTGAAGGGCACACCACATGTGTCATGGATCACAAAATTTGATAATGGTCACCAAGGGGACAAGTTTGGACAAGGACAAGATGTAGGGTGTTTGTGTGGGGTGTATTTGACCATGAAATGAGGCATTAAAAACAGTAAACTTCAACAGCTTCATTTACATCCAAGAAACATCTGGATGCTTTAATGCTTTAAAATGTGTCTTTATGTTACCTGAAGCAATGCCTCCTCAGTCAGTGTTCCTCCAAGAGCTGGTTCATCTGGTTGGCTAGCTTTGTTTTAGGTGTAGCTAGTGTGTGTGTGTGGTCTGACTGACCACTGACTGATCACTGGGTTCAGTGTTTATTTTAACCCTGCAGGTTCAAATTGTGATCTAATTCTGCTAGCTAGCATTTCTGGGGACCATCAAGACCATCTTATCGAAAGCAATATTTAAAAAAATAAATAGTTTCATCCCACGCAGTGTAGAATGTAAAATGAACTAGTATATTAATATCAGTTCCTACATCAATCAAAACATTTACTAGATAATTAAATTAAAAATAGTAAAAAGTAATAGCAGGCAGTTCTCACTAAATCAGAACTCACACTGGTATCACTGTTTGGGAGAAGTCCTGCTCCAACCCAAAACTAAGATTCTGTTTGGTTCTGCCTCTGAGTTGGACTCTGTTGCCCCACCCGACTGACTGGTTTGACACTCTCTGGTCTTGCCTATAGGCATTTCTATTTATAAGACTTTGAACCATTGGTCAGTTTTCCACCACAGTGTAAAAACAGATTCATTCTAAATGAGGAGACCAGTCACTAGTTGAAATATGAATGGGAGTTTTTGTGACCTTGTAAACTTTACTTTCCTCAAACTCCACATGACATTGGTTTAAGGATAAAATCAATCCCAAAAATAGCCAATCAGTTTGCTGGTTAAAAAGGGAAAATCGACGGCTGCTGGTTGCCTTAAAGAACTTTAACAGATTTACATTGGCATTGAAATTAAAAACATGTTATGTAAAAGGTGGTGATTCAAAATACATTTTGAGACGTGTTGAAATTAAAGGATGATTTAGCAATGTAGGCTAGAATATCTCTCTCTCTGACACACACACACACACACACACACACACACACACACACACACACACACACACACACACACCACCACCACAGTCTTTCAACCCCCTATATCAGCCACGTTGAAATAAAAGGATGATTTAGCAAAGTAGGCTAGAATATCTCTCTCTCTCTCTCTCTCTCTCTCTTTCACTCTCACACACACACACACACACACACCACCACAGTCTTTCAATCCCCTCTCCCAGCCACAAGGGTGGATGCCCGGTGTCCTCAGTGTCCTCTTTTTTGAAAGCGAATATATGGTGACCCTAATTCAAGGTGGAATGGAAGCATGTTATTGAAATTGGTGAACAAAAGACCAACTTTTACTTAGTTTAAAATTACTTTGTTCTGTCAAAGTCTTAGTCATTGGATTGAGTGAGTGAGAGAGAATCTGTCATCTCTGGCAGATTCAGTTCACATGGTAGGAAAGGTTTGATAAACTGTTGTTGGGCAATATTTTAGTGCAGGTATTTGTTTTGAGGAGCAGATTATAGATTTAGGATAAATGCTGTACATTATAAATGTAATTTGCCCCATCCATTCAATGTTTCAGTCTAGAACATCAAACATCTCAGCCAACCTTTATGTTCAAAGACATTTACCAGACCAGGACATAAAGTCCTTTAAGACTCCATCAGGGGTAGGCGACCATGGTCCTGGAGTGCCACACTCTTGCATAGTTCTCTTGCTCAAGCTCACCTGATTCAACTCGCCTGTGAATTGGCAGGTTTATTAGGTCTGTTATGTCAGAGACCTCAGCAAACTCCAGGACCAGGTTTGCCAATCCATGGACTACAGGGTAATCCCCATGGAGGAGTAGATGTTTTTTTTCTCTTTCTAGAATTTTCTTAATTTTGGATGATTAATGATTTCAATCTGTTCTGCCTGTCGGAGCACTCTCTGATGATCAATATTTGTTGCTCTGCATTCATTTACCAACATCCAGCACTTGTTCTTTTCTTCCCTCCCTTGCAAAGGTTAGCCAACTCATTGCTATGAATGGCAGCATTAGCCTTGAGAGGCAGGAGAAAAGCGGACTGAATATAATGTAATTTAGACCTGCACGTCAGTCCAGCCGACTCCTACATCCATCAATGTCAGCCGACAATTCATCAATACAGGCCTCAAGGTTTGGTCACATTATACAGTCCAAACTTTAACATCTTATTCCTCCTCTTGTGACTACAGACATTTTGGAACGAGGAAAGGAGAGGGATGATTTAAGGAAAAGTGACAAGGTAGCACTCTGTGACAGACTTTATGCTGTCACTCAGAACATGCAGCAATGGTGAGGGGTTTTTTTTTGGATGTGGGATTCAGACAGTGTGGGTGACCACTCACTGATGTTTTGAAAGACTGGGTGGTTATGCTGTTATTTATTGAGATGAGGTGTCTTTGCTGGTTCTGCTGAATTTCTGCTGTTCACATGTACCATTTTTACCAATAATGAATGACATTTAGACATTAGATAAAAAAAAAAAGTAATTTGATTTATTGCTGAATATAGTATCTAGACCCTATATTCATGTGTTCAAGCCAACCAGCAATTTATTCTTTATTTATTTATTTATTGAAACCACAGATGGTGAAGCAAAGAACCCAGACATTACTCCACAGGCTTGGTGAAAGCAGACATAAGCCTATTAAGCCATGAAATCTCTGGCTCTAGACATTTCGTCTTTTCTCTCTGGTGCTTTATTCTCAGGACAGGCACACAGTTCTGGGTGTTCATTTCCCTCTGAAGAATGAGTGCTATCCCATAAATTAGTTCTGGAACATGGTGGTGGAAAAAAAAAACACAACAGTAATTATTTGTCCTAGCAGGCAGTATCTTCAGACCCATAGTCACAAAACTCTCAAAAAGGTCAATCCATTCGAATGGATTTCCATCTCAACTTCATGAATTCAGCATACAGAAGTAGGGGTGGTCAACAGGGTGAAGATATTATATCATTATTTATTGCCGTTCTTTGACGTAGTGCTAGTCGATGTGACCTCGAATCAATATCACAATTAATTGAACTTTTTTTTTTTTCTTGATAACAATAAATGAGTAATAATTTTAATTATTGCTTTGGTAGAGTTGCTCTGCAGACCTAGGGTTGGAGTCCTCCACGATGTTACCACCATCTCACAGACAGGGAAGAGAAGTCACATGACTACAATCACTAAAGTAGTATGTATGGAGAGAGTAATGAACACACACAGTGAGTAAAGGATTTACAGAGCTGAGCATTTATTTATTTAAAGGGCTGGGCAGTGTGTGTAAACTTAATTCATTCATTCATTCATTCATTCATTCATTCATTCATTTATTTATTTATATTTTTGTTTTGTTTTTCTGGTGGTTACAGACAATATCATGATATTCATTTATTTACCTTAATTGAGACTTTATACAGGGGTGGGGTGGGGAGGTTACCTATACCTGCAAAATGTATATGTTGCTCTTTCACTATCAAGAACCCTTCAAGACCCTTAATTGAAAAAAACAAACAAAAAACAAATTCTTGCTAGAAAATAACTTACAATATAAACACTAATCTGTAATAGACTCTCTGTTCATTTTTAACATTAGCAGGGCCTATGTGACCACGGTAATCCGGATCAGATATAACCATCCAAACATGTGATCATGCAATGGCCGCAGCCCTGCTCATCCATTGGCTCACAGTGGCTACATGATCTGTGTGTTTGTCGACACATGATCAGCACAAATCACAGTGCTGGGTTTTGTCCTTTATGTGATGCATCTAATTTACGCAACATTAAATTTAGTTTGGCTTTCTTCATCTTTGATTCTCTTAGTACTCTTATATATAGTCTGAGCTAATAACAGAATGACAAGTAATGAACTGACATCAAAATGAGGTCCTGAAAGTTGATTTCAATTTATTTTCAGTTAATTGGTTAACTTTACACACAGACAAAATGCATTAGTGTTCTCCGATTCTAGAAATACTATTCTATACATAGTATAGAAAATACTATTTTTTAATCAAATGAACTGCACTTTATCCAGTTAAACAGGTCTTACTCTCTTTGTAATGAAATGTTGGGGGAGTCGGGGGCATACCACCTTTTGTTCGACTCCCTCACAATTCATTTTTAAGGCCCCTGTCTTTTCCTTGCAGTCCCCCTGCTGGAACACAGGGTCGCAGATCCACCAATCCCTGCCCATCCGACAGCCCTGCTCCGAGTTCTTTGAGAACTGATCTGTAATCTGTTCTCAAGATAGGGCGCTATTAACACAAGGACGTTCAGTGTGTATAAGCTGACAATTCCTCAGTAGCAACCATTCTTGCAGCTGTTGGATGTAGCTTTACCGTTTTCTCTCAGCTATATTTGGCACATTGAATCTCATGACTAAAGGTACGTGACAAAAAACCTTATGAAACTACCAAGGTCAAGGTCTTGTCTACCTGTGTCTAGCTCCTGCTGTGCTCACGGAGGCTGTATACCATAGCTAACATCAGCCTCTGTCACATCTGCAGCATAGTTTCCGAGTTATTCATGCTTTAATAAATGAAGTAGCATGCACTGAATATGGTTATGCTGATGTGAAATATATTCATTCTTACAATTTAGATGTTTAGTGTCCTATCATTAACTACTGGCCTGTTCCCGTTCTACTTTAAAAGACAGAGTAATTTCATTGTGTGCACTTGTGCAGTGTTTATGGAACTTTTGATTAATTTAAGATTAATATGAAGCAGCCTTGTGAAATGAGGAACAAGATAACATCCAACTGACCCCTTTACCGGTTGTCTGGTTCATTTTTAAGGAATAACTACATGACTTTCTCTGTGCTTATCTTCATCCTGGGCTCAGGTTTGAACTCCCTTCACTTCAACTTGGGGCTCTCATAGTTACTGTCACATTTATATCAAATGCTACATTACATTTTTTGTTAGCAAACAGCTTTTTCTACCTAAAATGTGCCCATCCAGCACTAAGGCAGCTTCTTTTAATGATGTTCAGGCTTTCAGCAGAGCACTGGGATGGATTGTAGCTGGGCTGTAAACAATGTGTTTTGTTTTTAGCAGATCCTAGTATCCTATTAACGGTGAGTAGTGTGTGGAGTCATATAAAATTCTATATATATATATATATTTATATATAATTTGTGTTGTGTTTTACGTTCAAACAAGCTTTTTGAACAATTTAATCAGTAACATGTAGGAACTAGGGATGTCACAATACCACAAATTTAGTAGTCGATAACTGTGATTCTCAATACCAGTTTCAATACCACAACACAAACAATAAGGGTGGGACTGTTCATAAACTTCATGATTCGGTTTTTCAGTCATACATGGGATTTGTTTGTTTGATATGTCTTAAAATAAATCAAAAATATTTTTACTGCTTAATTTAGTGTTAATTACTAATTTACAAATTTTTATTTTAATATACATTATAATTATGATGATGATTGTTCGTATTTACATCATTATTCCGAGTATATTTGTACTGAGCCCTATATAGTTTCCACACTGCAACTTGTGAGCAGTGAGAGTTAACTGTTGCTCTGGGGTACATCTGTGTGTGTTTAGGGTAACAGAAGATGCATTTGATAATTCGTTGATTTAGCACAGCATATGTGGGGATTTCTGCTCTTTTCACATATTCCTAAATGTATGTTTTCCCGAATGGAATGTAGCCTCGTGTATGTAATAAAAACTATCCCTGTAGTTTGTGGAATAGCCAAGGCCCGCACAGATCATTTGGCAAAGAACTGATGAAATGGCAGGAAGTTGTTTTGGCTTCCGATTGCTTCCCTTAAACAACGTGATGCTGCTTAAAAATGTGTTCATTCTTGACATAGTGTAATGACATATTTGTGTCTTCCTCCTACCACAGCACCTACATACCGAAAAGCATTCATCTGGAAATATATCACCAGTTCTATATATGATATTTGAAATTCTAGCTTAAACATGGACATTTGACTGTTGTAACTGAGGCATTTGAGAGATGCTTCACTTACCATGCTTTAGTGATTCCTTCAGTTTCAAATACATAAATACATTAAAAAGAGGATAAGGAGGATATAGCCCTTATGCGGTGAAAAGATAAAGTACATACAGCACATTGAGTAAAGATTCTTCAAAGAGCCTGTTCAGCACAAAATGCACATTGCTCTAATGCCTTCTTCATAGCTAGTAAGCCTAAGATGATATTCCTACAGAATAACAAATGCTATTGGGACTGCCACCCCTCTCAGAACTGAGCGCAATATTCAGTGTGGGAGAGAGGCAGTAGGGTTGTACAATGGTGGGGGGAAAAATGCATTGCAATTTTTGTCCCTCTGATATATATTGTGATATTAACTCTTATAACCCGAGTCCCAAAGTTTGCAGGCAGTTACCTGCAGTTTTCGAGGCTTCATAACTCAGGGTAAGGCTTGCGGTTTGTTTTGAAGTATCATGTCTGTAGGTTACTTGGTCCTATCTGTCCATCGTGGTCTAATCATTGTATGATGGACTGTCAGCAAGTAATCCAGCTCAGAAAAAAAATGCCAAAGGAGCTTCCAGTGCATGTGTACTAGTATATTCCTGTGTACATACTCAAACTGCAAGCAGACTCTGACTGATCAGTGAGAGGAGGCAGGGCTAATGACATCACTGAAAAATAGAGAGGAAAGAGAGGGGCTGTTTACCCTTTTCTTACTCGCACACTGTTGAAATTTTAGAATAAAAGTCTCTCAATAGGATAACACTGATAAATTCAGGTTGTTGTTGTTGTTGGTTTTTTTTTGGACAACTGTGAAGTATTTAAAAAGGGGTCAATCATTACAGACAACTTATCAATTGTTGCATTTTCAGCTGGAAATCATCTTGAAATCAAGTTCTTTTCAATAAAGTTTTTTAGTAAAAAAAAAAAAAAAAGGTCAAATTCATACAAATACCTAAATTCTTATCACGTATATAGAGTCCTGTTTAGTTCCCACAGGCTAGCACGTGTGTTTTGTTATGGTCTCGTCTCCACCCATTCCCAGTTGTGTCCTATTGGTAACCCTTCCCCTATGTAATGATGTCCCAGCCGTGTTTAATGTTCCTAATGTGTATATATACTCCCTTGTCTCAGTCTGGTGTTGTGACTCTCCTGTCGTGTTATCTGTTATGCTAAATGTTGTTTTCGACTTCATGTATTCCTGTCGTACGTCACTAAAACCCCAGTGAGCACTTCCGCTTGACCCTTTGTTTGTTCAGTACCTGTTACAGGAATACACAGGGGCAGGGTCACCAATAGGACACAGCTGGGAATGGGCGGAGACTAGACCAAAACAAAACACACATGCTAGCACGTGGGAACTAAACAGGACTCTATACCTGACAATTCTATTAATGTTTACATCTCAAATGAAGAGAAATATAATTGGCCATGGATCTTCTGGGAACAATATGTGGCATGTGTCTCCTATAAATACTTTTCTAATTTGTTAGTGGATAAAAGTATGTCAGACAATGACAGTAGCCCACACAATTAGCTTAGGTTCCTAAAGGTTAACAAATACAGGGATTTTCACCAGCATTGATGAATCACTCTGTGTATACAAGATTATAGGGAGTAAAATGAATAATATTTGGCAGATACAATCAGTGGGCAGCACACTTTTTTTTTTTTTAGTGTGACTTTTCGACCTGTCCCTGCCTCTCTCTTCCTAAATAACATCTTAGTCTCTAATGAGCTCATCAGCCCCTGCAGATAGAAAATAACACACACATCAAAGACTTAACCTGGCTTCATCATTAGGGAGGACGTGCCGATTAAACAGACCAGTCAGTTAAAGAAAATTAGTGCTCATTAAGAGCTTACTCACACTCTATCATCTGTCTTCACATCAGCCCATCTACCTGTTTACACAAAGACGTTTCTTCTGCTTCTTGTTGACCTTTATCCACAGCACACTGTTTAGCTAGTAAGGTGTTTTTTTAATTTATTTATTTATTTATTTAGTTAGTTAGTTAGTATAAAAGAGTTTTGAGAACATCTTTTTACATCAGCAACTGTATTTTCCCATTTAAAAAAAAAAATATTTGTATTGTGAATAAACAAGTCTTATGTAATGTGAAAACCCAGAATGTCTGATGGCAATGCTACTTGAAAAGAAGGTAAAGGTTGCCATGATAATGATTAAATCGTCCCCATATTAGTCTGAATTTGTAATGAGCAGAAGTACAGAAGTAGCATCTCTCAGGACAGCACTGAGCATAATGCAACATGCCAGATGTCTCAGCGTGGAGTTTTTGAGCTTCGTAATATTGTCTAGTGGTAAACCATATCATTCTTCTTAATTATTCCATTCCATTCCATTTTCATCCGCTTATCCAGGGCCGGGTCACGGGGGCAACAGTCTAAGAAGGGAGAGGGCAGTCTGGGCATCCCACTACACCTGAGCCACCTCCCTGGGAGGAATCCCTAGGCATTCCCAGGCAGCCAAGATACATAGTCCCTCCAGCGTGTCCTGGGTCTTCCCCGCAGTCTCCTCCCAGTGAGTTGGGCCTGGAACACCTCCCAAGGAAGCGTCCAGGGGGCATCCGAAAAGGTGCCCGAGCCACCTCAACTGGTTCCTCTCGACGTAGAGAAGCAGTGGCTCTACTCTGAGCTCCTCCCAAGTGACAAAGGTCTCACCCTACTCTAAGGGAGCGCCCAGCCACCCTACAGAGGAAACTCATTTCAGCCGCTTGTATCCACGCTTTTCTCCTTTCGGGCATTGCCCACAGCTCATGACCATAGGTGAGGGTAGGATTGTAGATTGACCGGTAAATTCACCACGACTGTACGATACACCGACCACATGACGGTGGCAGCAGCACAGATCTGCCTGTCAATCTCGCGCTCCCTCCCACCCTCACTCGTGAACAAGACCCCAAGATACTTAAACTCCTCTACTTGGGGCAGGACAGGTCCACCAATCTGGAGAGGGCAAGCCACCTTTTTCTGGTCGAGAACCATGGTCTCAAGGTCAAGGTCAAGGTCAAGGCTTTTTTATTGTCATTACAACCGAGTACAGGTACACAGTGCAATGAAATTGCGTTCCTCCGGAACCAAGGTGCAACATGGAGCAGCAATACAATTGGACGACATAAAGTGCAAACAGTACAATAAATACAATAAATACAGTGAACAAGAGACAGTTCAACAGACAGGACAGGACAGTACAATACCGATTGGTACAAAGAAGTGAGATGAATGGTGGGAATAAGGTGCAAGAGATATGTAACATACTGTACATCTAGATGTGCATGATAACAGCAGTTCCTGAGGTAGAAGTGTAGTTCCTGGTGCGCAGCAAATATTGCTGATAGGATGGGGATGATCCAGTCTCTATGTGCCGAGTGCGTGTGTGTGTGTGTATGTGTGTGTAGAGTGCTGGGTGGTTTTCAGTCCAGTGTTTTGTGTTGGTGTGGTTTATGTGGTGTGAAGAATGGTGTGAGGTTCAGTTTCAGCTCTGTCTCAGTGAGTTGAGGAGTCTGACTGCCTGGTGAACAAAGCTATTGCAGAGTCTGGTGGTGGAGGCTCGGATGCTCCGGTATCGTCTGCCGGACGGCATCAGAGTGAAGAGACTGTGTGAGGAATGGGTTGGGTCATCCACAATGCTGGTGGCTTTGCGGAGGCAGCGAGAGGTGTAGGTGTCACTGATGGAGGGGAGAGGGACTCCGATGATCTTTTCTGCTGTCCTCACTATCCGCTGTAGGGTCTTGCGATCCGTGATGGTGCAGTTCCCAAACCAGACGGTAATGCAGGTGCTCAAGATGCTCTCTATCGTCCCTCTGTAGAACATGGTGAGGATGGGTGGTGGAAGGTGAGCTCTCTTCAGTCTCCGCAGAAAGTAGAGGCGCTGCTGGGCTTTCTTTGTTATGGAGCGGGTATTGAGGGACCAGGTGAGGTTCTCTGCTATGTGAACACCGAGGAACTTTGTGTTCCTCACAATCTCCACTGCAGAGCCGTTAATGTTCAGTGGTAGGTGATGATTTCCTGGTGCTCTTCTGAAGTCAACAACCATCTCTTTGGTTTTGTCAACGTTTAGGGATAGGTTGTTGGTTCTGCACCAGTCTGTTAGCCACTGCACCTCCTCTCTGTATGCTGACTCGTCGTTCTTGCTGATGAGGCCAACGACAGTTGTGTCATCAGCGAACTTGATGAAGTGATTTAAGCTGTGCTTTGCAGTACAGTCATGAGTCAGCAGAGTGAAGAGCAGTGGACTGAGCACACAGCCCTGGGGGGCACCAGTGCTCAGTATGGTGGTACTGGAGGTGTTGTTACCAATCCTGACTGACTGAGGTCTCTCAGTCAAGAAATCCAGGACCCAATTGCAGAGGGAGGAGTTCAGGCCCAGCAAGCTCAGTTTCCCGATCAGGTGCTGAGGGATGATGGTGTTGAATGCTGAACTGAAGTCGATGAACAGCATTCGGACGTAGCAGTCTTTCTTGTCCAGGTGGGTGAGAGCCAGGTGGAGTGCAGTTGAGATGGCATCGTCTGTTGATCGATTTGGACGATACGCAAACTGCAGTGGGTCCAGTGAGGAGGGGAGCTGGTTCTTGATGTGCCTCATGACCAGCCTCTCGAAGCACTTCATGATGATGGGAGTAAGTGCAACGGGACGGTAGTCATTGAGGCAGGACACTTGAGGCTTCTTTGGCACAGGAACGTCTTGAAGCACGTTGGCACAACAGCAGTGCTCAGAGAAATGTTGAAGATGTCCGTGAGAACATCTGCGAGCTGTTCAGCACATCCTCTGAGCACTCTGCCAGGTATACTGTCTGGTCCAGGGGCTTTCCGTGGGTTGACTCTGAGTAGAGTTCTCCGCACGTCGGCTGAGGACAGGTACAGTATCTGGTCATTTGGAGAAGGTGTGGTCTTCCTTGCTGCCGTGCAGTTCTGTGCTTCAAACCTTGCGTCTCAGATTTGGAGGTGCAGATTCTCATCCCACTCAGCTTATTCACACAATCTTAATTATTCTCACTAAATTTCTACAGATTTTGCATTAGGGTGGAGTGTTGATAGTGTGTCCAATAGCATCTCAAACATAGGTCTGACAATGTGACTGACCATGACATTAGTATCTGTGTCATCAAGGCAAGCTCTTGAAATGGCAGCAGTATGAGGAAGTTGGAATAGTGCACCAGAGAGTGTGTTCAGAAAAGGTTGCAGGACCTCATGCAATGCTGGGCTGTCAAACTGGCTGCTATGAAGACCAAATGTAATGATATGGCATCATACAAAATTGCACCCACACCATGATGCCATGCCTTCTGGACATGTGACGTCCAGTTTTGCACACCAATTGGTTGATGCTTCTGGGTGCAACTTTAATTTTGATGATGAGTATATTTTGTAAGATCACAGCCAAAGTGGAGTAATAAAGGCATAAAGGCATTTAAAAAAAATTGCCTGTGGTAGAATTTTAATTTTAAAATTTAAATGATACCACTAACCACTGCAGCTGTTTTGAGAACAGGTGTGATATGATCCGTCATTTTTGTAACTGTCAGGAATCCTGCTGCATTTTGCACCCTCTGCAAGCTAGAAATAGAGCTCTATGGTAGGCTAGAAAAAAGCACATTTCAGTAAGCCAGGCGTGATGACACAAAGCGTGAACAAGTTCCTCAGCCAGAGAGAGCATGTTGCCCACCATGGATATATTTCTAATATGAAAAAATGCTGTCTTGCAGACATTGCTTCTAAAGTCACTATCAGAAGTGACACCCATGTTTTGTGCATTTGGGACCTTAATAGACAGAGATTGGAAATATGTGAGAGCTTCAGTTGCTCTTATTTCTAATGACAATATTTTACTTTTATCATTATTGAACTGCAGAAATTATGACATGCCCAGGATCTAATGTGCTGATATAGAGATATAAAAAGTGCTTGGCCCAAGATGGAGCCCTGAGGCAATTCAAAGGACAAAGCATATATTTGATGCAGAAATTTAATCTCATCAAGTAAGACTGGGACTGATTTAGGACAGAGCCACCATGACCATCTCAATCTTATAAATGATTAAGCAATATCTCATGGTTCACTGTATAAAAAAATATTTGGACACTATACACCACTAGTCAAAAGTTTTATGCCCAATTTTTCCAGTATTTATTTATATTTAAGCACTTTAAGTCCAGTGATTTACATTATATAGTGCAAAGGTAAGAGTTAAACTGTCCTATTGTGGTAAATAAAGAAACAAAAACTAAAGCAAATAATGTATTTCATAAAAATTACATTATTTTTGGGGACAGGTCAATAGTTTCAATTCAATTATCTGTATAAAAGCAGTTTTGGAACAGACTTGTCATGTATCTGTCTCATCCCTGTGGTCAGTCCATGTGGTGATATGTGGTTCTATGGTTCTTTGTTGTTTTCTCGTTGTGTTTATTCCTACCCTGTTAATAAAGACAACCCAGCGTGTACGTCCGACTCCAACCTCTGTGTCCGTGAGCGTAACATAAAGACCGACCACTCATGGACGAAGCTGGGTTGTGTAAGTTTGCTGGATCCCGACTGGCTATCCGCCGGGATCCATTCTCTGGTGGCCTGAACGAGCAATAGGACACTGTGCGGACCGGCAGCCGGAGGAGGCGCCATAGGCGGCGCGCTCGGGGCGCCCCCTCACCGGATGACTGCTCCTCACAAGGTGGGGAAAATTTTGGGGGGGCGCTGAGGGTTGGTGCTGCGAGCCTCAAGCCGGCCAAGGTGAGAGGCGAGGCCTGCTGGCAGGCTGTTGATGGGGGTACTGGGCTGAAGGACATGTCGGATGTGTGGCAGTTCCTGAGCTATGTGCGCAGGACTGTCCAGCCCGGTTCCCCTCAGTCCTCTGCAGCCGCACCTACCCAAGTTGCGTCTGCGCCGCGCGCTGCGGCTCCTCCCGTAAGGCCTGTCTTGGCGTCCGGGGCTGCTTCCATCGCGGTCCGGAGGGCGGAGCTACGCGCCGACGTCGACGCTCCGAGGGCAGGGCTTTCCGCCGACGTCGACGCTCCAAGGGCAGGGCTTTCCGCCGACGTCGACGCTCCAAGGGCGGGGCTTTCCGCCGACGTCGACGCTCCGAGGGCGGCGCCCGCTGCCACCAGTGTCCAGAAGGCGGCGCCCGCTGCCGCCAGTGTCCAGAAGGCGGCTCCCGCTGCCGCCAGTGTCCAGAAGGCGGCGCCCGCTGCCGCCAGTGTCCAGAAGGCGGCGCCCGCTGCCAGAACTGTGCCCAGATTGGCTCCAAAGACTTTTGGGACATTTGCTAGCTCTGGGCCCAAGCCCATATGTAAACCTGTGTCTGTTTTTGTACCTGTATCTGTTCCTGTTCTTGTGCCTGTGTCTGTTCTTGTACCCGTTCCAGTGTTTGGTTTCGTCATTCCAGTCCCTGTCACTGTGTACGTGTCAGTCCCTGTCAGTGTCTTGGTTCCTGTGCCTAGTCCTGTCATATCTCCTGTTCATGTTTAGTCCTGTTTCGTTCATGGTTCCTCTTCTGTTCTGGCCCCGTCTATTGGTTTATGCGCCCCGGAGTTGCGTATCGGGAGAGGGGCCAACTGTCATGTATCTGTCTCATCCCTGTGGTCGGTCTTTGTTGTACTGTTATGGTTATATGTACTTATGTGGTTATATGGCTTTGTGCTTATGTGACTTCGTTGTTTTCTCGTTGTGTTTATTTCTACCCTGTTAATAAATACAACCCAGCATGTACGTCCGCAACTACCTGTGCCGTGAGACGTTACAAGACTGTGTTATTGCCCTCTCTGGCATAGTATTTATGCAACACTACAGGTTCAGACTGCTCTCATAGTGGTGAGAAAAAGACACTAAACAAAGCTGTTATAAAAATAAAAAAATTATAAAATAAATAACTCTTAAAATTAAGTTCCTTCTTTTAGAAAGGTTCCAAATAAAGCCACCTTCAATACACCATCAAAACAGTCTTTGAAACTGGAGACAACTCAACAGCATCAAAATATCCATTTCTGAGAGTCAACACCTTCTGTGATTGGTGGCTCACATGATAACACCTTATTGCTTAGCTTAACACTGGGCCAAGTCTCAGTTTCAAGTCTTTATCTATGAACAGAATACAACTGTGAGCAGGTTTGACAGGTGAAGTGGCACAGCCGGTGAAGTGGCATAGCCGGTGAAGTGGCATAGCTGGTGAAGTGGCAAGGCAAGAGGAGCTTGCAAGAAGTCTTGAAACTTTTTGGCTCTTGCAGATCCTAATGAGTATGGAAGGCAGGGATAAAACCAATGCACTGGGCAACTGATGGGACCAAATTGGTGGTGGTGGTGGTAGAGAGGAAGGAAAAGGAAGGAAAACAAACCTTAAAAATGTGGAAAGTAGCAAAAGGGGCATGTGAGAGGCAGGTGATTGGATGAGAAAAGGGGGAATAGCATTCGAGTCTCCTGGTAGAACTTTAGTTGAAGCTGTGATTTACTCCAGTGATCAACTCTCTTTTGATGCAATTTAGGAAGAAGAATATAATGTCCCAATACTTTTGTAATAAATTTGTAATACATGCAGTTCATACAGTTGGAATTTGATCTCGTTTAACCCATCTATAAACACACACAAACGCAGACATTCACAGAGCAATGGGCAGCCTTTGCTGTGAGAGCAGAGAGAGTTAAGAGCCCAACAGTGGCTGCTTGGCAAACCCAGGTATTGAACCAACAACACTGTCATCAATAATCTAGTGTTCTAACCCCTTGAGCCACCACTGCCCTCATCCATATAGTGTGGGTTCTCAGCACCTTGAGTAACATATAAGATAATTTAAAACTGCAATAAGTGCTAATTCACCTGCCTCATCACACCATCACACAGCCACATACATTCTTTCTGCACCTGCACTTTGCTCACTTTGCCAACTGCTCAGTTACACTACATCCACACGAGACGTTCTCCTACTGCACCCACCAAAGACTGTCTCCAACTACCTTCTCACACTGCAGCTGCATCTAATTCTATACCCAGTGCAGATGTAAATATCATGCAAACATTCATTTTATAGTTTCTACATACACAGAATTTCTACAGTGCAATGATGTATGTATAGTGTACGTTTGTGAATATAGTGAATTTATAGTAGATATATGTATTTTTTTTATCTTGGTTTTTTTTCTTCTCCTGTGGTTTTTAACATCTGTTTTACTGCTGTGAGGGCTTTGCACATAGGTTTTTCACTGACTCTAACACCTGTCTAAGACTAATGTGATGACAATAATTGAATTTGATTTGATTTTGATTTGAATTATGTGAAAAATTCTATGAAAAAAAAAAACAACAAAAAAAACACAAACCGCACTGCAATTCAAAGTTGTGTAATTGAGAAAATGACTGCGTGATCTTGCCCACAAAAGGATTGTTTGGTTTATAATTATGAAAAAAAGATTACTCTTCTGTAGGAGAGGCCTGATAACAGCTGTTTTCAGACCGTTTGTGTTTGTTGTGGGTAAATGTCTGGTTGAACTGTCTGAAAAACAATACAAAGAACCTATGATCCTTAGATCTCCAGATCTCAGCTGCAGTTTCATGCTGTTTTACCATATCATACCATACCATACCATCTCTGACTCTGGTTTTTCCCTCTCTAGCTATTTATTCTGTACTTCCCAACTGTCAATCTCAGCAACTTTCTGTTGTGTTTTCTTCTTCTTCTTTTTTTTTTTTTCCTTTTTTCCTCACCATTCCACCTTGAACTTGTTCCTTGGCCCACACGGTGTGAGGAAGCAGATTAATGCCTGCTCTTTGAAATCTCAGTCACATAGTGCCGGCGTTCCTGCCTTCTCCCAGCTACTAGCATAAATCACACGTTTCCCATCTGTCAGCCTTGACTAATGTCCACTGCCAACTATCCGACCAGATCCACTAGGCTACTCCCTGTAGATGGCAGAGACATTTTTAAGCAAGCAGCTAAGGAAGCAGGTCAATTAAAGAAGTAATGCTAAAAGCAGAACCAGCACAGAAACATAGAGATTACTGTTAAGATGCTCACTGTAAAATAATGTAAAATAATTTGGTACATAATGCCTTAAAAGAACAAGAACATTAACAGTGGCCGTTCAGAACAGTGTCCATTCTTTTACGTTGAATAAAGTAAGAGTTTCTTCTTAAACAAATGCAGTCACTGAGCACTTAATTAGAAACAGTTATATACCTGTTGTTTCTAATGAAATTATCTATTCAACCAATCATGCATCAGCAGTGCAATGCATCAGGTAATTCAGTCAGGGTATGTGAATTTACTATGAAATGGGTCAGCTCAGCAAATGAATTGGGAGTGGCCACACCTGTATAAGCTGGGAGGAGTTATCTTGAGTGGCCACCATGCTTTTGGCAAGGATAAGTAAATTATTGGAGTTTGCGCATGGCGTGATGGTGGGTGCCAGATGGATGGGATGTTCCATTTTCAAAGCTGCCCTGGTACAGTGTCATGTGAGTGCAAGGAGCATGTCATGGAAGGCATTACCTCCCACAGTGGACAGCACAGTGGGTGGTTATGACTGTGACCAGCAGTATCTGGCTAGAATTGTCAGCGTGAAGAGACAAGCGACAGAAATTACATCCACATTCAATGCAGGCAGACGCAACTAATCCAAAACTGAAGCTATGGAAGATGTTTTGAATCGAGGTGTCTTCTTAGATGTTGCTTATTTTAATATGACCCCTCTTTAGTTCTGTATAACACGATACACTTGAAGACAAAAGTACAGCCCTATAGTCCAGACATAATAAAAAAAGAAATGTGTCTGTCAAGAAGGGCATCCGGCATAAAACGTGTACCAAAACTGTAATGTTAAATATGATGATCCGCTGTGGCGACCCCTAAAGGGAGCAGCCGGAAGAAGAAAAAATAGTAGAAGAAGTGATTCCAGTACACATAACCAATACACAGAGTACATTTATTCTGAAATAAGATGTATTCACTGCAGGAGAATAGATTTAATTTTAGGTTGCCTTGATTATGTATTTGAACCTTATTAGAAACCTACATTTGTTACACTTGTGTTTGCAATTAAGATGAACATACTCTAGGCTTACAAGTTGAATCCATTAAGAATATGCTGTACGTAATTAACACTTATCAAACTCTCATACAACTAATGGAAATTGTGAGAGGCAATAATGAAATGGGAGCAGTAATGAAATTGTATTTATTTTCCTAATTGAACTTCACATTTCAATGAGTCATGATTCTGCCAGATGTGTGGGTTGTGACTGTAATAAGATGCAAATGAATCTTGTCACAAAAATCCAAGTGTTGCAGTGTACATTTGTAAAAACCATCACACTAAATGGGTGGTATTTTAAAGCGGAATGTCAAATATAAAGGTCTTTTTTTCCTGTGTCACTTTGTCTTTTACAGGAAGAGGAGGGGAGCTTTACTGTCGCGGGAAGAGCAGTTGTGCGATTTGTGTTTGGGTCAAGGAGGCTGATTTTGAGGTGAGTGCACCCATCTCCGCAGTGTTAAGTGTCTGTGATGGGTGGGTAGATAGGGCAGTAGTGGCTACTCCTGTGGGCTAGAGAATGAAGTGCAGTGTCTTCGGAGTTCATGGATGTCAGACATTCATTCCATCTGAAATGCTTGTCTACTACTTTGATTTCCAAAAGAAGACTACAGTGAGAGCTTGAGGTTGATCCTGGTCAGTTATTATTAGTGTGGTTTATTTGCTACATATGCCAGTGGTCCAAGTTACAATACTCACGATACTAATACATTTCATAAACTGCTTTCATAAGTATTTGTGGGGAAAATTGAAGACGTTTTTAAATGTTTTTGTTGGTTCATGCATCAGAACGAAAGGAGACAGATGATGTTTTATATGGTGTAAAAATTATACAAGGTCCAGAAATTACAAGGGAATGTCATTGTTGGCTTAAGTGTGTGCGTGTGCGTGTGTGTGTGTGTGTGTGTGTGTGTGTGTGTGTGTGTGTGTGTGTGTGTGTGTGTGTTTGAGGGTGTGAGATTTGTGCAAGGAAGGACAGAGCACCTCCTTCTCATGCAAACAAACCCACCACAATCACTCAGTGTGTGGCTGTTCCCTGAATTATTTATGATAGGCTGCATTGATTTCATGAATTAGCAAAGATTTGGCAGACCAGGAAGGTAACTGAGGACATGAAAGAAGGAAAGATGGATGAAATAAAAATGCTTTTTATTAGCATTTACTGTACACGAGCTCAGTATGCTCTTATATATTAGAAACTCTTCAGTCATGCAGTCTAATATCTAATTAGCCAATCATGTGGCAGCAGGACAGTTTCAGGTAATTTTCCACTTTCAGAAGGATGGGAAAATGTCATCCCAGTGACGTCGAGTGTGGTATGATTTTTAATGCTAGTCTGGCTGCTGAGTATTTCTAGAACTTCAGGAACAGATTTTGGCACAACCAGAGGATGGCTAGCAGACTGGGTCAAGCTTGTCTGAAAGGTTATGGGAACCTAGATAATCACTCAGCATGTTACAAACCTCCATAGATTAAGACTTGAAAATGGGGCTCCAAGTGGGTCAGCAGTCTTAATGCACTAGCACTACGATACAAGGGTCACAGGTTTAAATCCTGGGTCATGCTGCTTGCCATCGGCAGCCGGAGTCTGAGACAGCAAAATTGGCCATGCCCTCTCTGGGTGGGTAGATGGTACCCTCTCCCCATATCACATTCAGTGAGAGCTGGGGACGTGGTGCATTGGCAGCAATGATGTAATGGCAGCAATTCAAAAAGAGGTTATGGCTGAATTCACATGTATAGGAGGAAGCACCTCCTAGTGTCAAGAGCACCATATGTGTCAAGAGAATCGTATGGAAGATTCCTACTGGGTTTGGGGAATTGGCACTTCCAAAAAATAATTAATAAAATAATTATAAGTATACAGATTATTTAAACTTCAAAAGGTTTCGGACTCACATCCACACAGAACTGCAGTATGATACATTACCAAACATTTTTTTTCTCTATAATAAACATAAAACAGTTGCATGCTGCTGACTCACTGGTACACAGTTACCGTGTGTTACCATATGTTGTAATTTTTCTTGATTAAAATTGTCTCAAATGTATTGATATTTACAGTATATTGCCCAGCCCTATGGTAAGGCTGTGAGGATTTGTGTTAGTGAGGTCTGGATGTTGTGTGATCATGACACCACCTTGTCCCCAGCTCATCCCAAAAGTATTGGATGGAGCACCATCATTCCAGAGAACACGGTTCTACTGTCCCCCAGCTCAGTGTTACATACAGGGGCCTTAGATCATCTAGCCCATGGCTGGTGTGGTAATAATGGGTTTATCTGATCTATTGGCAAAATGTCTGTGTCAGCAATGGGTTCAACGTAATGTAGCAGAAAATGTTCATTAGAAGGAGTGGCCACAAAATTTGGATGTATAATGTATGTGTGCAAAAATGTGTTTTATAGAATCATCCATGTTCTAAATGGTTGTACTTTGAAATGTATACAGATAATGCAAAAATTGACTGTGTAAAATTTGTAAATCCTTCAGTACCATCAAAGATGTTTGGGATCTAGATTGGATAACTGATATTGGTAGAAAATATTTTACACTTATTGACCCTGAAAATGATAACACATAATAAATAAAATCCATAAAGCCAGTGAAATGCTCTCCAGTATGTTTGGAGCCCTAAGAGTGAATTTGCTGAAATGTTTCTGCACACTTCATACTTCATCCATATATATATATATATTTTTTCTTCTTCTTCTTCTAAGATACATACAAGATTTTGCCACAGAACTCTGCATGCTTGGCAAACCGTAGTCTTGCTTTTCTCTTCCTGAAGCTTCCCAGTGATTTGTATCTTGTAGTAAACTCTCTAAGCTTACCCTGGTGCAGACCTCTTTATATTGCACCTGATACAGTACGCTTGCATCCTGGTTTCTGTTCCTGATCTGAAGAAGTGTTTGTCTTCAGAACTGAATCTATTCGTGGTTATCCTGGTCTGCCAGGTTGTGTACTGTTGCTAAGCTTGCCAGAACGTTCCTGAATCTCGACAGTGTAATGAATGTTCCTGATTCATACTTTACTAGCAGTAACACTTGCATATAGATTCACTGTGCTTGCACACAGGGGTGTTATCCTCTGCATTTAAGCACTCCAAGCAGTGAAACACACACACGCACACTTGTGAATTCACACACTAGGGGACAGTGAGCACACATGCTCGGAGCAGTGGGCAGCCCTATCCACAGCACCTGGATAGCAGCTGGGGGAGAACATTTATTGTATTTTATTATATTTTTATCTTACTGTAATACTTAATAGTCTGTGTGCTTCTGTGAGATTCTGATTTAGTTATTACGTACTAAATAAGCATTTAGCAACTAGTTACTGCATCATACATTCGTAGAAATATTAACAAATGTTATGGGAACAGTAACTTATATATAAATGTTATTATTTTTTCTCACTTTGTTTTTCAGTGTAATAAATATTAACATTCCAGTAGCTTTGTATGCAGTTCATCATTGCAAAGTACTCCAATAACTAATCTGCAATACACACTTATTTAATACATCAATATTAGCTAATAAATGAATGCTGTAAGATATAAGTAAATTACCAGTCAACATTGGTACAGAAATACTAATTACTGTAATAATTAATATTTATTAATTATTAATAAATAAGTAAGCGGTCTCCATCATGTCACAACATGGAAGCTGCTTTTCACAGTCACACAATATTGTGCTACTACCTTTGGTGCACAGAGTACCTTCATTACAAGGCAAGGAGAAAAGGCAGACAATAGGATGCAATTGCTATTACTACCACTAAAAAGAGTCATAGAGGAGAGTAACTCGTATACATGAAATATGGGAACCATTTGAGAAGCACATAATGGCTTTTGAAATGTCTTATTTCTTGTATATCTCAACGATGCTCAAACCAAGAAATCAAATTTATGGCTGCTTTAGATTGGCATCAACAGATGGTGGCATTATTCATTCATTCGCAGTTTCCTTCGTTGTTTTACTTATTTATTATATCTATCTGGCAAAGACAAAGGAAAGTCAAGATGGAGCTGCAGGCCTTTTCCAAACAATGAGATTATCTGTGTCATCTGTGTCTGTGTCATATTCTACATATATGTGTGTGTTAATCTTATCAATGTGTTCATCTCATTCAAAAATACAGTATTTTCATCCAAAACATTATTGACTTTACTGTAAAGAATAACTGTAGAGCATCTTGTGGGGGGATAAAAAGTTCAAAAGTTCATTCTAGTCCATTACGCTGGGTAGTGACAGTATATACCTAGTGTTCTGGACAGTATTCTGCATTATGTGCTCTAAAAAGCAATGCTTTTCTAGACATCAGTGCTGGGAGTGAAACAGACTATTGTGTTGAATCTAGGCCATGAGTTCTATATTCCACCCTGCATTTAGAACTCTCATAAACAGGAGATTTAGAAGATGCCCTAAGTAAGAACAGACCGTATTGCTGCACCTGACTATATATGCTTTTCATTCTGATGCTTGCTGTTGTGATGGTAGCATCCTTTGTAAGTGAAGTTTGGAGAAGAGTTTGAAAGCAAATTGAGCAATTAGATGAGTTCAACAGGGCTACATTGTGCAGCAAGAGGGTGTTGTCTTATTGACATATTGCAAACCATTGCAATCATGCAGATCATATGATGTTGGCAGTAGTGGCTAAAAGAAGACACACACCAGCAACATGAAGGATCTGTAAGAGCTACATGAATCACAGATATGGAGGGGCAACAGCGGCAAGGAAAACCTCCCTCAGTGATGTTAGTTCGCTGGTGGACATAGTAACAGTAGCAACTACTTTGGGTCTGAGTACATTTCTACATAGTTGATGATAGCGGGTGGGCAACTAGTCCAGGGCAGGGTGGGGAATTATTCCAGGTCCAGTAGCCAGAAGGTGGGATGCCAATGTGAAGTTGTGGCAGGGGAGCTTGGGATCCTTCTCAGATGGGCCAGAGGAGCTCAAGGTTAGTGTACTTCTGTCTGTTTCGCTCAATAAATCTTGCCCAGAGCATATTTTCTTTCATGAGTGTTTCATCCAAGTGCATCTTGATGGTCCAACAACAAAGTTTGTATTGTTAGCATAGATAATTATATAGCAGCAAAGATAATTACTCACTCGCTGCATAATTTATTAACATTAAGTATCCACCAAGAAATTTGGCTGTATGATCTGTGTCCATGCAAGAGTGTTCACTGCAGTACTGAGCCAACTCAGTCACACTCAATAGCACAGAAAATGATAAGCACTGAGGCCAGGCAGTCAGCTGTTATATAAGATATAACTGCATACCTAAGCCTGGGGGGAACGACTTCACACTAACGGTGAGTGAAGGGTTGTGGGGTTAGGAACACGCCCAGTATGCAAATAGATGATGCCAGAAGCCAATGGGAGAATTTCAGGAACAGCAGGACTGAGAAGCCCCGTAGTACTCATATGCAAAAGCTTCATCAACAAGCTCCATTGTGCGATACAAAATTGCTTGTTTGTCCAAATCATCTGAATTAAATGTAGTTGCCTGTCACGTCACATTTGAAGTCATACTCTGAATAGTTAAACACTAGACAAACAGAACAAGAACGAAAGGTCCAGTACTTATTAAAGATATAATGGGTTTCAGAGCATTACTTGTCACATTCACTAACCCACTGTTGTAGCTTAGTGTGTAATAGGCCCTCCACACAGGGACATTAATCTTCCCTTAGTGTGAAGGTTAAAGTTTGTCCACTGTCCTACAGTGTGCCATTGGTCGCAAAGGCATCCATAGATTCATCTGAATTCAGCCTGCACCTCAGGGAACACTTGTTGTGCATTTAGACTATATCTGTTTGAGAGGGAAGACGAAGAGCAAGTACATGTACAGACTATATCTTAATGTTATTCCCAATAACAGAGTCTTCAGAGAGTATCTGCTGGTCTTTGTGGCCTGCTCCACATTGAATGGTAGCCATTGGACTGGAGACACACAAACTCATAGGAGTTGCAGTCCCAGACAAGCAGATGTACAAGGTCACCTCTTAGCTCATGAGCAACACACCGCAGCATGAAGAGAAGTGTCTTGCTGTCTGATGTGCAGCACACAGGGGTCGAACCCCTGGGGCTGTGTCAAAGACGCTATAACCAGGTTAACATCTACAACTCTCCTGTCCTGTTCGGCACAAAGGAAGTGGGCTGAATGTACAACGACAAGTCCGGTATGTCTGCTGGTGTACTGGTGGTATATATACATGCTCAGGCAGTATATCAGCTGCTTACTGATCAGCACTACTGACCACTACAGCCCTCAGATGTAAACGTGCAATCATACAGGGTACACTCTAGTTGTGTTCAAAATGACAAACTTGTGTGTGCTTTAACCTGTAAAGCCATTGGACAATTTTGCTGGATGTTTTTTTTTGTAGTTTGATGTGCTTTTATTTACCCAAAAATTAAAAAAATGTATTTATAGGAGACAGATAGAGTTGTTTTCTGGAGCTCATAGGTTCCCGAAATATTTCTTTATTTCTTAATATTAACCAAATTTACATGTTTGTATGAATTTGACCATGATTCCTTTGCCATTTAAACTGGGATTTAACTCAGTTCCTAGTAAGATTCACCCTGAGGAAAATGTGGATGCAGTTTTTCAAACCTACACACCAAACATAAGCTACAGCGAAAATTGCCGTGTGCAAAGAAAATCTGTCTACTCCCTCCCCTCGAAGAGCTCTGCTCATCTAGGATAGGGGGATGAGGAGCATTTCCCATCTCCCATCTCTGCAGACACCAAGAGTAAGAGTCTTAAAGACCTGACTAATCGCCACCTCCACAGATTCTTTCCCCAGAACATCGTCCTCCTAAACAAGGACCCCTCACATCCCTCCGCTTTAAACTGCTGCACATGCACTTCATCGCAAACTGTATATACCATGTCTTTATCCTCTGAATAAGAGCCACTTATAGTCAGAGCTCAAAAGCACTTTAACTGCAGCAGCAATATATATCTGGTGTTCAACTCTCTTGTGTTGCACTGTACTATGTAACTCACTGTTGTGGTACTTGATTGTATTGTCTCTCTTACACATCATTTTAGTAGACACCTGCGTGTGTGGTCACCTGTTGATACTTGCACCAAGATACATTTCTGGTACACCTGGTACTTATAGAAAAAAAGATTGTGAATCTGCTTCTGAAAAGATCTAGGATTTATGTTAATGACAAACTGATTTTCACATTAAATAACTGTATATTTAATAAGGAATATTAGTGAAATCCTGGTCCTAGAGTAGCAGCCCTGCTTGTTTGGAGTATTCCTGCTGTAACACACCCAGTTCAGTTCAGCAAGGGCTCATCAGTTATGTGTTTCTCAACCCTGGTCCTGAAGGGACTCCTGCCCTGCACATTTGAGTTTTAACACAGCCCATGCTTGTTAATGTGCTGAATTAGGTATAGTGGCAGACTCATCTTCGTCATTCTCACCATGTGACATGATGGAACGTAATACTCGTACTCGGTATACAGTGTGAATTTAATTTAGTTAGATAAATAAAAAAGAAATAGAAAGTATGTAAAAGCAAAAGTATTGCAAAATATACTGCAGCGGCAACAGCTAAAGTTGTAGATGAGTTGTAAGGTGCAGTAGTGCTGAGGTGGCAGCAGAACCTAGCAGCAACACATCAAATTGACAGTGTGCATAGTCAGTATGGGTGGGGTTGTGTTCAGTCAAGTGTCAGTATGTGTGGAGTGGAGTTGTCTGACTGAATCCGGGTAGAAAACATTTTTCAATCTAGATGTTTTTGCCTGGATGCAGCACAGCCTCCTTCCAGGGGGAAGGGGGGTGAAAAGTCCATATTTTGGTGGTCCTCTGTGCAAACTGTACCACTCTCTGCAACATCTCCTTCTCTGCTACAGGGCAGCCAGCATACTACATAGTGAAGAGCGTGGTCAGGACACTCTCCACCACACAGGTGTAAAAGGATCTGAGGATGTCCGTGCCCAGGCCTGCCCTCTTCAGCTGGTGGGCTTTCCTCACAACAGCCATGGTGTTGGTATGCCAAGTGAGCTTGTCACTCAGGTGTACTCCAGGATACCTGAAGGGGACCCTCTCCATAGCTGTTCCATCAATTGGGGTTAGGTGCCAGTCCTACAGAAATTCACAACCATCTCCTTGGTCTGATGGATGGTGAGAATGAGGTTGTTGTTTTAACACCACTGTGCCAGTTCCTCTACCTCTCTCCTGTACACTGACTTGACACCTTGGGTAATGAGTCCAGCCACCACTGTATCATCTGCGCACTTTTCCACAAGATTGTTGTTTCACCACATGATTGAGTTGGTTCTTTCACTGGACCAGTTGTGCTGAAGATGGGGGCAGTGTTTTTCCAGAAACAGGTCTGGAAACATCTACCCTAGGGGGTCATTTTGTTGCTGCAAACATGCGCTCGTTCACTGCGGGTGCTGTCAAATTAAACATATTAAGCATGGAAGATGGTGGCATGCCCTCTTCAGATTGGTGGAGCTGTCCTGCCCCAAGTAGAAGAGTTTAAGCATCTTGGGGTCTTGTTCATGAGCGAGGGTGGGAGTCATGCGGTCGGTGTATTGGACCAGCGTGGTGATTTACCGGTCAGTCTACGTTCCTACCCTCACCTATTGTCATGAGCTGTGGGTAATGACCAAAAGGACAAGATCACGGATACAAGTGGCGGAAAAGAGTTTCTTCCGTAGGGTGGCCTGGCACTTCCTTAAAGATAGGGTGAGATCTTCAGTCACTCGGGCGGAGCTCGGAGTAGAGCCACTGCTCCTCTACATCGAGAGGAACCAGTTGAGGTGGCTCGGGCGCCTTTATCGGCACGCCCCACCGGGAGGAGACCGTGAGGAAGACCCAGGACATGCTGGAAAGACTATGTCTCTCGGCAGGCCTGGGAACACCTCGGGATCCCTCCTGGGGAGCTGGCTGTGGTGTCGGGGGAGAGGGAAGTCTGGGCATCCCTGCTTAGACTGCTGCCCCCGTGACCCGACCACGGATAATAGAATAGAACTTTATTGATCCCTTGGGAGGGTTCCTTCAGGGAAAGTTAAGGTTAAGTGGAGAGAGATGGATGGATGGATATATATTTTCAAAGAATTGTACATCTGGTCCATCCACAATTTTACAGAGTGACAAAAGTACATACAATGTTTTTACAGTGTGGATTGTAGTCCCTTGCTTCATTGAAATACTTAAAAAGTTTATGATTCATGAATGTTTCTATTTTTTGTATGCTATAGGTTGTTTCTCAGAACTGGACCTTTTTATAATTTATGTTGTTTGTATTTTTTATCAAATTATCAAATCATAGACTCCTCAAAAATTTCATTTGAGATGTAAATATTAACATCATTTAGATATTAATAAAAATCTGATCAAAACATACTTGCACCTACATTTCTGTGGGTTAAACAAACACTTGTCATCACTTGTAATCCAATATTTTGGTCACTCGTGTCATCGGCCTCTCCCCCTCTCACTGATCAGTCAGAGTCTGCATGCAGGTTGAGCATGTCCACGTGGACAGAGCAGTAAACACGCACTGGAAGCTCCTTTGCTATTTAAATTGTGATTGAATTCAGTAGGAAATGAGTGAATTTTAGCTGTCTTCTGAGCAGGATTACTCTGATCCTGAGTTATGAAGCCTACAACATGGGCATGTAACTGGTTGTAAGAGTTCACACCATCACACACACAAGATGACACCGTCATGAGTATGTGAGTTTGTGGAATATTTTATGTTGCTCTGAGTCTGAACTCCACAGGGAAATGTGCAGTTTGTCTCATCTGGTTGCAGTTCAATAAAGTGTAGTGGTGGTCTTGTGGCTTTTTATGCCCTAGTTGACAGATCCCTCCATACTTTGGTTAATGGTGACACGGAGCAGACCACGACAGTGTTGGCAATGCACACTGTGACTCGCTGCAGCCCCAGGGAGAACAAGTCAAACAAACACTTAAACCTTCCCTTGAGAGCCATGCTCTCTAACTATGCCTTTTAATGTCATGTATTTATTCTTTTATTTACTGGGATTGTGTCAGCACTGCTGACAAATTACTGAGGTAGAAGACATGGATACGGTGAGAGGTGTCACCTAGATTTGCATTAAGCAATTAGAGTCCTCATGCTCGCTCCCCATGCTGCGGGTAATTGCTAAAATATATTCTGCCAGAGAGACGAGGCTTTTTTCATCACAATGAGCTCTCTAACTCTCTAACTCTCTGAAACACACTCTTTCTCTCTCTCTCTCTCTCTCTCTCTCTCTCTCTCTCTCTCTCTCTCTTCCACCCTCCCTCCCTCCCTAATAAACAGGTTTAGAAAATTCAGACTCGAGGAGGCAGATCTGCATGCTTCTGGTCATGCAGATGACAGAATTACAAAGAGCAGCACACCACACAGCATGCTTGTGTGTGTGCACCTGCGTTAACCATGGGAATTTAGCATTCTGTCTTTGGGTGTGTGTGTGTGTGTTTTAATCTTCTGCTGCTGCATGTTCTATACATAATTATGTGCACAAGTGGGAGTGAATATGAGTGTCTGTTTCAGAGTGTGCTTAGCAGGTCGCTGTCTCACTGCATGCTGCAGGTCAATAACCCTTCTGTTTGGTGCTCTCCCGCTATTGTCACATACAGTTTTATCACTCCTCTGTGGCATAGTGCACGCCACCCCGATGAGAAGCAGATACACATCTTTTTGGCCTGCCCAGCAGGTCTAAACACACACGCATCGTAGAGTGTCCATTTATATTCACAGTAACAGAGTGACCTGCATTCAAGATTTGTTTTCCTTTTTATTTTTTTTAGCACAGGCACATAATCCGAGATATTTGGTTTAGTACTGGATACAGTTGCGCTCAGAAAGTCAGGAAGTGCACGATTAAGCATTAATTCTGTCACAATGACCTCATTTCCCTTGTTCAAACTGCCTCTGCGTCCTCTTGGCCTCCACCAGCCTTTGCGCTTCTCTTTATTATTATTCTCAATTATTGTAATAAAATGTAAAAAGTGGTTTATGTTGACAAGTGAAACCTATAGCAAATTACAAATGAATGTTTGATTGGTACTGTTTGTTTTTTGCTTAGCAAGTACGGGTGTGATGTTGAATATTTGTTCATTTGAGATATAAAAATTGACAGAATATAAAAAATTGCTTGCACGTACAATTTTTGACTTTACAGCTCATAAATCCTGTTGGAATTTGGTCACCCAGAGTGTTTAAAGCAGAAAATGCAATTTGTTTGAGTTATTTGTAATGATTGCATTGACAAGGATATTTATAAGTTGTTCTAAATACTTGACAGTAGTCTGAATAAAATAAACATCCTGAATGTTAATTATTTATGTATTTATCAATATTAGAACAATACTTTTATTCTGTAATTTGAACAATGTGTGAGCAAAAATAAAAACAAAACAAAAAAAAAAACAGCCCCTCCTCTCAGATTCTGACATACACAGTCTACAAAACTGTATGCAACTGAGTTATGTTAACGTTGATGCTAATAACAGTTTTTCTCCAGAGTCTCCTTCTCCCTCAACAAAGGGCTACATCCACGTCACTGTAGTTATGATCAGGAAACTCACAGCAGTTCATGTGTCACATTGTGTGTCTGTTCAGAGAGTGAAAAAGCCCATTTGATGTAGCTCATTAATGACTCCCTCTACGAATCGAACTAACTGACCTTTAGGGGCTTATATAGTGTATTAACCCAGATTAACCCTATTGTCTGAAATACACTACTGGTGAATGATGTGAAGTCAGTATTAAATGTCATGGGTGTTCACATTCCAGGAGTAATTATTCAGTATTTAAGGGTCTATAGTAGGGGCATAATGGCACATGACAGTCATGGTTCAGCACACTCTGCAGCTTGAGCTTCACTTCTAACACTAATCAGCATGATGTTCAGCTATAGGACAGAGTTAGCTCACATTAAATATTGTTGATAAATGGTCAAGCAAGTGGCATATGGAAAAATCTAACTTCCGTTTAAGGTTATTTTAATGCTGTGTTCTATGTCCTGTATCATGGCCATTCAGGGCACATACGTTACACCCCTAATCTGCTTCATGGAAAGCTAAGTTTGATGGCAAAATTTAAAAGCAGGACTCCCCAGACCATAATATCCACAAAATTGGCCCATTTGGGTTTGTTGTTTTGTGCCACAAATAATCAGATTTACATGTACCGATCTGTTCATACCACAGTAGTTTGTTTAGCACTGCTAAGAAGAATGATCCAAATACATAGCAGTTGCTGAGAACTGAATACACTAGGAACAATCCATTGCAATACATGTTTCCATGTCTGCACTTATTAGTCTGGTTTAATTGGACTCTGTTTCATTTTCAACCTTACGTTTACTTTTACATTTACGGCATTTAGCAGACGCGCTTTTCCAGAGCGACTTACAAAAGTGTTTTGCTGTTCACTCAGAATATCCTTAGCTAGTAGAAAAAGCTTGAATCTAGTGATTCCTCACGCTTAGATCCTGTTGAAACAAATGTCTTATGGAGTTAAGTACTCCTGAAACAGACAAGTCTTCAGTCTGTGTTTGAAGACAGTGAGGGACTCCCAGGGGAAGTTCGTTCCACCATTTTGGTGCCAGAACACACCCTTGGTGTGATTCATTTGACCACAACCTGTCTCAAGAACTAATCAGAACAATATATGTCTACTCCTGCTTTATTAAGGGAACTTAATAACAGTAAACGAGAGCAAACAGTCCATTATTTCTCATTTTCCTCTGCAATCCAATAACTGGGTTGATGAAGTCATAAGCCCCGCCCCCTCTCCCTGATCAGTCAGAGTCTGTATGCAGGTTGAGCCTGTACATATGGACAGAGCTGTAAACATGCTTTGAAAGGCTCCTTTAGTATTTAAACAGGGATTTCATTCATTTGGAAACTATTGAATTAGAGTTGGATTACTTGGTGGTAGATAGGGCAAGTCTTGCCCAGGTTACCCTGATCCTGAGTTATGAAGCCAGCACCATGTAACTGCCCACAAGGTGTGGATCCTGTGTTCTGAGAGTTAAAGATAGTAACAAAAAATATGCTTAATTCTGCTGGATAAGAAAGGTTGGAAAATTAGCATATACACATGAATATGTATTCCATACTTGTGGTACATAACCTCAAACAGCATTTGTATGCAGATCACAAAGGAGAAAATAAAACGTAAGGAAACGATTGTTGAACTATAAGAGATTAAGTGTTTCAGTAGCCTGAAGCATAAGGGAGGTACAGGTTAAGAGTCATTGTAGTAAAACATTAGAGCACGGGTTTTAGCAGTGAAATTTCATTCAGGATGAATGAGAAAGAGATATGAATATGACTCTCAGGCCATAGAGGAAGTCAGAGGAGGGACGTTGATGATTAAATTGGCTCTAAATGCCATCACTCTTGTACTAGTCTGCTTCCAATGGTTCTGTGTAATCGCTCACAGGGGAGTGAGGTGAGCATGTCATGATGACAGCATTTCCCATCACTCATCTATGCTGTTTGAGGAACTGTGTGTGTGTGTGTATGCTCATGTAGTGTGTGTGTGTGTGTGTGTGTGGTGACTAAAAATAGATTTGCATCTGTCCTTCCTCTTGCAAGCGTCTGCCTGTCTCTCTGGAATGTTTCAGAAGATGCCAGTTGTTTATGTCCAGGTTGCCCTACTTGACACCTAACTTCTTACAGCGTTTATGCTTTGGTGGTCGTAACGGCTAAGAAGCTTTTTCTGGTTTATTCCCCTAATCCAGTCCAGTAAGACCCTCACACTCCACCACAGCAGCAGAACTCTGCTAATGCTGCCTAAGAGAGCAGTCACAGAAAGGGCTAATTACACTAAATCTTAATTTTATGTTGAAGCGATTAAAAGCTTTGACACTTTGCCCTTCAGGGCTTGAATCTCTATCCCTGTTTCTTTCTGCAACGAATCTACTGAAACCTGCTCACTGATCAGTCTATAATGTGTGGATGTGCCATGTTTGGATGTAATGTCATGCAAAAATGTGGGCGGGAATTTATTGATTTAATTTGTAGGCATGACCGAGAGTATATCTTTGAATTTTAGCTGTATCAGTATGTGGTTTTTTTTTCAGTAATGGGGAACAGAGCTTGGAGTGTGTAATGCAGCTCTACAAAACAAACCTAAGCTTGTTGTGTTGAAAGACTAATGAATGTCTGCAAAATTTCCTGACCTGAAAGACTACGGCTCTATTAGCAGTGCTGTTTTTTTGTGTGTGTTTTTGTTTTTTTCCATCCATCAACCAATTGCTGTGCCTGGCTGGAAAATTGTGTGAGTTTCTTTTTTGAGATCAGATGCATCATAATACCCAGATACAGTCTACTTTTATGCTGTCAGAAAAAAAAAGACTTTCAGTAAATTATAGTGAAGTTTGGACATCAGTGGTGATCGGGATGAGGTGGAAAGGCTACCTTTGCTGCTCCTTTGCTATGAGATGGAAGTCTTCCCTTGTCGAATGAAACAAGGATGCAAGGTAATTCTCTTCAAATGCAAATTTTAATAAAACTGAGGGGTGGAATTAGCTGTGGGCTGCATACATTATACTGGCCTCAGTATCTGACATGGCTTTAGACTATCTATTTCAGTAGTTGGAGACAGCAGCTCATAAGAAAACAGCTTCTGTTGTTGAAAGATTAGAAGCTTGTCAGCATACCCTATATATATATATATATATATATATATATATATATATATATATATACAGTATATACACCCCCCTTTGCTAAAGCTGACGAGGCTTGTGATGTCCTGCACTGACCTGCAAACACAGCACCCACAAGTCCTCTTCCTTATCTCTGGAGACTTTAATCATGCTTCTTCATCCTTCACTTTGCCCACTTTCACCCAGTGTGTAATCTGCCATGCCAGAAACAATAAAGCACTGCACCTGTATCTTACCTCACAGCTCTCTGATCAAAATCTAATTGATCTTCTTTCTGTCTACAAACTCCTTCTACACAGAGAACCAGCATTGACCCACATAGTGAAGTTTTCAAAAAAATGCTATTGGAAGAACTCTGTGATCTTAATGGGGAGGACATTGACCATCTTACTCTATTCAGTGTGTCTCAAACAACAAGTCACGGATAAATTCTGACATAAAGCCACTCCTGAAAGAGAGGAAGAGGGCCTTCAGGTCAGGTGACAAGGATGAGCTGAGAGCTGTGCAGAGGGAACTGAGGGAAAAAAAGATGAGGGAAGGGAAAACAGCTACAGGAGGAAGCTGGAGGAAAAGTTACAGCATGAAAATATCAATGGAGTTTGGAAAGTCCTTAAAACCATCTCAGGCCCCAAGAAACCTGACTCCCAGGTGGACCTGACTTCAATCTATTTTTCAATAGATTTAATTACTCACCTGCCCCTCACCCCACACGGACATCCCTGCTTGAACCCTCACTCTGGGACACTACCTGCATGCTGTCCTCCCCCTTCTCAACTGCTCTCAGCTCACTGCCTCCCCTTACTGGCTCATTAGCTAGCAGCTCCAATCTGCCATTCACACACTTCAGTGCTCAGCCAGTCTGTGCTTCACAATGGCCCAGGTGAAGAATGAGCTATGAAAAATCATCAATATGAGGAAAAGTGTAGGCATCATTACAAAGGTCCTCAAGTTCTGAGAAGATCAGCTCTGTGGTGTAGTTGAGCACACGTTCAGCATGAGCCTGAAGCTGGGAGGAGTACCACACCTGTGGAAAACATACAAATGACCTAAACACCAACAACCAGTGGTGCTGATTTCTCAGCAGATTGAATCACTGAAGATGAAGGTCCTTATCTATCTTTGCTCCCTGGTGAGCACATCCATGGACCATCTTCAGTTTGCCTACCAGCCTGGCATCAGGGTGGATGATACTGTCATCTATCGTCTACTTTCTCACCTAGAGAAGTCCAGAAACACTGTGAGAATCATCTTCTTTGACTTCTCCAGTGCCTTTAACACCGTACAGGGCTGATGAAGGACACACCATAACAAGTCTAACTGGTTAATGGACTATATACTCACCACAGTATGTGAGGGCACAGGACTGTCTTTCAGACAAGGTGGTCAGCAGCACAGGGGCACTATTCGACTTCACCCTGTACACTGCTGATTTTATGTACAGCTTTCCTGATGTGTATTAGTGATTTTTTTTTTCTGTATTTATGAGTAATGTTGCTACAGTTTTAGTTTAGTGTCTTATTATAAATCCAGCCTCCCCAAGCATTTGCGATGCATTTCATTTGTTTAATTTTATTTATGTATTCATTTATTTATTTTAATATAATTTATAATTCTTGTATGTCTGTATAAAAGGTATGATACTTTGATTGGGGCAAAAACTGTCCAGATGTAGTTTTACACACCCCATGTATACAAACAAATTATTTGTTCTCCTTGGTTTTTCTCATGATGCCCTCAGTTCGGCTCAGCAAGGGCTCATCACTGAGGTCATGTGTGTTGGCATAAGGGAAGATTATGCTACTCCAGTGTTATACAGCATCACTCAAAGTATCTTTAGTAAACTCTATATTTTAAAAAAGTGTATGCCAAGGTAAATGTTGTTTTCAATTTCAGGGCACGTTTAATGTGATTTGAAGAGAAGAGACCCATGTATTGTGTATTGAGGAAAATGTAGAGCAAGGGCAGGCAATCCTGGTGCTGGAGTGCCAGATTCCTGTACAGTTTGGTGATTTCCCTGCTCCAACAGACCTCCTAAACCTGGCATTAACATGAATCAGGTGTGCTTGAGCAGTAACAGCACAAAACCGTGCAGGAATCTGGCAGTCCAGGCCTGGGATTACCCCTGAGCTACGAGTGTCTGTGTTAACTCTTTTCAAAGGTGTTTCCTAGTCCAGTGTCACTGCTAGATTACATAAGTCTTGGCTATATTTGCATTATGTGGTTTCTGTTCTGTTTGACAGCTTTATTTTACTCAACTGGAATCCTGTTTTTTTTTTTGTCTTCTTTCAGCAGTCTTCTAGTAGCATACCACACTCTTCTGGTGCATCATTTTATTTCAGTGTAAACCAAAGGTATTCGCTGTCACCTCCGCACACTCTTCAGTCTGTAAATAAACTCTCACCGTGACTCTCTGGGAGGAAGTATGCAGTGGAAAGATAGTTTATATAAATAATAACACGCATTGTGTTTTCTTTATTTAGTAGAACTCAGGCAAAGTTTTTTTTTGTATTCTTCACTTTTATTTTACACTTTGTTACATCATGCAAGAGTCAAGTACCTTCTGCACTTGAGAAATGGCATAAGAACAAACAGTTTGTTTCTAGTTTTCTCTGCAATAATAATAATGATCTCCTTTATACACTCATAAAAACAGTTACACACACAATTTTATATATATATATATATATATATATATATATATATATATATATATATATATATATATATATATAATTTCCACATCACACTGCAGTCATTCATGATTTTGTGGAACACAATGAAAGATTATCTCCACAGAACCTACTGTAAGAGGCCCTTATTAGGGACTCTTAAAATTGCTATAATTGCTTACAGGTGTTTAAATGGCAATTATTTTCCTATTTAATTCAATCTTTAAATGATTACCCTCCTTGTTCAATCCGAAACTGTTTTCAGAATGGCCAAATTGAGATGTATACACGGACATATTAAATCCCATTGAGCAGGCTGCATCTAAACATGGCTACTGTCCAGTATATGAAATTATTTATAGCAACTGGCAGGTGTTTAAATCTTACCTCTTAATTTTCTGGGGCATTTTTTATGGCACTTTGAAAATGCAAGAACATGGTCGATATCAATATTTCGAAATCCTCTTTAATTCATGAGAGAAAAGACTTTCTATTTGATCTATATTGTTTAAAAAAAAAGGACAACAACTATTTATGGGTTTATCTCTGTGGTCTGCCGAGTAGGATTTAATGCCGATTTATACTCGGAGAAAGTGACACTAAGGGAATTTGTTTGAGACTGTGTTTGTTAGTCTCGCCTAGAGTCCACATAAAACATGTTTGACTGGGAAGGTTAGATAAAATTGATGGTGCACTGGATGTTTATAAGTCAGGATTCATAGCCTGTCATCCCAACATCACTTTCTGCAGTTGGAACTGCTTTAGCTGGACTAAAGCCCATTGCTTTTCAAAGCTTCATGGGGAATTTCTTTAAAAAAGGGATGTTTTCAGTGACACAACGTTTGGACACTTCACATATTACACAGATTAAGTCTATTCTTGGGCTAAATTGTACAGTCAGTGGGGATCCTCCTTTGAAAGGAGGTTTAATATGTGTCAGGAACACCAGTCTCAGTCATTTGAGACTCCTATGGCGAGAGCTTTATTCCTGTTCATATGCTGATTCGCTACAGTTTTCAAACATGTAAAAGTATGAGCAGACAAAATGCAGCAGAACTCAATTTACTATGCTAATGCAGTGTTTTCTGTGTTAAAAGGGAAAGCTGTTGATTTCAGTATGCGAATTCAAATTTACATGCAGTTTTGTTCAGTCTTTGAGGGGTTACAAAACACAAGATGAGAAGTACAAAAGCAGTGGGTGGATATTATGCACACAGCTTATTTTCTTTCTGCAATTTACAATGGCTGACATTGTTGTTTCTCTCATCATTTTTAAAATGATACAGAGGTAATGGGGAACCTGACTAGAGTCTTACCATATACAGTCCCTTTGCAATTTGACTGTTGTATGATTATATTTGCTACACAATCAGTGTCCACGGTCTGATTTTAGTAAGCCTTGTACAGCAGTGGTCAGTTTGTACATAAAAGGTCACAGTTCTCATGACCATATTATGGTCGCTTCCATGCTGAATTACCATGTTATACTATCTGTTATGGACTATCTGTTTATTTTATTTAGGGCTTGTTAGGGAACCTCCAAGCATTGAATGAAACAATATCAACAGTGTTACAAATCAACCAGTGCAAATATTACCTGAACCCTCACTTCAACTTAAACAATAACTATACCCTCTAACCTGATCCATAATAGCATAAATTAATAACATAAATTAAAAATTAACCTAAACCTTACCATAAGTCAAAACCTAACCATAACCTAAACTTAACCCATATTATAAGCCTAACACTAACCATAACCATAGTAGAATATCTTTGTCTGCGTGAGATTCTATCCATAAATGCAGCAGTGCTGTATTCTCAATTCTTCAAATGCATTTTAGGCTGGCTTGTGTATTTGGTAAAACACCACCAATAATGAATGGGAATTTCACATGAGAAGCTTTGAAAAAAGCTTGCCTTTCTTATCAATGATTGTGAATAAGGCATAACCCTAACAGGCTACGGTGGAAGTTATCTGAGTGCTTAAGTCTCTTAGGGTTCCCATATTTTTGCAAGGTACAAAACCTTAATATTGCTTAAAATAATAATGCATGTATTATCTTTAACAAAATATTAGAACATTTTCATTCAAATGTGAATAGATTACTAATTACAGTGTCAATTAAAAACAAACAAAAAAAATCACTTTAAATGTAAGGAATATAAAATATGATTTGAATTTTAATTAAATTTAATTTACAGTATCTACAGTATTCTAATCATTTGAGGTGCACTAGTATGTTCATGCAAATTTTACATCTTACATGATATAAACCCTTGTATGTATGTGCAAGAAAATAAGTAAAACACGCAAAGAAATGAACTTAATTGGACTTAATTTTACTTTTCAAGTCCAACTGTATGTGGCTATGAAGCTTTGCATTGATATGTAGATTAATTCTGTAAAAAGTAGAACTGTTGTCTGCAATGTAGTCAAGATTCAATTAATACTACCCACTAAAACATTTGTAGTTTTTCAGCACAAATCATGATGATAATCTTTCTTGAAGTTAAATTTTTTTATAGCACACAACTATGATTGGAGTCATGCTTTGAAATTGTGGAATGCAAGAGTCTGTAGAGTTGATTTGCTGAACGGCATATTCTATCCTCTGATTTTCTACCAAGCAATGACAAAACAAAAAGAGTAAAAATTGGCAGCTAGAGATTACCCTGAACAACATATTAAACAGTGTGCAAACAGTACCGTGTTAGACATTCACAAGATATTGTATGCAAATTTATACAGTCTGCTGTCTGAATGGAAGATTAATGCAAACGATTAAATTAATGCATTTGATCACTTGAACAAACTCCACCAAAACGGCTCCAAATTTATCCACCAAATATTGCCCTTATCTCATCCTTCCAAAACCATTTCCACGGCTCTTATCAATAGCTCCATTCATTCATTTATCTTTTTCCTCTGCTCTAGGTAACAGCTATATGAATACACTCCTACACAAGACTCCATTTACTTTCCCTACTTATTCATGCATACACACCTTTTTTTTTTTTTTGCTCAAGGACGAAAGGTGCTTTCTAGGTAGCTCAGGCATTGTTGATGGTGTCCGCTGTGTACCAGTATTGTTCTAAAATGATAGGGAGGACATTTTCTGTGTTTCACTAGTCCTCATGAGCCAAAGTCATGTTAGTAAGGGCTTGATGTTTGACATTAACATGCATGTTCATCAAAAGGTAGGCCAGTAACACTTGGGTACAAATAGTTGCACCCCCAAACGACTTTTGGGATTGAAATATTGTTCCAAAGGAAGATAAAGGTTTCCAGACAAAATTAATTATATACACACAGATATTCTATGTCAGTATGGTGTCAGATATAATTCAACATGCTTAGATGTCTTGGAATGGATTTTTAGAGGCTCGTAATGGTGTTCCATGATAATCCATTCCAAGCAGCTTAAATATTCCCACTCAGTTTCTGCAGATTTTTAATGTAGAGATGGAGTGTTTTGGGAACATCCAATAGCATCCCACTCATTTTTGGCTAGTCATGGCAAAGTGTCTGCTGGCACTTCAAGGCAGGCTCTTGAGAGGCAGGACTATGTGGATGACATATGTTATCTTGTTGGAATAGCACACTGGAGTGTGCGTTCAAAAAAGGTAGGGCCACGGGCTGCGCGATCTCTTTAATGTAATGACGGGCTAATGTAAAGGTGATCTGGCAACATACAAAATTGCAGCCCACACCATCACACCAGTCCTTCTGGATATGTAATGCAGGACAACAAACTGTTGATCTTAGAGCTGACTGTGGTACCTCCACAAAAGCGAGAGGCTCATTCAATGGACTGTCCTCGGTATGTGCACATAATGAATATTGTGGTCAGCTGAAATGAATGAGGATGTCCAAAAACTGTATGTGACCGATCTGGTTTAGATGGCTTCAGTCAGAGACACTTTCTGTAGAGCCACATATTTGATAACAGATTTAGAATTTAGATTTAGAATTCCAAGGCAGCAAGACATTCAGTTGTATGTACATCAGAACTCAGAACCCAAGTCTGGGTAGGACAATCTTACTTCTGAGGACTTTATTCAGGCTCTAGTTGGAAGGCCATGGCTGCCTCAGAGTGAGGAATAAAATAAATAAGGCAGAGCTGGAACAGTCTTGAACAGTCCTGAAATGAGGCCCAGAGACCTGATGCTTATAGAAAACAAAACAGCAACAAAAAAGTGTGTGGTTTGGGATGCAGACGCAGGCTACAGAGATGGTGGAGAAATGGTCAGAAGGCCATAGCTGTAGATACCCAACCACAACCTGTGCCAAAGGTGCCAGGAATCCATTACAGGAATGTGCAATTGGTAGTGTACTAAAGTGGTTAGGTTGAATGGAAGAGCACATGCATTTGAGGCTGGAGGGATGAAATCTTGCTAGAATGGGACTAAAAACTACAATGAGACCAAATAAAAAGAGAAGACATCACAAATCTATCGAAGCCAATTTCCACCTGATAGAAAACAACTATTTTTAACCTGAAAATTACTGACAAAAACAAACAACATAATTTTGCAGACATTAGTCAAAATGTCAAGAAAATATGGAATTATTTCAATATATTCCTTCGAAATGTCAAGAAAATAACCCATTATTTGGACGGTTAAGAAGGTTTTGTTTTTCACCTATAAGGTTTTGGAAAAGCAAGGTTTTTAATAACATTGACAATATATTTATTCTGCCTTTAATAAAAGTGTTCCACTTGCTCCACTATTCCAGAAGCTACGGTTGTAAATACAGTAAACTCACTTCGTCACAAACAGATCTTTCTTATTGGAAGCAACAAATAAATTGCGATCAGCTGCATATGACAGCTTCTTTTGTCCTACTTTATAAAGCCTGAGATGGATTCTTCATTTAGTTAAAAAAAATAAAATAAAAAATCAGAAATGCATAGAAGATATTTTCTTTGTGAGATAACATCATATCATGAGCTACAGTTTTCTCTAACACAGGAAAACAGGGCTTTCTGTCTAACAGACATGTTGACCCTAGACCACCAGGAATAAATAGAATGTGAATAATATCTTGGTAAAATACCTGGAAAGGAAATGAATATAAATGTTATAAAAGAGCTCTTAACCTTAAAACACCTAGGCTGATTTCTGTTTTTTTCTTTATGTTCTTTTATTCACCAAACATTTGAAGTATTTGAAAGTATTTATAGGAGATGGTCACACATGCCTGAGGTTATTTTCAGTATATCCTAGGCTCCTCACATATGTCTTCATTTACGAATTTAGATATTTGTATAATCTTGACCATGTTTCAATCAAAAATTATTTACGACTACTAATTATGTATGTATTTATTTTTTTTTGCCTATAAGGCCTAAGAAACACTTTACTTCTCAGTTATCCTGATCATCCAGAGTGAAAATGCAAGACTTTTGATGAGTTATTTGAATGATTGGCAAGGATCTTTATAATGTATTGGCTCTTTATAGTGTAATGGCATTAATTATGTATTAAATATCAATTATGAATTAATTATCCCTTCTCAGGACTTTTATTTTAGGAAGTCTAGAAAACAGCATTTAACTGCCCACACAGCACAAATCTTGGGTTCTAAGAGTTAAGGATAACTTCAGCAGTGTGAGTTCAGCGTATCTCTGGAATATACTGCAGCACCTGATGCTTCACCATTTGTTTTATCAGGATTTGGGAAACTGGCCATTAACGTCAACACTTGGTTCTGTAGCAGTTTCGGAACAATCTGTTCAAAATATCACTACCGTTTTCTGGGACCTGTCTCACAAAGCACATTCACGTTTACAAGCTTATTGTAAACAAAATAGCGTGTCACTGCTCTCCAGTTATCTCCATCTGTATCTCCATTTTTGTTTTTGTTTTTTTTTTTAGTTTTCTTCATGGTTTGAACCATGTAGCTGCTCTGAACACTAGGCAAATAAATCTGGCTGAATAGACCAAACATGTTCTAAAACAGAGGTTCTTAACCTGTGCCACCCCCTTTCAGGCTCCGGTAAATTTCGCGACCCCCCTACCCCCGGGAAAAAACAATATCAGTAACTCATAAAATATTCCAAGCACTTTTCATCATATTTTCTCACTTTCTTTGTTTTGTTTTTTTTTCAGTTCTGATGTTTTGCGTCCCCACTTCCAATTTGACCTTCTAAAAAACGCTCCATTTTACTCCAGCCTGGATGACGTGTCGAGCCACAATGTGCATGAACCTGATTCAAGATTCAGATCAAAGAATGGAGCAGAACGGCGAGTGAGTCAGTTTGATTCAGTGAAAAAAAAAAACGACGTTCTGGAAATGCTCTATTTTAAGCAGCAGTGGGTGTGACAAGCCATGTCCTTCATGCGAGACACTCCATCAAGACTGAGAATGATAGTGTGAAAAAGTTTAGCGCTTAAATCTGATTCATCACACATTTAGCTGACAAAACGTCTTAATTAGTGTCACGTTCACGATCCCCCTAGAAGTACACTGTGATGCCCCGGAGGGTCGCGACCCCCAGGTTAAGTCAAATAAGCTCTTATTTAACATTCACTTCCATTCACTTCCATCCACTGTTTAGAGCCCCTGTCTTCCCTTCTGGTCACTGTTCTGTTTGTTTCCCATGTGCTTCTTAAAACGTGTTTTGTGTAGGTCTTGTCTCCGCCCTTGCTCCACCCATTCTCATCTGTCACATTTGTTACCCTGCCTATGTCATCCAGTCCCAGGTGTGTGTAATCTTGTCTATGCATTTAAGGTCCTTTGTTTGTCAGTCCTCACGAGCCTTGTTTGTTCCTCAGTGTTCGTGTGTGTGTGTGGGGAACACACTGTTATGAAATAAACCCCACACACATCCCAGACAGTGTGCCAAAGAGCATAGAAGCCATGATGAAAATGACTCTGGGGAGCGTGTGACATTACATCATTGTGGCCATATTTATCAGTAATAAACTATAATAAATTAACAGAAATGGGTTTTCTCTTCTTGGCATGAAAAGAGTGATTAATAGCCACGCTTGTGTGGTTGGCTGTGTTTGACACTATGTACCGAGGTGCCATAATCACAAACCTATGATTCAGTTCCAGTTTCACAAAGCGTGGATATTTTTGCGGAGAGCATGGAAGGAGTTTCTCCTTTATGTACCTGGAGCATTTTTTGTCAAGCATCTTTGTGCTCGTCATAGGAGCCAGTGAGCCAAGAGTGCACTTATGACTAAAACATCTCACAGATCAGTGGGACATGAGATCTATTTAAGTGACCTCCACCCACGGCGAAAAAGAAGCAGGATGGGGTTCTGTGGATTCTCACGATATGGCTTTCTGGAATCCTGACAAGCAAGCAATAATTACTTATATATATATTATAATGAGCCAAAAACAGACTTGTATTACAGGCAAAATATTATCAAATAAAAATCAATTTTTCTCTACAGAAAAAGGAACCTTTCAGAATGAACACGTTAACATTAATAACCTGGAAATATTGTGTTTATTTTTTTCACGAATTAACATATTTTCGCAAATTTGGCCCAAACTTCCTCACATAATTAACTCCTTAAACACAGCCTAGTGACATATTAGTTTAATTTACCATAATTAAAATTGAACCTTACTGACATAAACCTGTAGTGAAGCTAAACTGAGATGAATAGTCTGTTATCTGGGAATTTTCTGCATTAAAGCTTCTGTGTCTGAGCTTTATCGTGTTTGATGCTAAAGCTCTCCCTTTAGCGTTTACTCAGCAAATGAAGAGATTCGATTTCAAAACTACAAATTCATTAAAACTACACTGAGATAAAAAGGAGTGAGACATAGACCCTAACTAACATTACTTCAGTATACCTGAGTATTAGAACAGAGGTGTGGGGGTGCAGTGTCCCCTACCTGTGTAGGAGTAGTTTGACCAGAGGAGGAGGGGTCCCCCCTTATGAACCTGGTTCCTCCCAAGGTTTCTTCCTCCAGCTCTGAGGGCGTTTTTCCTCGCCATTGTCGACCATTGGCTTGCTCACTAGGGGGTCTATTTCTTATCCTTTGTTCATGTGTTAACCTTTTCATTTTTTGATTTCTGTGACGTTTGAAGAGCGCTATACAAATACATTTGGTTTGATTTGGAGACTGCATAGCCAGTTTGCTATGCACACTACACAACACATTTATTTGTCTCACAATCATGTTGTGGTCAATATTATTGATTTTTTTTAACTACATATAATTCCATTTTATTGCTCAGAGATGTTTAATGTCTCATTGTATTAAATCTTGTATCTATAATTAAAAATGTCTGTTTTTAAGAATGAGTACAATTAGTCAAGATCTCAATAATAGCAAATTGTGCATATAATTATTCACCTTTTTCTTTTTTTTTTCATTGATCAAAAGCCCTAAAAATTATTTTTGAAATTGAGAATACTCACCTAACTGGGCAACTGAAAAAATAAAGTTATGTATAGGTCATTAAAATGATCCAACTTCAGAAGAAGTAAAGATCTTTGAGTTTTTGTATGTGTTCGCTAAACCTTTCCAAACATTTACAGATCTTATTCATTACCTGGTTTATCTAATGAATCGTTCATTAAAGTAAATCCAATAAAGCTGCTGGTAGAACTGAACAAATCCATACAGTAGCTGGAAATCACAGAGAAGGCTGTGAAAATCCTGGGTTGTTCTGTGTTCATATATGTAGTAATATTCATACTTTTACACTGTTTCTATATTTATTTATTCTTTATCTCTTAATCTAATCCCACCTTGTGTTTTTCTAATAGACTAGCTGCGTGTTAAACATTATGTTTGAAATGTGAAATGCTTTCTTGCCTTTTCCGATAAACTGATCAATTTGCTTCCCTCTTTTTTACACTGACTCACTTTGATAATCAATAATCCTGAAGTTATAGTTGGTGGAACTCATCTTGTGTGTCAGTGCCATCCTGTTGTTGTGTTTTTTTCACTCCTGCATAACAAAGTTCACACATCAGTGAGGACTGATCTCATTTTACAAGGCTTATATGACTTTTAGCTTAACTGAAATTTACACACCTCTGTGGGACGGCATGCCCTCCAGCAAAACCGTTTTAACCCTGCTGAGCACTTGTGGATTAACGTTCCATAATGTTCTTTCATATTCAAACCTGAATTGAATTGTCTGCCACCTGTCTTGACCTGAAGAAAACCTTGCTCTGAAATTATTTCCTATGAGTGAACATAGGAATCATAAAATGCATATGTAAATAGAATATAATTTTATTTATTTATATATATATATATATATATATATATATATATATAATATTAAGCCAGACTACAGAGATGCTACATGCAGTGATGGGTCATTGTTCTACTGCTGATTGTTGCCTTCTACAGAATTTCATTAGAGCAGATGCCCCAGCCAGTGCCATATGTGTCAGGTCGTAAACCTTAGATTACCGGCGCATTCCGCTGGTGGCTGCCATATGGTCAGATTTAGAGAAGGACCACGAGTTCAGCTCCACCAGGACCAACAGATGAGAACAAGTTCTGTGCTAAATTAATGTCTACCCATTGCTATGTATAGACTCAATTAAAAAGAGCAGTCTAATTACTAATGGTTTGCATTTCACTTTCGACCAGTGACACCACTTACTCTAACCCCCCCTGGTATACGCCACTGCATCCTGCTCCTCTGAATTGTTCTGTTCTCTCACTCTTACACACTCAAACTGCTCATTTCATTTAAGGCTACATTATCGCAAGCATTAGGGCCATTTGGATTTTGGTAATGGCTGTAGTTTGGTAGAGCCCCATGGTGTCATAAATGACTTGGAAACTAAGAGGGATATTTTTTATTAATATATACAGTGCCCTTTACAATTATTGGCAATGCTGGTTAACATATGTTAAAAGCTTTAAAATGAATTCTTTTTTTCCACAGAATCACTTGTTCCACAATTATTGGCACCCATAACAATACCTAGAAAATAACTGTAATCAGGGTATTTCTGTCATTTCTAGTGTAGTTTATTAAGTTAGAGTATCTAGGAACATTTAATTTGCCCAGGGATACTCTTATCCTCTCAACATGGGAAAGACAAGAGAACACACCATTCAAGTAAGGCAAATGTGTGTCAACCTTTATTCAGCAGGCAATGGCTACAAGTAAATAGCCACTGTTCTACACCTGACCATATCTACATTCAGAGGAATTATCAAGAATTCTAAAACAACTGGAACAGTAGAGAATAAGCCTGGGTGAGGACGCAGGTTTATCTTGCCAACACGCACATTGAGGAGGAGGGTAAGAGAAATAAAAAGGTCTCCAAAGCTCACTGTAAGTAGTAGAATCAAAAAGTAATATATTGGGATCACAAAGTCTCCATAACAACCATAAGTATGCAGAAAAGCATCTCATACCGACTGTGAAGTATTGGTGGGGGGGGGGGTTCGGTGACGCTGTGGGCCTGTTTTTCTTCCAAAGGCCCTGGGAACCTTGATAGGTTGCATGGCATCATGAACTCTTTGTATTACCAGGACATTTTAAATCATTATCTGGTGACTTGAGCCCGAAAGCTGAAGAAGGGTCATCACTGGGTATTTCAGCAAGATAATGACCCTAAAGATGTGGTCAAATCTACACAAAAATTGTTCATCAGACACAAAATCAAGCTCCTTCCATGGCCATCTCAGTCCCCATACCTCAATGATTTAGAGGGATTGTGGAAAGAGAAATGGATAAAGATGTTGTGAAATGTTATAGGAGAAGATTAACATTAGGGTCGCCAATAGTCCTTGACACAATTATTAAAACAACTATTTTATTGTGTATAAAATGACTTTATTAGAAGCCTAAGAACATATCTTATTAAAGGGTGCCAATAATTGTGGAGGGTGCTGTATAGATCCTGGTATTCTGTAACTTTTGCCATTCTCTACCAAACACATACAGGGGTTGGACAGTGAAACTGAAACACCTGGTTTTAGCCCACAATAATTGATTAGTATGGTGAACTAGGGCCTCCTTTTGCGACCAATACAGCGCCAATTCATCTTGGAAATGACATTTTTTGCACATAATCCGGGTTAGCACCTGAACATCCCTTTCAGGCAGCTTCCTCTTGCGTCCACAGTTAATCCTGTTGGATGTGGTTGGTCCTTCTTGGTGGTGCTGACGTTACCCTGGATACCGTGGCTCTTGATACATCACAAAGACTTGCTGTCTTGGTCACAGATGCACCAGCAAGACGTGCACCAACAATATGTCCTCTTTTGAACTCTGGTATGTCCCCCATAATGTTGTGTTCATTGCAATATTTTGAGCAAAACTGTGCTCTTACCTGCTAATTGAACCTTCACACTCTGCTCTTACTGGTGCAATTAATGAAGTTTGGCCACCAGGCTGCTCCAATTTAGCCATGAAACCTCCCCACACTAAAATGACAGGTGTTTCAGTTTCATTGTCCAACCCCTGTATAACAGTACAGGTTTTCTACAGTTTTGAAGGTACCATAGAATGCATTTAGTCAGTACCAAAGACATTCTCCTGAAGTGACTGTTGCCTTTTTTTATGTCACAGCTTTAGGCGTGTGCTGTGTACAATTTTTGGAGTTATGTTGATATTAAAATTCAACAGCAGTAGAAACAAGCACTCTCCCTTCAGTGCTCCTTCAGAAGCTCCACCCCCTACTTATATACATGTGCAAATTTTTCAAAATACAACATTCAAAACATTCCAGAGTAAAAACTAGTTTTCTTACTTTGTACATTGGCAAATTAACAGACTTGTCCCATATTGCTTCCTTCCCGAGCAGTAGAACAACTGGCTAACATTAATGGACTTGGCACACAATGCTTCCTTCCCCACAGAACACTGCTGGCTAATGTTAGTGGATTGAGCCACATTGTTTTCTACCCTGGCAATAGCACCACCAGGACCATCCCACATCAGTTCGTACTCCAGTGAAGGAACGACTGGCTAACAAACCAGTTCAGATTTACAAATGAGACAAAACAATACTGACCAATTCTGTGAAACAGCCAGTCAGTGATGCTCACCTATTAAGCAGGAATAGAGCAACATCCTCATCTTTTGTCATACTTTTCAGCATTTGGTGCTTTTTTAATAGTGCAAGTACTTAACCTTGTTTTTTTTTTTTCTAATTTTGTTGATTCTTGTATGTGTGTACAGTGCATGCTATTCAACATGTAGCAAGTGTCAGATAAACGGTCACCTCTGCCTGTCCACTTCCATCCTCTAGTGCACAAGCACAAATGCCCCCTGTTGCTGATTGTCTGGAATAGTGTTGCATAGCTCTGTCAAGCCACTTTGTGGCCAGGGCTGAGTATCATCATTGGACTGGATAATATGATTCATAAATTAAACTGCCATATATTTTATATTCATTACATTTAAAAAGATTTCAAGCTGTTTTGTTTTTAAAATGGATACTGTGATTAGTAAGCTATTCAAATTTGAAGCAAAAATTTAAAAAATGGTCTAATGAGATTATGGAATTCAGAGTAAAACAAACATCTTGAAATAACACTGTGTAATGAATATTAAAAAAATGACATTCATTTATTTATTTATTTATTTATTTATTATGGCTGAGTTTATAGAAGAAACTTTGCTGCAGCACTCCACCAATTTGGGTCTTTTCAGTTCAGTCTTGGTTTCATCAGGCCAGAGAATCTTGTTTCTCACCATTTGCTGGATGTGCTTCGTGTTGCAAGAGCATTTTAAGACATATATCAAAAGATTAAATATTGGAATAAGAACTTGTTGAATTAATATACATTGACATTAATTTTCAATGTTAGGTTGTGATTCAGCAATAGCAACATGAGATTTTGTGGCTTTGTTAAGTCTTTTATACAAGTGTGTTAAGCAATCAGTTCTGAGCTACATATCCTGTGTCTGTGTTTTAATATTTTCCAACTTTGACCTTGACTGTTTCTCAGTCTCTAGTCATAGATATGCCTGCATAAATAATGCCTGCCTGTTCCCAGCCCCACCCTCTACCACAGTCTATGATCACAATTACTGGAATCAAACTCACAGGAGTATACATGCATTTTGCAAAAGGTAGAAAGCCTGAGCTCCTTGTTTTGAATTCATGCATTTGAAAACATGCAGAAAATCAGAGAAGTGTAAATGCCTTCTATGGTACTACACATCTGAAAAGCACTGCAGCGCCTTTGAGGCAGTGGTGTCTCTGCTGTGAGTTTGTGCTCACAAATACACCCTTGGGTGACACTGCAGGCACACCACAAGCATGTTGGCAGAATCCAGACAAAAGTCTGCCTGCCAGATTGCCACAGAGACTCTCCAGTTGTGTGTGCAACACACACACACACACACACACACACACAAACAGCCTTGTAATACTGTCTTTGTGTGTATGTTGGACAATATATTACATGAAACTACCTAAACTTTATCTGAACTTAGGGAAATGTTTGAAATTGGTCACCTTATTTCAAGATTGTGACCACAGAAAAAATCACATAGCCTTCTCGTGGCAACCAATAATACGTCCCTACATCAAAATTTGTTTTTCGGACATGTGAGGACACTAGGATTAAATACGTCTCACGTATTAAATACATCTAATCCCCACTAAGAGAGTAAAACAATTTGTATGCACAGACACAGAGACAGTGAGGACAGCTGTGCCTATGCCAAAGCCAAATAATGGAGGCACTCCAGTGGTGAAAAGATGCCCAGGTCTTCCTTCCTAAGGGATGCCCAGTGCCAGCCTACCCATGGAGGGTTCATTCTACCTGGGGAAGAAGAGCTCCCTGTAGACATTACAGAGCTTGAGAGAGCCTGGAGGAGAGCCTGGGCAAGCATAGAGATGGAGCTTGGGACACTTGAGACATGAGACAAAACTCATTCAGACACTGTCCGATTTGGGGTTTTGCAAAAAGAGAACAAACCAGCCCTGTCTGTGTGGGCAGACTATGCATATTATATTTCTGTCACGTACTTTATGCCTATATACCTTTAGCCTATAGAGGCTACAATCCAGAGTTACCTTAAGCTTAGATGCTGGCAAATAGAAACATCAGAATGGATACCTTGATACCCGATGCTCAACATACTGCATCAGACCTTATTACCAAGATATAGTATGAATATAAGTCTTTAATGAGTTAAATGCTCTTGAAAGAGAAGGTCCTCAGTCTCCATTTTAAGACAACAAATGACTGTTGTTTGGACCCCCAATTTGGTGCCAAGGCAGAGAAAGGTCTGGATTCTTGCCTTCCATGCATCTTTAGGGATGGTGTGTCAAACCGAATTGTACTTGAAGGTTGAAGGGTTCTTGGTACAGATCAGGTTTGACTATTGCCATCAAGTACGGAGGGTCCATTTTTGGCTTTGTAGGCCAGGATCAAGGTTTTAAATCTGATGTGGGATCCAGAGGAAGCCAGTGAAGGGAATGTAGCAAAGGAGAATTGCATGGCTAAACGTAGGAAAGTGAGCTGGGTCTGGATCAGCTGAAGGGCCTTGATGGCATGCATAGGAAGGTCAACAAACAGGGAGTTGCAGTAGTCAAGTCTTGAAATAACAAGTGACGAGCACCTGAGTGCCTCTCTAGAAACAAAAGGTTGAATTCTCCAGGTGTTGTAAAGGAGAAACCTGCATGACCAAGTCAAGTTAGTAACTGGAAGCTTTCTGCTTCTGCCCGTCGAGTGACCAGCGAGTTCTCAAAAGAAATGGCAAGATTGTGTTGTGGATTCCAGGCATTTAAAGAAGTTCAGTCTTGCTGAGTTTTGGGTGATGGGCTGCTGTGCATGATGAGATATAAGCGAGGCGATACTGAGATGCAAGGTGAAACCTGAGCGTCAGGAAATGTGAAAGAAAGAATGAGTGGAGTGTCACCAGCATAGCAGTGGTAAGAAAACCCATATCACTTCACCTAGAGAGTGAATGTAGAGAGAAAAGGACCACATTTTATTTGTAATATTTTCCAATAATATAAGGAGATCATAAAAACTGAGTAATGAATCACCAAATAATGTCTCCATCTGTTAACAAACACATGCAATATTATTTCCATGTGATTCAGTTTTAAGATTGAAGTAAAAAAAAAAAAGTGTGTGCAATGGCATTGGTCCACCGTGTTTTATCAAGTCCAGAGTCAACTCAGCATCTACCAGGAGATTTATTGAGATGCTGATTCCCTTATTTTAGCAGCATGTAGTTGCTGCCCACAGTGCCAAAATGTCTTGTATACTTTGTGTAATTTTAGATGCCATGAGAATTTAGGGGTTATAAGCTATACTGATCATAAACAGGAAATGCACGAAATCTTCCCCTTTAGGTGTAATGAATGCAAAAGCAAACACAAATTCACAACATGCTTGTTAAATTGAAGGGAAAACAGCACCAGGCTGAATTCAGTCTATTTCTGTCAGAGGAAACAAGTTGACCCATCTGACCCCACTAAGCCGCGCTAACAAAATTTCAGTCCCATTACAACTTCCTCCAGAGCTGTGGTTTTCACCCAAGGAAATAATGAAAGAATCATATTCTTACATTATATTTTTTGGATCTGTGTAGCTGAAGACATTTTTTTTTTCCCTCACTGCCCGTAATTAACCTGCAATAGGACACCAAGTGTTGTTAACCTTTAGAACCCAATTTTTCAACAGATCTTGGTCTTTTCAAATGTCTTCAAATGAGATGTAAACATTAGCAGAATATAGATATTTGTATGACTTTGATCATAATTGGATCAAAAATGTACTACAAATGTTGGTGTTTTTTTTTTCTCTCATAAGGACTAAATATTTTTTCACTACTCATGATCACTACTGTTGGAATGTGATGATCTTTGAGTTGAAAATGAGTCATTTAAGTTGTTCCTGAGATATGAAGCCTAGAAAAAGGCATGTAACTGCCTGAAAAGTGCAGATTCCGGGGTTCTAAGTGTTAAGTAAAAGTTGTGGTGTTATGAGAATGTAAAGTTTTTAATTGTTCTCTGTTAAAAGAAAAAAAGCTTTTATGTGAATGGGAATGAAGTGCTTTCTAAACCTCTTTCACAGGGTTTTTTTTATTATTATTATGGGGGGGTGGGATTGTGTACATTCCTTTCTTTACATTAGGAATGTTTAAAATTTGACATGTGTGTGTTTCCATCGCTCAAGCACTTTTCAAAACCGTTAGTTTGTCTCTGACTGACGGCCTTCGTAATATGTCAGGCTCTTAGTTCATCTCGCTGTAACCCCGCAGGTGGTGTAATGAAAAGTGGCACGGCCCAAATTCCCTCGCCAAACAGACGTGTTGCAAATCATTTATAACCAAGCCAATCCTTTTATGTGATTTATTCCTCTTAAGATGATGAAGAGGGATTACTCCAAGAATTAACAGCCACTGTTTAGCAGAAGTGTGTCAGTTTTTCAAGAGGACACATTGCTGGCACACTGGCTGAAACCTACAAACTAACTAGTGTTTAAGCAGTAATATAGCGGTAGTCACGCTGAGCTTGAAGTAAAGTGACAGCTGTCAGGGGGATTGGTTCTGGTTAGTGTTGACCCTCCTTCTGACATGAGAATATTAGCCACATTATGCAGGCTAATGAGGTAAGTGATTAGAAATTTGGCCTCCCTCTGTTACCACTCCATTAGCGAGCCTGGCATTCACAGTCATTTGTTTCATTTCAGTGTTTTCTGTAACTATGATTTATTAATGACAGACAGATAAAGTGCTAGGGCTGGGACGGTACAATGTGTGCTTTGTGGATCAATGAAGATCTGCACAGCCATCATACACCTGTGAGGTCACCACATCATTAACCCTCCTGTTATGTTTGTTTCATGTTAACTAGTTTTGTGTGGCCAGTCATAATCAAAAATCCCATGCCCATTAAAAGTGATAATAAATTCAGTTACACTGCACCCAGCAAAGACTTTCTTCCATTTACAGAATTAAAAACATCCATTTTTTTTTTTTTTTTATACACAGTACCTTAACTGAACAATGATGTATGTATAGTGTATGTATAGGTTAATGTGTATATTTAGACGCATATACAAGTGCATCTCATTACATGTTCATTACACAAAATGACATTTCATTGTTTTATTTTTGTTGTTTTACTGTTATTCAGTTTGACTTATACCTCATCTAAAAAAAAAAAAAAAAAAATATATATATATATATATATATATATATATATATATATATATATATATATATATATAAGCTTTGGTACTAAACTCAGATGTATTTTTTTGGTTTAAGAGTGGGTACTGTGATTTGTAATTATATATATAATTACAAATCTCAGTACCCACTTTTAAACCAAAAAAATACATCCGAGTTTAGTACCAAAGCTTTTCCACTAGGTTTTATATGCACAGAACTTCAACAGTACAATATCTATGGCGAATGTATGGCTTACATTTAAAACATATATACTCAAGTATTTATTTTTTTCATTTTTTCCTTGTGAGCAAGGGACTTGCAACTAAGTTTTCAATCCCCCTTACACCTGTGCAAACAAACTTGATTTGATTTATAACATGAAACATGCTATTACATGATAAATGTGCTATTTATCATGATCTCCTTAGTATTAACATTTAACTTTATTTATTTATTTATTTATTTATTTGGCAGTTGTACATAGTAACTAACACTTTTGTTGTGTTCCTTGTGAAAACAACCAAAAAAAAGTATCAGTTTAATTTAATTAACAAATAAAAGCCATAGGCCTAAAATTGCACTTAAAAACCATATTGCAGAAATCATGTTTAAGCATACAAAGTAACATCATTAACACCTAGGAGAGTGTTTGCAAAGGGAAGAGCAGAATGATTTTTGTAACTTGGAGGCAGTTACACAGTCAAATTTGAATGATTATTTAGAGTTTCCCACTTCCAGGCAGTGTTGGTTGATGTTTACTATTGAGTTGCATAGGTAAGTGGTTGCTGTGGTACCCCATGGTTAAGTATTAATAGTGTACTTGTATCATCTGAAAACAAGAAAGGTGTACAAACCTCTGTATCCCGTTCATTCCTATGAAGAATAAAACCAGAAATAATCCCAGATCTCACAAACTGTCACTATATCAAAACCTGCAGAATGAGGTTTTCTTTTGTGGTGAGAATGAGATCTGACCTCAATATCAGGGTTAATCCATAAGTTTGAGCTAAATAGTTCTGCATGTATAGATTAACCTTGTGTTTTGTCCAGAATATTGCATCTTCTTATGGTATTTACTTTTTTTTGCTCCTTCCCCAGACAGAACTGACCAATAAGAAGAGTTTTCAAATTGTTTGTTGTGATGTTTCATAGTAGGCTTAGACTTTTCCTTAGACTTTTCCTCCAAGATCACAAAATTGGACAAAACCAAGTGTGTTCTACGTGTGTTCAGATTCCCTGTTTGGAAAAGTAATGGAAGATCTTGATAATCAAATTAAATTAAACAAGTCCATTTTAAATTATAAAAAAACAATAGGAGGGTTAAATAGTTCTGAATTAAGAAAAGCAAGTTTAAACTGCAGTCATTTTGTGTTTATTTGTGGTTGAATTATGTACTGCTGAACACGAGGGCTCCTTCTGTACAGATTTACACAAGTTTGATGATTAGTATGGACTATTAAAAATAAATGTAGGTCAGCTCTTGTTTTGCATTGCTAATTTCAAGGTTTATTTTGACAGAAAATAACAGTATTTTACTCTTATCCCCAATGTTCATCACTATTAATATAAGCTACTGAGATTCTTTTACATGATCCCCCTTTTATAGCTCTTAGTGAGAACCTCACTTGGCTTCCTCTGAAAATAATTAACCGAGACTCAAAATGGATAAGAGGAAAAAGGCTGCAGGTCTTTCACCTTCTAAGTGTTTGTCCAGTTAGGACTACCTAGACAGCCAATGGGGCATGGGAGGTAACGGATTAGATGTCTGACCTCCTTAAACAGACTGGCCAGAGCCGTTCACAAAGCTGTGAGTCTTTTATGAGGCTTCAGCTTGTTAAAAAGAGAGGAAGGTGACTTCCACATACCATAAAATTAACATAACTCTGCTTAGTGGTGCTCTATAAAACAGCACTGCCTTTTCTGAAAGATTGTGAGCACTTAGTGATGAGGTTTTCGTAAATGAGAGGAGGGTAATGTAGCTGTTTGTAGTCATTTCTAAACATGGCAGTCCGGTATGCTCAAATACATGTATGTGGATTAGAGAATAACACACCGTGTTGTTTTAGAATACATGAACCTACAGGAGTTACAGCAGCCCTAAAGATGTATTTCATCTTTCATAGGGGGGTACAGTAAAACTTGTCATTGAGGGGCTCTGAGGCATGCAGACTATATAGCCATGCAGAGTACAGAATTAAATGATGAAATTTTATGATCTGTTAAATAAGATTGTGCTGCAGTATAGGAGCCAATCTCAACTAGTTTCTCTGTACATGATGAGTATTGAGGCATTATTGATGTCTTATATTAATCACCATATCAAAAACTCACTCAGCCTCACTCTGGCTTGCTTTACACAATTCGTTTAAAAAAAAAAAAAAGAAATGGTGAACATCACACAATGTCATTTCTTCACAGATTTCCGTTGTGAGAGAGCACACGGTAGGTGATTAGACAACAGGCACAGCTGACAAATTCCCTTGAAACACCAAATCTTTGATGCTAAAAGATAAATTAATGAAAATATCGCAGGCAAATGCGTGGCTACATGAGCTGGAGCTAATATGTAACATGTCTACAAACTGACACCTGACTTACATTTAAATAGTCAAACAGTCTTTTTGAAACCCATAACAATCACTCATCTTCCATCAGTATGATTTGGCCAATTGCTGATACTAATCAGGGTGGGACTGGATGCCACACTAGCCTTCACCGGCATTACTCTGCTGATACTCTTTGTACTGGGCTTGTGGTGGACTCAGGTTAGTGGTTACAGTCTTTACACTTTCTACAGACATGGAGACTGGCAACATTCAGTATAGATTTCAAGACTGACTACAAAGGGTTACTGCAGCCATGTCAGAGGTTCACATTACCATGGTTATCTGAGGATCTGCGACATCCTGTGACCTCAAGCACAGCTGCAGCAACTCAGGAAATATGAATCATACAGTGTAATCTGATCAGCTCAGGATTGACTAAATTATCATCTGATCACTGATACATATATTTAGGCCGACAATCAGTCATACAGATAGCAGTCATGCCATTTCTTTGACAATATGCCAGCTCATTCACCTCTGTGGTCCACTGGATGCATTTTACCCCCATAAACCTCAGATATTTTTAACTTATTTTTAATGATTTATTTTGTTCTATGAATTTTTATTGGCCTGAATAACATTCAGTTACATCATTGAACATCTCTTACTAGAGGACTTCGGAACGAGCTAAAGCTTTTTGGACTAAAATAAGCAGTTTTTATTTATGTATATTTCATCCCTCTGTAGTTTTCTAGGCTTCATAACTCAAAATCAGAGTATCCTCTTGTAATCCTACAGACTACAAGATTTAGCCCATCACTGTGTGACGAATTATCAGAGAGTAATCCAGCTAAAACTCACCTCATTCCCACTGAACTATATTCAAGTTCAAATGCCGAAGGAGCTTCCAGTACACGTTTACTGCTCAATTCATATGTAAATTCTCAACCTGCATACAGACACCAACTGATCAGTGGGGAGGTGAAAAGGTGGTGTTAATGACATCACTGACCCAGATATTATAGAAGAAAATGAGAAAGGAGGGTCTGCTTGCTCTTTCACTGCTCAATGTTCACATTTGAGAACAAAAGTCCTGAGGGGATAACACTGACGCATACATAAATAATAAAAAATAAGAAGGCATTTTTTTTACCATTTTATTTGGACTGTAGTCAATTTATTCTATACTTGTCAAACTACTCATTACAAATATATATATATATTATTTTTTATTATTATTTATATATTTGCATTTTCTGATAAAAAAAACACTCTGGGTGACCAATTTCCAACAGCACCAATTTTCCAAATTAGCACAAGTATCAAACATATTCAAATGCCTACAAATATTTAAATTCTGTAATGTTGAAGACAAATTTGAGTAGACTACAATCTCCTGACAATATCTAGCATGTGTGACTGTCTCCTATAATTATTTTTAATTGGTAAATAAAAATGTCAAACAATGAAAACATCCCACCAATTTGGGCCTGGGTTCTAAAGGTCAATTTGTCTTTTAGGAAAGCAGACTGACACAAAGTGTCAAGTGCGAGTAGACAGAACAAGGACGAGGGTGCGGAGGCAAACGCTGGGGTTAGGATTTAATTAAGAAACAAAAAGTACAAAACAAATGAAACCAACTGAACTACTAAACAAGTGACTGACAAACATAACAGAAAACAAACCAACAAACCTACAAACTGACACACTCTACACAAAGTTGGAAAACAAAGCCAGACAGCAAAAAAAAAAAACATGATAGAAACAAAAGGACTGACCCAGACAGACTGAGACAAAGGGTCTTAAATACAACATGACAGACAACACCTGGAACATGATAACGAGGGGGCAGGATTACAAATCAGACACAGATGGGAATGGGCGGAGCAAGGGAGGAGACAAGGACAAAAAGAAACAACCCATGTGCTTCTAGCACATGGAGGAAACATCAAGACAGGAAGACAGAGGTAAACTGGACTGACAAAGGACAGACATGACACAAAGCAATTAAAACTAAACGGTGATGAAACATTGTGAGCCAAGCACAAAGCATTTACCAATCTTTGATATTTGCTTCAACATAATACTAGCAAGTCCAGCACTTCTGAGAAAGAATAAATGTACTTTTGCAAAGGCAGTGAGTATATGGGATGTAATCCTGATGTGCCCAAGTTCTGAAAAAAGTGAGTTTTCATTATTTCCACTTGAAGTATTTAGTTTTGTGTCATATTCTGAACATTTTTTCTCTGTAATCTCACACAGATGCAAACACATAACATGTCTTTGGTTTACAGAGACATTTCTCAAGCGCAGTGTTAATCCTTCCTCTGCCTTCGGAAGATTAGCCAGCAAGAAGTCACCGTCATGTTAAACCAGCACACACACATACACACTCTTTTACACAGAGAGAGAGGGGGAAAAACACTGGACACCAAGAAATAATAGGCTTACATCAGGGTACATGATGTGCCAAGGCATTGTGTGTTTTTTGATAGGGGGAGTCCATTCCAGCTACAGTCTGCAAGCATTGTGCAGGTATGAAAAAACTCTTCAGTGTTCTGCACTTTAACGGAAAGAGTAAACACACTGTATTTTTGCATTGTAGATTCTTTTTCCCAGATGTGTACTTATGACATTGTTAGATTTATTATCATATGCCATGCATATGCACATTTCCCCAACCTCTCTTTAACCCACTGAAGGGTATGTTTAAGTCTATTTTATTGAAATGATTTCTTATTATTAGCTGCCATGTACTGCCATGCACTGAAACACCCCTTATATAGGTTATAATATATATATATATATATATATATATATATATATATATATATATATATATATATATATATATAATATAACTATAGGTTTGGTATAGTTCCTATTTGAGCCTACTTGGAATTTGGTACTGGTAACCAATTGTACTTTTGCATAGTTTGTTGTTTCTGTAATAACAAAAAATGTGAATTCTAAACAGAGTTTTAACTTTTTGCTATGTAGCAATGTCATAAAATACCATCACCAAATATTGCAGAGTCTGTCAAGGTTTGAAAAATAACCACACAGTTTTGGTTCGTAAACACATTGAGTGTTATGCTTGTATCAAAATCTGGCACAGATTGATTTATCTTGAATCTGCACTTGGTAGTACCAGTATCAACCCTACACTTATGTACTTTAATTGCGAATTATATTATAACTCATAAACTCACTAATAAAATTGCGGCTAATTTAATATAGTTTGAATAGGCAACAGTGGTGCAAAGGAAATCAGAAAATCTTCAAACTTTACCCCTAACAGTGTACTAACAGTTCTACTGCTGCTGCTCTATTGTAAAGTAATAACTCCCTCAGTCTTAATGCAGAGCTGCAGTCAAAACATACAGACTGAGCTGCTCTAATGTCACATGTCAATGTCACATATATGATTCAATCCATGGCTGAAAAAACAATACCAGAGTTTGGTGATTTGTTACACCCCTAACAGGCAGATATGATACATGAATGCTATGCTTGTGAAATATTAAACATGAACTCAAATTATTTTCTATGAGATCTGAACTCGAAAGTGAATACTATGTTTGAAAACTATTTGAGCCTTAATGTGCTTTTCAACAAAAATATATGTATAAATGTATATGTTAAATGCATAACTACTGAGGGTTAGGGCTGTGTGATACGGACCAAAAATATCTGCTGACTGACAGTATATGATATTTGATGTGAAAAATAAAATACTATGAAATACATGAAATCCTTCACTATAAACGTAGTGGCATGGGCGACGGGAAAGCTGGAGGCAGACATCAAAGCAGGATCATACAAAAACAAAGTAAATACAACAGGCAAACCAACAGACTAACAGACTGAAACAAAGGGCTACTTATGCACAGACATAGACTAGACACACCTTCAGCAGATAACCAGAGGGCAGGGCTACAAAGGAGGCAGAGCACATGAGAGAGTCATGTGATAGAAATTAAACATAGTGCAACACACAGTGGGTATAAAGAAGACGTGAAGATCAAATTTCAAGAAGTAATCTTCATGCCAGAGTTCTTATGTGGGGTTGGAGTGGAGCACAGCAGAGGAGGAGCAGAGCCAGTGAGCCAATACCACACTCCCTTACACATCCAACTTACACAACTGGTTCACTTCTGTTAGCAGTGACCTGAATGCCTAGGACAGTCATACCTGTGCTGAGCAACCCTACAAGACAGTGAGGTCCGATGCATGGTGTGTACCACACCATGACTTTCATGTACCATTACCCCCATACTTATCACACACATGGTAGTTATTTTCAACATGGTAATGATTTAAGTATGACGTTAACATACCTACATTGGTCGATTCTAGTACAGCGAGAGAGGGAGTTGTGGTGTTTTGTGGGTGTGAATGTGTCTGAGTGAGCCGAGTTGGGCCCACATGTGGCTACAGAGGCAGAGAACATTTGTGATCTGTCTCAGTTCACTGTGGGAGAGCGCTTGCTAGTCCCAGATTAGTGAGGCACATTGAATACACCAAGCACACTTTGTCACACTGTCTGGATGTGGAAGTCTGTGGGTGTAGCAGCAGGTTAGAAGCTCACATAGCACTGGTAAATGTACTTCTCATCACAGTTGCAGCAAAATTCACAATAAGCTCTTCATTCTCTCTTTTTTTTTCTCCAGTGGAGATGGCTGTCTGGTTAATATTTTCAATACTGTGTAAAGTTCCCTGTAGCTGTGTCTGTGTCAGCCCTTTATACACTCATAATCCGGTGCATATACTCTACCTTTATTACTAATGTCTGGACTATGAATTCTTCACAGTTGCACATTCACATTCGGCATAAGCGTCCCAATAAACGGGATGCCCTATGAATGGACAGCCAACAGCTCTTTCACTTCCGAACCATATACAAAACACCCCTTTTCCTGCGTGAGAAAGACAAGCCTCACTAAAAGTGCCTCACTGACACGTTGTGGCATTTTTGCAAAGCAACATGCATCTGCACACAAAAGCACTGTGACCTCATTTTCACTTGTTACTAAGGTCAAGCCGTACCTTTCCGTGTTGGCATGGACCCCATACGTTTTCTTTTTCCATTTTCAGTGTTGCTAAATCAGGTCAAGGAAGTGCATGGGACCTTATAATAATGCAACAGCAATAATGCAAATAAACCTGTTGTTGGATATGTCTGATCTAATATTAATAAAGCTGAACTCGATTTCTGTAAATAAAATCCTTATTTTATATATTTTAATGTTGGTTGCTATAGAAGGGAAGGGATATGCTCATTACCTCAAACAGTGTTGTTCTTTGTGTTTGCACAAAACTTGTTTTGCAAGCATAAATGATTGTAAACTGTTATATAATAATGATTTGGTGTTTTGGAATTGGCCTCTTAAAGCGCTCTGCTTTACTTATGTGGGGTTTGCTTTTGAAACAGAATTCACCAGTGCTTTTACATTGGTGTTTTACACAAGCATGACTGAAATTTGTCAATACCATGGACGTGATCCCTCCTTCTTGCTTTCAGAAGGCTCCCAAAGGAAATGTCGTCTTTTATCTTTGTCTGATGAGAAATAAAGCAGATCTCAATACTGCTTCACTGGTTTCTAAAATCTTTAACCTAAACAGCAGAAAGAAAACAAAGGTCAACATCAGCACTGAAATATTTCTGAGCTATTTATGAAATGACCTGACCTTACGATCCACCGACCTCCACAGTGCTAATAATGGTAAATTGTTGGACTTGCAGCATTAAATTGGTCACATTTACTGAAATCAAAAGCTATTTCAATCAAAAACATCTTAACAGACCAAGTTACATGTTAACATGGGACCCCTTCTTTAAAATCACCTTCACAATTCTTGCATCCATTGAATTTCTTTGCAGAATGTCAGAAATTCAGAACTGCTGTTTGGATGTGAACTCCCTCCCACACTGATTGATCTTTTGCTTGAAGATACTTCAAAGGTTCTCAATGGGGTTGAGGTCAGGGGGGGTGGTGGTGGCCAAACCCACAGTTTTGCTCCTTTTATGCCAATAGCAGCCAATGACACAGAGGTATTCTTTACAGCATGAGATGGTGCATTGTCATGTATGAAGATGATTTTGCTATGGAAGGCATGGTTCATTTTTTGTGCCATGGAAGGAAGTCGTCCATAAAAACTGACACCTTCAGGTGTGAAAAATGGGGCTTACCAGCTCTCTCTCCATGATTCTGACCCAAAACATGACTCTGCCACCTCCTTGCTGACATTGCAGTCAACTATCCCCTACTCCATTCATCTGGACCATCCAGGGTTGCACGGCAATCATCAGTAAACAAGACTGTTTGCTAATATTACAAATGTTAGTTTGTAATAAGTTCTTCAAAATACTTGATGGTGGTTCTAATCAAATTAACAACCTAAATATCATGTATTATTTTTTTTTATTATCACTTCGTATGACTTTTATTTTTAAATTTGAACACTGTGAGCAAAATAAAGAGCCCCTCTATTCCCGTTTTCCTCCGTAACCTAATATCTGGATCAGTGATTTCATTAGCCCCACCCCCTCTCACTGATCAGTCAGACTCTGTATGCAGGTTGAGCATGTATATGTGTACAGAGCAGTAAACATGCACTGGAAGCTCCTTTGAATTTAAACTGGGATTTAATTTTAGTTCTTTTCTGAGCTGAATTACTAGCTGATATTGCGTCACACATTGCTGAGTGCAGTTGCATAGTGTAAGTCATGTAGTGTGTTATGTGTCTCATGTCTATAGGTTACTCTTACCTTGAGATATGAACCAGAGAATACCAGCATGCAGCCGCCTGCAAAGTGTGAATCTCAGGTTGTAAGTTCTTATTCAAAGATTTATTTATAGATTTAAATATTAAAATATTAATGACCAAACTGAAATTTGTTTGAGTGCTTTTTATGTTGTGAAATTGATATTTGTCCGGTGTCCCCTATGTGGTCTATTGTGTCAACCCTGAGCTGAACATAAATTGCTATTTGACAGCGACCAGCAAAATTAATTAGAATCCACAGGCATGACAGCACATTCTGTCCTGATCATCTCCCCTATTTGTGCACAACAGTTACAGAAACTGATGAATTGTGTCTTAAAAAACCTGCGTAAACATGCCAGGCCACCAGGCTGGTTTTGGTGCTGCAAAGTTGAGTGAGATTACAGCTCTGCACTGAATGACTCAGTAATCACACCACTGCCACCAGTGTCTTGTTAAATGTGAAAACCAGTTCATTTACTTGTCATGGAAAGTGAAAATACACTGCTTGTTCCTCTAAGTGCTTGATGGTGATATGAAGGAAAAGTGAGCAGTTATCATAGATCTCCCAGCTTTCTGTGTGTTAAAAGAAAGACAGGAAATTATGAAAAGAACAGTATTTTCAAAGCCACTACAACAATGGTGGATTACATGTATGACCACACCAGATGTAAAACATTTTGTAAACATTAGGGCGTCACCTAACTGTTATTTATTTATTTTAATCTAGAGGGTATTTGTGTATGTGTGGGTGTGGGTGTGTGTGTGTGGGTGTGTGTGTTGGAGGGTGTGTGTGCTGACTTAAAAATAATTTACCCCACAATATAAAAAATCAACTTCTCTTAAAGTGGCTAACGTGATTTTGTTTTTCTAATTGAAAGCAGTAGGAGCATCTAAAATGGTTTCATGGTGCTGATGCTACCATTGTACTTTACTTGTCTTTTCATACATACATTAAATGGGATGTGACACCTTCTGCTGTTATCTGAACAACCCTTATACTGCTAATGGAGTTGATATAAATAAATATATCATAAAATATAAATAATATATATATAAAGCAATATAAGAGCTATTATTATTATTATACAAATACCCCCTCCCCCAAGCCTGGGGTGATAAAATGCAGACATGACGTGGTCCAGCGACCCCAGTTGAGCTGCGTAATATGGGTCCCCCCTTGTGAGCCTGGTTCCTCCCAAGGTTTCTTCCTTCAGCTCTGAGGGGACATCCGTTATAAAAGGCACTAGACAAATAAATCACGATTGACTGATATCATGAGCATGGAGATATCAGAATGGCAAACTCTGTCTTCATCTGCTCATTCACCCCCTGTCAAACTAAAGAAAGGCAGAGTGAAGGGGAGTGTGCAGGGTCTGTCTTAAACCAGAAGAAACATTGGCCTGGGTTTTGAAAGGTGCTCTGTGCTCCAGGGCGTGGCCAATGGGAGCAGAGTTTGGTCCACAGAGGACAACATGCAGAATGGGATCAGCTGCAGGCCATCTCAAAAGAGACACTCCAATGCAGCAGAACCCCCAGGAGACATGTGGCAGCCCAAGGGGACCACCTTAAAGGAGACCAGGGCAAGATGGTTGGAATAATGATTGCATACCTTTTAGACACACTCCGTACAGCCAAATAACAATGGTAGATCACACAGTGCAACGTTACATTACCATAAGAACAGTGATGCAGAAATTACCTTTAACATGGGACAATGAAGACAGCAATTACAGCGCTGTTATGCTGATTTATTAATGCAGCGTTTAACAAGGGGCTCTGGGACGAGTGTGTTTAGCAGAGGAATGAACCCACTGTTGAAAATGGTGAAATGTATGGCATATGACACCTGAACCCCTGTTTCTGCTTTACATGTGCGAACTACAGCCATGACATCGATTAGGTTGACATTATGCCCCAGCCTTAATAAATAATCATCTTGTTAAAACATCTAATTGTGTTTTTTTTGTTTATTTTTTGTTTATTTTTTTTTGGTCACTGAAATGGGGAGACTGAGGAACCACTACAAATACTGCATTTTAATCGAGTGAAGAAATAAATAATAATACATTAATCTTCTCCTTGCAATGTAACTTCAAGGAGCCTTTATTTGGAATACTGCATTAAACTAATTCTTGTTATCCCTGAATTTGCTACAGTTACAAACGCAATAAATTGTAACACCAGCCTGCAAGTTTTCTTACTGCCATAGACACACTCCTGCCTGACATCACATGCATGTAGCTCAAGCGCAGACGGAGCACAGAAGCATTGCCAAATATGTGGTTAAAAGTCAGGGAGCATTTTGGTTTCCACTAAACCACAAAGCTTTGCCAATATGTATTAATTGCAGAACAGCAGCAAAGTAATTTGGGAATTCAGCTAATCTCTCTCACGTCCTCTGAGGAGATGCAAGTGCATTTTGATTAAAGCATTCTCTTCCAATTCAGCATGCTGGCTGCAGCCCTGGTACAGACATAGCTAAGGTTACTTGGCTTTGGTTTGGAACAGGAAAATAGACTTCCAGTTTCAATTGAGAAAATGCACTCTCTGGTGTGTGCTTTTAAATGCCCACCCTTAGAGAGGAAAATGATTAAAATATCCTTGTGTAATAAGCTTTAGGCCATCAAACTGCCTCCCTGCATAATGGCTGCCTTGATTTAGTATGTTTTGGTAACTACTTAACAACAATTTAACCACTTAATATGTTACATTTCCACAGCTATATAATGTTATATATGTTCATAAATAGAACTTCATGAGTGTTTGTTGCAAGGAAAGTTAAAAAAAAAACATAAACATGGAATTTTTTAATTGTTATGGCTCTGATTCTTAGATCACGTAGGTCCACTGGAGTGTGGGTGATAAAACTGGCATAATTACTGGCATGTTAACGGTCATGTATCTGTCCTAGCCATCTCCTGTCTTGTCTGTGTTTTGTTTCTTTCCCATGTGTTTCTGAGCACGTGTCTTGTTTTGGTCTTGTCTCCACCCATCAGTGTCTGATTCGTAACCCTGCCCCGTCATTATCCTGTTCCAGCCTCGTCTAATGTTCACATGTATATAAGCCCCTTGGTCTCAGTCTGTCTTTGCCGGTCTTCTTGTCGTCCTGTCGGATATTGTACGTTACGTTGGTTTTGTCTATCTAGCCATTTTGGTTTGTTCCTATATTTGGTTTTTTTTCATGTGTGCATTTAATTAAACCATTAACCCCTGCTAGTACTTCCACTTCCCTGTCTCGTCAGTTCAGTTACGTTCACCAATCCCTGACATTAATGCACAAGAAATGCACTGTGAGACATAAATGCAGGTTTGCTGCACTAAACAGCCTAACACAGGGTCACAAAAACTGTTCACCCAAAAAAACAGGAAACAAGGCACAAAGGAGCTCCTAACTTCTGCTGTTGCTCTTTTGCTAAATACACACATCAGCCTGAAATGTATAGAGTGGAAAAATAAGACATTTCTGGATGGAAACTCAAGCAGTTAGGTTATTTATAATGTATATCTGGGTGCATAGTAGCTGGTTTGATCTTCAAGTAGCACAAATACATTTTGAAATGACACCAGGCTGGAAAGCCTCCACGTGTTGTTAGATTTGTTTTTATGCAAAGTAGGGTTAGTTTTATCATTCATTGTTTTTGATGATGAAAATGATGATTATGATGTTGATGATGATGATATCATTCTAATTATGATATCTGATTATATACGATTATATCCCATTATGATGGGCTTGTTTACAGCTTTATGATTTGATGTACATTTTTGAGCTAAAAGCCAACTAGCAACATCCTGGCAACCACCCGTGACATCAGAGCAACATCCTAGCAACCACTTCACACCACCATAGCAAGTAGTTAGTTGGAATTTATTTTAAAATGAAAAAATTTTTTTGTTCATGATGCACATTTTATTGGATGGATCAAGTCGGGCAGTGGCGCCACTTAAACCATAAGATCAAGATGCAACAGAATTGATGAACATTACTGGGCCTAAATCTAATATTCATTGACTTTATCACTAGCAGCCCAAGTCAGTATTCTGAAATCAGCATTTAGGCTTCACTGCACATCTCCTCTCTCACCAAGATTAGGACTGTGTGAAAATGTCTGTCTGTGTGTCCGTCTCAGAATGTACAGACCCTATCTCACAAATCCCTTTGTGCACTCTGTGTGTGTGTATGTGTTCACTCTACTCCCAACTCACTCATTCAGCGTGACAGTAGATCCAGTGCTGTGAGACGACTCTGTCTGCGACAGACATTCAATGTCACAGCAGGGGGCCATGTCAGCCACCATTAGCTCCCCCATCTCTGTGAAGATAACAGGAGCACGCAGGTGTTTGAGGAGGTGACCTGCTATAGGCTCAAACACCTGCAAACTAAAACAGAAAAGCAGAGAGTCAACAGCCAATGGCAGTCTCAGTCAGTCAAGCTCAGATTCCGGTCTGAGCCGGTGGTTTGGGTCTGAGCAGTTCTGTTTGGTGATTACAGATAACCATGGTGTAAATAACCGTGTATATTACTTACACCCAGCTCCCCTTTATTAGTGCCCTATATATTTAGGTGTATGTGTTTATGCATACACACACACACACACACACACACACACACACACACAGTTGTGTGATGCAGTCAATTTTGTCACTTATTACATACAGTACTGAGGCTCATCGTTCCGTACCTACAGGGACTTAATGTTGGGCTATTCTTACATTATATAAACGTGTAATGACACGTTACTGCTGGCGGCAGACCAGTGGCTTTTTAGAGGTTAATGGGAAATTTCCTTAAGTTATTGCTTTAATTTCTCCATGTGATTTCAAGTTAACAACAAGCTAAAAGTGTTCCTTCCTTCCAAATTGTATCAGTATCTCATGGCTTACTCCGCCCTACATAGGGCACTAAATAGGATATAAAACGACTGTAAAAGCTCCCGCATGCAGACAATTCCAAATATGTCCAAGAAAATGTACATTGAGATTCATCGCTATGAAGACGTTATGAATGTCTTATAATCCCAACCTTATTATACACAGTACTAAGGCTTATCATTCAGTACCTACAGGGACCTTATAATATAAGGGACCTATTCTTATATTATAGAAGTGTGTAATGACACTTTACTGCTGGCGGCAGACCAGTGGCTTTTTAAGGGGTGAATGGGAAATTACCTTACCTACCTCAGGACAGCCATGGCCTGGTGGTTAGGGAAACATGACCCTCCAGCTGCTCCATGGGCGTTGTTGATAGGGCTGCCCGCTGCTGCCCAATTCACTAGTGTGTATGTGTGTGTTTCACTGCGGAGGACAAATTTGCCTGTGTGCAGCACAGTGGATCATGTGCATGTTTACATTTATTTGAACTCGCTTGATGCTAATTCACTATATAGGCTGTACAGAGCCAAACGACATGCAGATGGGTTTGAAACTACAGAAGGTGTGGAGACAGGTTTTAGTATGCAGTGAATCCCTGTGGTCTGGTGAAAGCCTGAAGTGATTAGAAGTATGCTGATGTGGCCGTGTTAAGTCCACTTCACTGTGGTAAAGGCAGCTGTCTTTCATCAAAACAAGTCAAAAGCAGATGAAGGGAAACTAATCAATGAGGTGCAAAACAGAGAGCTATATGACCCCCATCTTTTCAGTGCAGCACCACTTGCTTAGAGATCTTTTGGCAATGAGTTTTTGTGTCTTCATTGACTAAAAAAACATCTAGAAATCAACTGGAACTGTGATATAATCTTTAGTAATACAACCAAGGTCAGGCTATTGGATATTGGCATTGTCATTTTAATCATTAGGTCAAAGATAATCACACCAGCATAGGACTGCTTTGAGTGTAACTGCGTAAAAATTCTAAACATTCTTTGACATATTGTATTTTTTTCACTTATAGAAAAAAAAAACACCGGCAACAGCCTGGCTACATGCCAAAGCAACCTTTCTATCATTCTAAGAACTGTTTCTGCTGAAAATTAATACCTTTATAAGTATTTTTTTTACCTACAGCTGGTGAGAGTAAGAAGAAGAGTGAAGTGCTGCCACAGTCAAGATTTGAATAACATAACTAAATAAATTCAAATTTAACAAAGAACAAACATTTTTACAGAGAGAAATTGCTCAGCATCTATATAAAGCTGGAGAACAAGCTGCTTGAACAAGGTGTTGCTCCAGAGGACACTTGTTTAGGCACAGAAGAAACTGCTGATATTGATTGCCAAGATCAGCAGATAGAAAACATGCCAGTCTTGCATTTTTTACTTTAACTGACCTAAACTCAATAATTTGTAGAATCTGTCCAACTGCCATTCCTCATGAAAGAGTATAGACTTCTAACAATACATTGAGAGTTCATCACTCAGCCCAGTGCAGTGAGTATCACAAAATAGCTTAGCTAGCAAAAACCACTAACAATAGAAAATAAACAGCAAACTGTGAAGACCACATTTAATAGGACCAGAAGTACAGCAGCAGCATTTGAAAAGCTAAAGGAGTCATGTCAAGTGTGGTATGTATGAGTTAAGTTGCACAGTGCAGATCTGCACAGGAACTTACAGGCTTTCTTACAGGCTGCTGCTGCTCCAATATTTTAAATGTTGTTGATTCCAAAAGTCAGAGTATATTTCATCTTGAGAGATGATACATTATCAAGTTTGATTAGAAATGTTTATGTGGTATTGAGCTAGATTTTTCAAACTCAGCTTTCAGTATTATTATTATTATTATTATTATTATTATTATTGTTATTATTATTAGTGTGGTATAAGATTGGTTGTCATCCTCTTATAACACTTTAAAGTGGTCAAGCCATATATAATGTATATATTTTGGGAGGTGACTATAGTGTGCAAATCAAGCAGCCACTCCCATCTTAGTTATTTATGCCAAGATTTATTATGCCATGTGAAATTGTTGTTATACATTTTTCACACATTGTATAGTAAATGTACAGTACTCCACCTCCTCATGTAAAACTAATCCAAACAGGACCTACTTTTGCTAATGTAATGATCGGGTAAGGTGAGCTTAAATCTTGCTTTCTAACAGTCGAATACAAATGTCCGACTGTCAGAAACAGTCTCCTCTTTTCAGTTTTCTCTGAACCTGAGTGCAGTTATCTGTGGTGCCGTGTGGCTAATGCTTCAAACCTTCCTTTGCTGTGCAGCAACACATTGCCCCAACTGCGGGTGTGATATTCAGGAGCCTTTGTCCATCGGTCATCCATTTCGTTGAATCTCATGCCAGGGCTTACCTACAGCAAACTTTTCTCCAGCAACGATTCTGCAAGTTTACAACACCTCCCTGGCCTGCTCGGTCACCAGGTTTATGACTAATTAGGCATTTATAGGACTAACTGGAAGACTAGTTTCAGCACCCTACGAGTGTGCAGGATCTACAGGCCCAACTGCAACACCTGTGGGCTTCATGGTGCCATACGGGATGTCTCCATGCCTTCATCTGGTATTCAGGCTCATGGTGACTAGTGGTGGGTACGTTTCTGTACAGTTCTCCCTAATAAACATATCTTTTCAGTCTAATATTGTAATCACTTACATATCATCATTGCATTCACACATACAAAATTCCATTTGTTTAAAATCACATTCATTAAAGAATAAATAAAAAAGTAATTGATGATTCTTATTGCAATTGGATAAAGAGACTTGTATGAACCAGTGTATGACGGTGTGTAAGTTACACATACTGTGTAAAATAAACGACACATCTCTCCTTTGAAAATCTCCACCTCCATGCAGAGTACACCCCCTCACTCAAACTCAGCCTCAAGCTACTTGTTCAGTCAACACATTTTTTGTTCAGTGGAAGTCTTTTCAAGTTTGCGTATACGTTTACATCTGTCATTAGTGCTTCCTCCTCATATTTACATCCTTTTAATTACACAACAAATGGAAAGAGAGAAATGAATAATGGGGGATTGTTGTCTTTACTCCTTTCATGACTGGTTCAATGCAATGAATTTAAAGTCCTTCAAGCTTTAGACAATGTTAGGGCAGGGGCCCTATCTATTTTAATTATTCTTGAACAGAAGAATTTGTCATTGATGTCCATTGAACCAGCGCAGGGTAATTGGATGGGGGTTGGTGAGGGATTTTAAAAGCACTCCCTGGACTGTTTTTATGCATGGTTTAGATCTTAAAGAGTATTTCACACAAGGGAGGGCTAAGGGTAAATGAAACATTTGTGAAGCAGTCTGAGAAGAAGTTAAGGTTTTCAATGAGTTGCAACCAATTGTCTGACATTCTGCAGAGCACTATTTGAGAAACACTAATGTCTGTTATTTCTGAAATGACTTGAAACTAGTCATTAAAGGTGCTCTTGAAATAAAAATATTGTACTTGTAATTGAAATTGTATAAAGTAAATTGATATTTACTTTGTGGTTGTTTGTATAGTATTACTGAAGGACAGTGGCAGTGTAAGGTCAGTCAATATTTGGCGCCTTACTCGAAGCGGGTCAATGGCTTTTCATATTGGGGGTATAATTTTGTCTTGTACTCCGGGTTTCATCTTGCAGTTCCATTGCAACCTTATTTTTGAGGCAACCCTGAACAAAGCAACATCTCTCTTTGTTCAGAGAGACTTCTCTACAAATATCTCCAGGCAAACACACAAAACAACAAATATAAACCCACCCAGAGCCACTCAGGTTATTTCTAAAGATTAAAAGAAACTTTGAAAATGTTGTTTTTTTGTGGTTTTTGTTGTTTTTTTTTGTTGTTTTTTTGTTGTTTTTTCCCACTCCCATACTGAGAGCAAACACATGTCCGAGATCCATAAGATCAGGAGATGTTTTTGGTGCATAATAAGCCTGAACTTTAAGCAGAATTTGTTCAGAAAACCTATATGAACATCTTGTCTACATTCGTACAATTTCTTGAGCACATATGGTACAGTCAAACTCCATACCATAGGTCTCTTGTCTCCACCTGTTTAACAAGCATCCCATGGAATATGTTTAACCCTGTTACACCACACATGTTTGACCTCTGTGCTAACCTTCACAGCAGTGTCTGGAGCCTGCTGGTTCCAGGTCTCGAGCTAGACCTTAACTTGCTTTGTTCCATATCAGGTTTCAATCGCAGTGATGAATACTGCTTTGCACAGACTAAATATTGATCTTTGTTTTCCATCTAAAGGGCACTGCACGCTTCCATTAGCCTCCTCTTAATAACAAGCAAAGCAACAAATACATCTAACAAAAACTGAGACACTGAGCTGTCCGTGAATAAAAGGGTCACGATCTGTGACATCAATAGGGCAGATGTGCCGACTTTAATTAAACCTAGGCATTGATGAAGTGTATAATTACCTGACCAAGACACCAACCCAAGAAAAGTAGACCTCAATTAATTATGCCAGTGTCTGAAGTCTCAAGATTTCCTGTTTAACCAGTAAACAAAAAGCCATAAACAACATTTCTACTGAAAACTTATAGTGGTGTTTATATAATATCATCTTGGTAAATAGTTAAATAAATGGTAGTGGATTAGTATTAACTCTTAGAACCCGAGATCTACACTTTGAGGGCGGTTATTAGCTGTTTTCTAGGCTTCTTAACTTGCGATCAATCTACAGACATTCCATAAAAAACGACAATTGAATTCCGATTGAATTGAATTGAATCACAGTTTAAAGGCCAAATGACCTTCCAGTGCATGTTTACTGTTCTGTCCATGTTTACAGGATACATCTGCATGCAGACTCCAACTGATCAGCAAGAGGGGCCAGGGCTAATGACATCACTATCCTTGGTACTGGATTACAAAGGAGAATATGAAGGGAGGGGCTGCTTGGTCGCATTATTTGCTCACATTTGTTCAAATTTCAGCATAAAAGTCCAGAGAAGGACATAAAACCTAACATAGAAAATAACAATCTTGTTTTAATTAATATCCTTGTTTTAATCTAATCATTAAAAATCTCTGTATAGATGCTGCGTTGTTGTAGACGGAGTGGTTTGATATCAGTAATGCAACAGTGTCAGGTTCAGACGACAGAACAGATGTCTAAGGGGTGCAGAGGTAAACACAGGGGTTGTAGATTTAATGTTGAACACTAAGCACAAGACAAACCGAAGACACTGACGAAGATACAAGACTGACCAGCTTAAACAGGACATAGCAAACACAAACGTAAACAGTAACAAACTCAAATGCAGTAACAAACAAACACAGACAACATTCACAGACATATGCAGTGGACTGACAAAGACAGGATGGGACAACAGGTCTTAAATACTAAGCAACATTCACCGCACCTGGGACATGATAATTAGGGGGCAGATTTACAAAATAGACACAGCTTGTAAGGGGTGGAGCAAGGGAGGAGACAAGGTCCAAAACACACACAACCCATATGCTTAGGAGCACATGTGGAGAAACAAAAACTGGGACAAGACAGGAAGACAGGGGTGAACAGGACTGACATGTGACAAACAGTTAACTGTTAACTTTTTATCAATATACTTAGACTATATGTCAAGTCAGCAGTCTTCCCCATGATTGTGGTTGTGTGTGTTGAACTGGACTATAAATATTTGTTTGAATTGTAATTTACTAAAAAAATGAAATGAAATATTCTAATAATTTAAGATACTGGATTTTTATTAGGGCGGCACAGTGAAGGACTTGGGTTCGATCCCCTGGTGGGGCAACCGGGGAAGTTTCTATGTGGAGTTTGCATGTTCTCCCCGTGTTCGTGTGGGTTTCCTCCGGGTACTCCGGTTTCCCCCACAGTCCAAAGACATGCATGATAGGTGAATTGGTGACTCTAAAGTGGCCCTTAGTGTGTGGATGTGTGTGTGCATGTGTGCGCCCTACGATGGATTAGCGCCCTGTCTAGGGTTGTTTCCCGCCCTTGTGCTCAGAGTTGCCGGCTGGGCACCGGCTCACCCGTGACCCTATTCAGGAATAAGCGGTTCAGAAAATGGATGGATGGATGGATGGATGGATTTTTATTAGCTATAATCCTTACTGATGGGTAAAACAGTCCTGAAATATTAAATTTTTCCTGTAATTAATGTCAAATATAAACACTATTTTTTGAGATCCACTAGTACAGTATGTCAAAACTACAGCCAAAACATGGTGACTTCGAGGTGAAGTAGGTTTAATCATTCCAGAATGTCATATTTCTGTCCAGTAAATAGAAAGAAATCTATTAAAGAAAGAAAAGTGGAAAAACCCAAGAAAAATTTTAAAGTGGTTATAAGTCAGGTTCTCTTAATTAAACAGATTAAGAAAGAGAATTTTAGCTGTTGAAGAAGCATTGATTATGTGAAGAAGGGCAGGGTTGATTAGAATGCATTAATAAGTGAAGACCCTTTTGCCCTGCAGATATAATTGTTATTCATGTGTTACTAGTAGAGATGAAGCTCAAGGTCATTAAAATGACTCTGAAAGGAAGTAATGGGTTCCCAATAGGGACCTTTGACCCACAGCCTTAAGGTAGACTAGATACCAAAGCACTCATCCATAACTTATTGCAATATGTTGAAGGAAACGCTGAGGTCATTTGAGGATCCACCTTTAATAACAATATTTTGTTGAATTCTTGAACTATATTCTTTGTTTCCAAATATTAGTTCATATTAATAAAGCAAAATAATGCATTTCTCCCGTTAGTTTCGATGTGTGAGGAATATATTAATTAAATATTTTTTACTTAATTAGTTTGTTCCATCCTGAATAGTATTCGGGTCCATGTGACCTGAAATCCTTAGGGATTTCCATTTTTTATACTCATATGTTTCATTCAGATATTTGTTTTAATACTCAGATAAATATAATTGTAGTAGAAATGAAATGGTATGAGATTTAATATCAGAAGATGATAAACTTTCACATAGACTTGGACCAGACTTGGTTGTCTTGGAGGCTAAAAAAATTTGAAGCTTTGTCACTCTGCCATGTCACTCTGACACAAACCAGCACATGTTGCATTCTGGGCCTGCATCGCTTGGTGCTTTTTGGTATTTACATGAGTTTTTTGAAGCATGGTAATCGACCACTGATAACTCAGAAAACAGTTAGAATTCCCAAATTCCCAGCTGAATTAAATCATAATTCCAAAGGAGCCTGTGTCTGTTTACTGCTCTGTTCATAAGTAATTGCTATCTTTGTTCACACATTGTTCAAATTTCAGAATAAAAGTCCTGGGAAAGGAAACCACACATACATACATAAATAACCAAAACAAAAAGCTCAAAAATGCTTAACTTCAATCAAATCAATTTCCAACAGCATTTCTGAGAATGTAAACTAATATTAGTCCTTATTAGCAACAAAAAAAAAAAATCCCACAAAAAACATAGGTGTAAGTACATTTTTATCAAAACATGGTCATATTCATACAAATATCTAAATTCTGTTCATGTTCACATCTTTACACCAACTCTGTCCTGAAACAGATCAACACCTGTATGGACAGAGTGACATCACAAAAACTAACACGACGTTCCCTAACCAGAAGCCCTGGATGAACAGAGAGGTTTGGCTCATGTTCAAAGCCAGAGATGCTGCCTTCAAGCCAACCTTAGGAAAGGGATCTCTACGGCCAAGCAGTGCTACAAACAGCAGATTGAGAAGCACTTCAGTTCCTCCAACCCCTGGAGTATATGGCAAGGCATATAGCCAAGACAGACTGTAAACCACCTACCGACTCTGCTTCTCTCCCTAATGAGCTAAACTACCTTTATGCTCGTTTTGACCTGGGGAAACAAGGTGGTCTTTTCTAAAACAGATCCTACATACCAAGATCACCCACTTACCTTCTCCTCAAGGGATGTTTGTCAGGTGCTGAGCAAGGTGAATGTAAAGAAAGCAGGTGGCCCTGATGGAGTTCCTGGCAGGGTGCTGAGAACTTGTGCTAAGGAGCTCTCGGGTGTTATATTTTTAACCTGTCGCTGGCCCAGGCAACTGTCCCAATCATCTTCAAGACAGCCATCATTGTGCCAGTGCCAAAACATTCAACTGCTTCAGCCCTGAAAGACCTCCACCCTGATCCACCTGCATGGACACTACTGCACTTTATATATATATAGAAATACTATTCATTACACTTCTGGTTAGATGCTAATTGCACTGGCTCTGTAGCTGTACTCTGCACAAGGACAGTGAAGTGGAATGTAATGCAATCCTATGTGTGAATAAAAGTGTCAAATTAAAAAAATATCCCATAAAATTGACCAAGGTTCTAAAGGTTAACTAGTGTTGATTTTCTTAGAATATCTTTCTTAGAACAGGAACTTGTTCTTAATGACTTGATTGACTTAATGCCTGGTTAAATTAACAAAGTAGAAATAATTAAAATTATAATGTATGCTATTCAGTAAAGGGTACAATTGGTGGTGCGATGTTTTCTAAGACATCTGTTAACAGCTTGAAAACAAACTCAGGGCCAGAAATGTGAAAAGGCACAGCACAAAATATGCCTTGATGCAGCTGCAACATGTGCATGCAGTGCATTTAGCTTTAGGCAATAATTTAAACTGCACAAAGCACTGCCTACCAATTCTGTGAATTATGGAGTGCAAGGTTTAATAGGTGTAATGAAGTAGTGCAGCTGTCAAGTTCTGGCCAGAGATAGGGAAGGAAGTTCTTTCCCACCAAGACATCCTATATCATCCAGCTCAAAAAATACAATTTGGAAAGCAATTACAATTTGCACTGCAGTCAAATCAAGTCATTCTTTACACAGCACCTTCCCGTGTGCAGTACTACACAAAAGTCAATTTCTCTTCAAAACACTCCATCATTAAAAATTATGCAAATAAAGAAACAATATACTGCAATTGAATGTGTGTTAATGTAACCATTCCCCAGCCTCTCTTGAAGGAAGCCCAGTATTTACAATTCCTTTCTAATAGAGTAGTTTATCTGATCAGTCCAATATATAATGAAATCAAGAGAGCTGCTTGTGGAATTGAACAAATCTACAGTGTCTGGAGTACACAGGGAAGACAAGAACCAAACCTGCATTGTTCTAACTATATTCTTCATAGCAGTAACCAGTGCTGGCTCTTCATATACACAGTAGTGTCAAGATGGGTCCTCATCAAAAGTCATATTGTATTTGATAGTTCTGTTATATTTTATAGTTAGTTATACTGGATAGTTATTTGTGATATAAGGCTATTATGCACTGACATGTCAGATGAAGTGGCATTACCTAAGTGAGGTGTTATCTTGTAAGTAAGGCTGAACACTGGCCATTCATACCTCTGACCCTGAAAGTGAAAATAGAACGGAATGTTTGTAAAGAATAAATAGAAACCATAGGAAACAACTTTGTAAAAAATAAATAAATAAAAAATAAAAAAAAGCTTCCCCAGGCTCTTGATGTTAAAACTAATTTCCTTGGTAATCTGGTTTTAAAAAGCAGATAATCATCCATGCAATTCCAGGCCTCCATTATTCACATGAACTTGCACTGATGTAAAATAAATAAATAAAAATTAATGACAAAAATTATTGCTATTATTATTATTATTATTATTATTATTAGTAGTAGTAGTAGTAGTAATAATAATAATAATAATAATAATAACAATAACAATAATTAATAATAGTAATAATAATAATAAAAATTTATAATAATAATAATAATAATAATAATAATAATAATACATAAACTACATGTGAAATGCTTAAAATTGGATTGTAATCCTACATTTAACAAAATCAGCCAAAATTTGCTTCTGTAATCACAGATGAAATAAGTTTGTGTGCACAGTGAGCTTGCACTAACACGTTCTCTGTCCATATTCCCTGCCGTATGAAGGGAATGAGAAAGTTGAATGTCTGAATAAAAGTAATTTCACCCTGTAAAACCCACTGCGACTTGTATTCTCTAATGATAAAAAGAGGCGCGATAAAGCAGCATTTTCTTATCCTAAAATGAACTTCTTAATATTTTGGAGTGAGATTATTCGCCACTAGCAGTGACACTAAACATTTGTTAAGATCCTCTGAGTAATTAATAGCCTGAATATCTACCTGTTGGGCAAAGTTTGTCATCAGCAAGACAGCTGGTATGAATAGGCTTGTGGGGAATACTAGACATATTGCCTTCCAGTGTTACTCATAATCATATTAATAGTTTGTCTCTATTCACCATAAACATATCATGAGGTTCAGCATTGTTGCTTACCTATTGAAATATTTTTCCTTTTTTCTGGACTGGATTCTCTTTTTTTTGGTTCACTTTAGTTTTGTAGGCTGTTTTCTGTGAGCTCAACGACTCAGCAGTTGGCGCTGGTGCTTATGGTCTCCTGAAAGGGTCTTCTTACTGCACAATTAACTAGTGAAGATTTTCTCATGAATATGTAATCATTTCATCCTCGCAACGCTGCATACCCTCATGACTTACCAAACTGTTTCTATCACCCTGCCTTGCACCCTCACAGACCAACTCTCTCTCTTTCCTCTCTGTTTTTCTGTCTTTGTCTCTCTCTTTCACTCACTCACTCACTCTCTCTCACACACACACACAGACACACACACACACACACACACACACACACACACACACACACACACACACACACAGCTATGTTGGCCATTTGTCCATGTCTCTCAGAGTAGCCCACATACTCACACAAGCCTGAACCAGCATTTTGGAATGAGATTCACTTGAGTGCATAATATTTCTCTATTCTGTCCAGTGCAGATTAATTGACCAAAGGGAGCTGCTCACAGCTTTGGTCTTATAATTAGAGCTGGAAAATATAAGAACATTAAATATGCTCCACGTCTTATTGCAATAAGATAAAAAACGATTAAAAAAAAAAATTATCATCAGTGTAGAATATTATAATATTGCAGTATAACTGAACATTTAGTGCTGGCTAAATAATATATTCTTTAGTTGACTGCAACTCATAAACTGCATCATTTGCTGCCAACAAACTACAATTCCAGTACCAGTAGGAGATGGTGGAATAGAAGGAATAAATCTGAACGTTTTAATGTACATAAATAACAAAAACATAAAATGACAACCATGTTGTTGTGTTTTTTATTCTTTTATTTGGACTACTTTCGCGTATTTTGAACTTTATTATAAATATTTTTTTATCAATCTAATCGTTGTAAGTAGTTCACAAACGGTGGCATTTTCAGCTCAAAAACACAATGAGCGATCAATTTCCAACAACATTTAAATGATATAAAGTGTTTTTTAGTCCACAAAAAAAATGTAGACCACAAAAATTGTATACACAAGCACATCTTCAGTCAAAATATAATCAAATCTATACATATATCTAAATTCTGTTCATTTTTTTTATCTCAAATTAAATATACAAGCACCTTCTCTTTTTATTTCCAAATATATACAAATGGAAATCAAAGACAGAAAATTGGCTTATGCCTATGTATTTACCCCCTTTGCTATGAAGCCTCTAAATAGTTCTTGTTCAACCAGTTACCTTCAGACGTCACATGTTTGAAGTCCATCTGTGTGCAATCTGTGTTGCGTGATCTGTGAGGCAATACACACCTTTTCTGAAAGGCTGCAGACGCTACAACACCATTAAGCTGGAGGTACTACTAACAAACAACACCATGATTACCGAGGAGATCTCCAATGCTAGTCAGGGACAAAGTTGTTGAGAAGTAGGTGAAGTCAGGGTTGGGTTATAAAAAAATATCCAAATCTCTGATTATCCCCTAGAGCACCATCAAATCCATTATCATCAAATGGAAAGAACATGGTACCATAACAAACTAGCCAAGAGAGGGCCACCCACCAAAAGTGTCAGACTGGGCAAGGAGGTCATTAATCAGAGAGGCAGCACAGAGACCAGTGGTAACTCTGAATGAGCTGCAGAGTTCCCAAGCAGAGACTGTGGTATCTGTCTATGCGATCATAAGCTGTGCACTCCATAAAGCCCTTACTTACAGACAGAAATAGGAAGGAGCATTTTGAGTTTGCCAAAAGGCATGTGAGAGACTCCCCAGTTGTATGGAGGAAGGTGCTCTGGTCAGCTGACACCAAAATTGAACTTTTTGGCCACTGAGGAAAACAATATGACTGAAACAAAAGCAACACATCTCATCACCCGAAGAACATCATCCCATAGTGATGGCACCATCCCATGGTGGTGGCAGCATCATGCTGTGGGGATGGTATTCAACAGCAGGGAATGGGAAACTGGTCTGAGTCGAGGGGAAGATGGATGATGCAAAATACAGGGATATTCTTGAGCAAAATCTGTTTGTCAGCGATTTGAGCCTTGGATGGAGGTTCACCTTCAAACACAACAAACAGGACAACAATAATCCCAAGGCATCCAACACTTGTGATTTAAGGAGAAAAATTAAAATGTATTGGAAAAGTCCAGAACTTAATCCAATTGAGAATCTGTTGTCAGACTTGATGATTGCTGTTCACTAGTGGAAAACATGTAATTTGAAGGAGCGGGAGAACTTTTATCTTCAGGAATGGGCAAAAATCCCTGTGGCCAGATTTGTCAAGATCATAGTGACTGATTGAAAGTGACTTGCAGCTGTAATTGCTGCAAAAGAGGGCTCCGCACATTATTGACTTAGGAGGGTGAATAGTTATGTTAGATATATATATATATATATATATATATATATATATATATATATATATATATATATATATATATATATATATATATATATACACACACACACACACCACACACACACAAAATAATAGAAAACATAGGTGTGCATAACTATTCACCCTCCTAAAGTCAATAATGTGCAGAGCCCTCTTATAAATAATATATATATATATATATATATATATTATTTATTCTATGTGTTCAAAATCAAATTTGTGGGTGTGTTCTGTAAATGAAATTATGCAAACCCTCAAATAAACCAAACACAAAAAATGCCAAGGGGGGTTAGTACTTTTGCAAGGCACAGTATGTGGACTGCATCTCTCTAAACTAAACGCCGATTGGTTTGTAGTGCAGTGCATGTCGGAAGCTGGTGTGTTGACAATTATTCCGACTCCCTTTAGGTGCGTGTGCTTCGCACATTACTGAGTGTGGAGGATTTCCCTTGAATTCCTTTTGTTTCTCTTTATAAATGAGGGTTAATCTACAGTTACAATAGATACAGGAATTGTGAGTGTTGTCTGTTACACCCATATTGTTGTGAGGATGCACACAGTAAGGGGAGGGGGCGGATTTTCATATAATGCTTTTCTGTAATTGGTCCAAAAGTCCAAACCATCTAGAAGGTGTTTTCACACTGTAAATGAACAGGACCATGGTTTGGTTGATGCGGCTTTAACCACGGGCAGCAGAAAAGTCATTGTTCATCAGTGCACCGACAACAGTGCCATTATATTGAAGCTGTTTTGGACTGGGATTCATGTTCATATAGTCTGGGTGAAGTGTCTTATATTGTCCTTTTTGCATCTCTTTACCATGGAGCTGCAGGACACTAAACTGGTTGACTGTAAATCCTGCCCATAGAACAAAGAGAGACCAGTCAGGATACTCCCTGTGTGACTCTCTCTCTCTCTCTCTCTCTCTAATATTTGGGCTGATTGCTGCCACTTTAGAATATCTGGCATCAGCTGATGCCTGTGCTTATGAACGCCTACAGTGATTAGTTGTTTAACACTTTTTTTATTGATTACAGAGGTGGAGAATGACTCGCCTACTCATTTGGTAGACCCACCCCCTTCTTCAACAGCGAGCGTGTCTCAAACCATTGTCCAAACCATTGATCTTACTGCACCACTTTCTCTTGGATACCCAGTTTGCCCAGTATTTTTTTTTTTAACAATAAAAGTGCAGCTCATGCAAGTTCCACTGTAACTCGACTGCTTCATGTAATGAACAGAAGGTGTGCAATGCAAGTCCTGCTGAAACACTATTCCAGCCAAGGCTTTCAAACCCTTCACTCCGAAACACAATCCTGCTTTCTTATGATGCAGCAGAACCACATTTTAAAAACTGTTATCTGGTGTAAAATAAAAACTTACTAACTGAGTAGTTTCCACTCTGGAAATGGAAATACAGATTAAAGGAGAACATTTAGATGGAAATGGGTTGTTCCGTCAATTAAACATGCAGGAATGGGAAGAGCTAGACATCGTAACAGCTAGCAAAGACGCAAGAACTGCAGTTATTTCACATTTACAAGACATTTTCTTACTAAATCTTTTCACTCTGTGTGCCAAACCAATTAACTACACAATGTGGAATTTATTAAATGTCAGCTGCAGTGTTTCTTAAGCTTGTGTTTATGTTCTTCACTTAACATTGGCTAGCACAGTAACACAGGGTCAAAATACACAACACTGCCTGGTTTAGCAAAAGGTCATTCTGGGTCATTTTTGTACTATTCAAAATTTGTGAACACTCTACATGGGTTTGGGAATTTTTGACTGGTAATATACAGTACATTATTTAGTGGCATGTTGTTATTGAAGAGACACAGCATTGCTATCAGCTTCACTGGCCACACAGGAACACTTTGTAGTCCTATAATTAGACTGCTGTCCATTGGTTTCTCTGCATGTCTTGTTTGCATATCTTCTTTCATCCTGTTCTTCAAATATACAGGTATTATTTGGGTTATGGGTCATTCTCAGCACTGCAGTGACACTGGTAGTGGTGTGTGGCACTGCTGTATCTGATCCACACATACCATCGCAACACACACTGTCACTACAGTGATAAGAACGACCCACCCACCCACATATTACCAGCTCTGTGGTGGTCCTGTAGTACGAATTCTAGAAATACAAAGTGCTCCTGTGTGGTCAGTGAAGCTGATAAAATTGAAGAGTGAGTGTAGAAACAAGGAGATGGTCATAATGTTGTGGTTGACTGTAAACCAGTAAAAAAAAATCATTGTACTGTGATGTAATCTCTTGAGTAACATGCTGCTGCAACATATGTGTACAATACCAGTCCAAAACCAGTGTTCTAAAACTTTTGACTGGTAGTGTATATTGGAACACGTTCTGTTTTTCTGACCCAGCTTATACATTTTATCACAATGACTGGTTGGCAGATCACATCAGCTGCTGGTTAGATCTTGATGCATAAGATATTCTATAACAATCTCCTTCATTTTGCATCACAGCCTGATTTGTCAGCAGCCAGTAATTGAAATAAAATATTCTGTAACCAGTGTAGCATCAGTAGATGATAAATAACACTGAACAGTAATTTTCACAATCAGACTGCTTCCAGGTTGCAGCAGCTGAGGTCTCAAACTTTGGGGTACACATTTCTGTGTGACTCTCAGACTTTAGGGTTTCTTTTTCCACTTGACAGATGAACTGCTATTAGATTGTTTACATCGGATTTAGAGTGTCGTCCTCATGAAGGCATGAGAGAAAGGGTATATAAGATCAATAGGGAGGCATCAATCAGAAGCTATAAAGCTACTCTGCTGTTTAAATGTTAGTGCCTCCTCTCTGCTTTCCTGGGCTTAACTCCTCATAAAGCACGGATGACACCTGTGTGACCTCATTGATAAGCGACAAGAGATCGTTTAGCACCTTCTGCATTTCTAAGCATGGTTGACTTAGTACGCAGTACATCAAGTGAATGGCCAAAAACAAACGAAGCACAGTTTAGTACTAAAACCTTGTTAATTGAGATTCTAAACCCACAGTACAAAGACACAACATTCGTCAAACAAACATACAGTAAATGTTTGCCATGCACTTTGGTTGGAGTCAAAAAATGTTTAGATACCTATTTGTAACCCTGTTATTTTGCTTTTGAATGAAATGCTCATTTTGTAGAAATAATACGATGAGTTCTGCATTTTTGGGTTGTTTAAAGTATGAGCCTATGATGTGGTGGTGGTGGTGGTATTTTATCATTGATAAAAACAAAAATTATTTATTTATCTATTTTGTATTTATTTCAGCATCTGTTGTCCTCTTGATGTGTCCTCTCAGTGTGATGTCCTCCTCCAAAGAGATTATTCATCTAGTGCCGTTTTACAAAACAGAGCAGAAAACAATTTTTTAGATACATCAGTTGTGGTTAAATATCATTACATTTACAATTTACATTGATTTACTTTACATTACATACTTTACATATAGTGAGGAAGCTGAATGAAGCCTAATTAAAAATCAATTTAGAAGAGAACTTGATACCATTTCCAAAGCAGACCTGTGCTGTCAGCAGTCTTTTTTGCATGCTGCCTGCATTATAAATAAGACATACAATGTCCACATAATTGTTAATGAAGGGGTTTAAAGTGGTCACACTGAAGGTCTACAATTCATACAATTAGCAGAACAAAGGACAAACATGTTTGTAAACCTTTGATCCACTTTTTTTCTTTTTTTTCCTGATATTTGTCTGTTCATTGACCTTCTTTCTGTCTTCATTTACTTATTTGTATGATGTTTACCCCAGTGAACATGAAAACATAAACATTCAAATGATGTCTATGAATATTCACACCACACTAATATTAATAAAGTAAGGAGTAATTACCAATGTGACTGTCATGTGCAGGCCTCCTTTTATACATTATCACACAACCATCAGGTTGGACAATTTGGGAAAATATAAAAAGGTGCTTAAAATGCTATTTACACTCCATCCCGCTAACCTATTTCTATGACATCACATGATTTTGATTGGAAAACTAAAGTCTATAAGAAACATTGTTATTTGTTGATACAACATATGAACACACTAACACAACCCAGGTGGGGAATACCATGTAAACACATCTGGATTGAGGGAAAGGAACCAGGAGGGCCAGCAAACAGCTAATCATGGTTAAATGACTAAATAAGGTGCAGATACAAAATCCGAGTGGCTGGCACCCAGGAACGTTCCTTACACCAGCAACCCTCCCAGTTCATGAGGCCCTATACCCTACAGAAGTCAAGATTTCATAAACTGTGTAGACCAGGGAGCCGTTAATCATACAAGGTGGTGGGGGCAGAGGGGTCTGTCCCCAGGTACAACAGAAGTAAGGTTTGTGGGGCGACATATGAAATGTGGGATGCACCCTCAGAGTCAGAGGAAGCAGTAACCATCTTGAAGGGGCTGACATATCACAGGGCCAGCTTCTTGTTACTGACTCTTAGGGGCAGGCCTATGGCACTCAATCAGTCTGCAACCCCCTTGCATGACGCCATATGGGCTAACCAGATTGTCCATGTGCAGTGCCATACAGCACTGCATGTGGGAAGCAGATGTGGAAGCACCTGGTGCTGGTGGGAGGTGGATACCCAAACTACCACTCAAATGGCAACATGCCCATAGAAGAATGGTCAAACAGTGGAGGGACTGCTTCAAGTCCCATCAGATTTGGGGTGATACCCTGAGGAATGGCTAACGGAGGTACCCAGGGAAGTGTTTTTTTCCAGAACTGTCTGGCAAACTGGTGCCTGTGTCTGAGACCAGATCGATAGTTAGCATATTAGCATACTGCTTGCTGTAGGAGAAGTTGGGCAGTCTCTTTGGTCAATGGGAGTTTGGGCAACTTGATGAACTGTGCCACCTTAGAGAATTTCTCCTTGACCACTAAGATAACAGATAGGCCACTGGACTTAGGCCATCTGGTAATAAAATCCAGAAACAGGTGTGACCATGGGCAGTGTGGAACAGGAAGGGGAAGTAGTAGCTCCACAGGCTTGCCTCTGGAGTCTTTGCTCGAGGCACAGGTGTCATATGCAGAGACATATTGTCATACCTCTTTGCCCATATTAGACCACCAGAACCTCTTCCGAATAAACTCTATGGCATGAGTGGCCCTTGGGTGGCCAGGGAAGGGACTAGACCCCTGGGTGTGCACTGGGGCTGGGGCAAAAACACAATGTGCAGGAGCCCCTTCAGGGTCAGGCTCTGTCTCCAGCCTTTAAACCTCTCATTGAAAGGGAGCTATGGTATATTCAGGAGGCAGTATGGGAGCGGAGATGAGGCTGATGGATATTCCCACTATCTGGAGTGGACATCTGGCTTTACATTCTTGGTCCCAGGATGGTAGGACAAAGTGATGGTGAACTGGCTAAAAAACAAGGACTAATGAGCTTGCCAGGTTCAGTCATTTGGCACTTTTAATGTATGCCAGGTTTTTGTGGTCAGTCCAGACCAAGAATGAATTTGTCTTCCCACAGCCAGTGTCTCCACTCAAGGGCCATCTTGAGGGTCAGTAGTTCATAGTCCCCCATGGCATAACTATGCTCAGTGGGTATCAGGCAATGGGAAAAGTTAGCGCAAGGGTGCACTCAAATGGCATCAAGCCTATAGAATGCCAGAACATGTTGTGGGCATACAGATAACTGGGCTTGCAGTGGCTAAACATTGGAGGGACTGCTCCAAGTCCTGGTTTGGTTGCCATCAGACAAGGACTGATACGCTGAGGAAAGGCTTACAGAGGCAAACACAGATGAGCTAAATTCTATCCAGAACTGGCAAGAACATCTTTCAACAGCCCCGGCCCTTGGGGGAACCCATCAGTAGGGGTGACTGGTAAGGGTGGTATCAAGGCATATGCAAACCCAGCTTCTTGGCCAGGGTGAGCACAAGTTACCAGCCGCACCAGACTCCATGAATGCATGGAGACGTTTCTCACCTAGGGGTTCTCCAACACTATGGTGATGGGTAAATACACTCCACTGGATTTGGGGCCAAGGAGCAGTCCAAACCTGAAGCCCCCTACCAAGGCCTAATTTGGCATTGGGCCAGGGCATGAGACAAATCCTCACACTACAAACAGCAGCCTTCCTTGTGATGCCACTTAGCCTCCAAGGGGCTCAACTAAGGATGATTGCTCTGCATAGGAGGTGATTATTCAGTGCTTCTAACAAAGCAGTGAGGTCCCTGTTGGCCAGTAGATTCCAAAGGTCTTCATTTCATGTTGGTACACAGTCATGAGGGCCTCTGGATTCCATCCAGTCCCACTCCACCCACTGGGCTATCAAAGGTCCATCTCATGGCCTCAGTAAAGGCCCAGGCTGAAGCACAGTCTGACAACCCACTTTCAAAGAGAGCCATAGCCCAGGCCAAAGCACACTCAGAAAGGAGTGGGATTGTGTAAGCTACTTTGGCCACTTCGGAAGGAAAGCGGGTGGGCACCCGCAAAAATAAATAAATAAATAAAGTGAAAAATAGGAGCACTGGAGGAGAAAACCCTACAACCCCCCAGCTCATTACAGCCTGTAGATAATTAGCACCTTGTAGAAGAAATCTTGTGGACAAAAAATCTAAAAGTTGCCTCTCACATAGACACCAAATTTGTTCCAGACATTAGGACATTTTGGCTGCTAATAAATATGTAATTAATATCTTGTGCAAACAATTTGTGCTCTTATTATGCACTTACTGGTACTACTACAGCCACTACTACTATTAAAACTATTATTACTACTACCACTACTATTACAGCTCCCCCTACTAGTACTATGGTAACTACTACTACTACCACTACTACTGCTACTACTACTAATACTGCTGCTACTACTACATCTACAGCGACTATTACTACTACTCCTCCTCCTAATTTTACAGCTAATCCTACTACAGATACTACTACTACACCTGCTGCTGCTACTACTACTAGTACTACTACATCTACTACTACTGCAGCTACTACAACAGCTCCTTGTACTACTTCTCTACTACTGTAATTCCTACTTCTACAGCTACTGCTATTACTACTAGTACAGCTAGTACTACAGCTGCTGCTGCTACTATTGCTGCTACTACTACAACAACAACAATTAATACTACTACTTCGACTATTACTACAATATCTACTACAGTTTATACTGCTGCTACTACTACTACTACAACTGCTCCTGCTGCTACTACTACTACAGCTAATACTACTACTATTACTACTACAGCTACTACTGCTACACCTCCTGCTACTACTACTACTAATTCAACTACTACTACTGCAGCTACTACACCTGCTACTACTACTACTATAATTCCTACTTCTACAGCTACTATTACTACTACTACAGTTACTACCACAGCTGCTGCTGCTGCTACTACTGCTACTTCTACCACTACTGCTACTACTATTGCTACTACTACTACTACTACAGCTACTACAGTTTATACTGCTGTTGCTACTACTACTACAACAACTGCTGCTGCTAATACTACAACTACTACTACTACTACAGTTAACAGTTACTACTGCTACTACTACTACTACAGTTACTACAGATTATACTGCTGCTACTACTACTAGTAGTAAAACTGCTGCTACTACTTCTTCTACTACTAATACTTGTACTACAACTACTCCAGTCACCACTGCTATTACTACTACTACTACTGCAGTTACTGCTGCTGCTGCTACTACTACTAGTACAGCTACCACTACTACTTGAAGAGCTTATGCTAGTGGGCTGTGTGTATGTAAATGTTAGAGCATGAATAAATTGAGGTTTTGGAACTGAGCTGTTTTGCAGCTTTGTCTCGTTATGCAGGATTTTCATTTGAAGGAGGCCAGACAAGTGTTTGATGTTCATGTCATGCCATTTCATTCTAGGAGGATCACCCTCTAATGTATTTTTACACATGCAATGTTTGTAAGTTAAAGCCTAAAAGTGTAGCTGTTTGGTTAAATTATTGCTGTTATATAGATTTTAAAGTCTTGCACCAATTACTGTGAAGATACATATTTGTGGAAGGAGCATGGGTAGATTAATTGTGCTCATAGGTAGAGAATGTGAACTCTACCTCAGAACATCAAAGACACATGTTAACCAGGGCTGAGCAAACCTTTGTCTCAGACTATTGAAATTATGCAGTTACTGCTGTTACTACTACTACTATTACTACTACTATTACAGCAGCTACTATTACTACTACTACAGCCACTACTACTATTACTACTACAGCTGTTACTACTACAGCTACAACTACAGTTACTACTACAGCTACAACTACAGCTACTACTGCTGCTGCTGCTACTACTATAGCTACTGCTACTAGTACTACTACTACTACAAGTACTTGTGCCACTACACCTACTACTACAGTTACTATTAAAGACACTACTACAGTTACTACTACTGCAGCTTTTACTACAGTTACTACTGCTGTTACTACTACAGCTACTTCTGCTGCTGATAGTACTACTACAGTTACTACTGCAGCTTTTACTACAGTTACTACTGCTTTTACTACTTCTGCTGCTGCTGCTACTATTACTAATACTACTACTACAGTTACTACTGCTACTAGTTACTGCTACTACCACTACTACTACTACTGCTTTTACGACTATTCCAGTTAGTCATAAGCTAGTAATACTACTACTGCACTACTAAAGCTACTACTACTACAAATACTGCTATTACTACTACAGTACTACTTCTGTTATCACTACAGATATTGCATGAAAACACTATAAAGTACTAAAGCAAAAACATTATTAATATATTAAGTTATTATTAAACTTTAAAAAGAGAACATCCACCTTCATTAACAGCTAGTCTCTTGCCCTTTTAGCAGTTTTGAAAAATGTACATCATGGGGAGGCTTGATGAAGCAGGGGTAAGCTGGAAAGCAGACAATCAAACGTTTATGCTCGTCTTACATCTCCATGTTGAGTGTAACAGATGTTAAATATCATGTGATTGATATGGATCACTGCCAACAGATTGGGATGCATATGAACCGCGATTAACTTATGACTTTATAATAATCGTCTCAATGCTGCATTCTGTCATAAACTTAGCAGGCAGATTAAATCATTTTGTAATCATTGTGCCAAAATTCAACAAATTTAACACAGTCACACATCTGGTGTGGATGGAGGTGTTGGAGTCTCACATTAAAAAAGAAATTCTCAAGGAAGTCAACCTCAGAATGATGGATAATTAATGTGGAACGGAATGAAAGAAAAACAAATTGTGAGAGTATGTGACAGAAGCACATCGCTTTTAATTTTGTTCATCAAATTGATCCAATCCATGACTCAGAAACTGTGATCTCATCTGAACTTTGAGTTTTGTAATTCATTGCACCGCTACTAAGAGCAAGTGTCAACCTTCAGAAGACGGCCAGTCAATAGTACAAATCCTCTCTGTTTTATCAATAATATAGGTAGAGTAGCATATGAGGAAGGACTGAATTTTCAACTACTTGGTTGCTCACCAGCAAGGGTTTGAATAGCAAAAGGGCAGTTTATTGACACCATTTTTACTTGCACTTAGTGTTACTCATATTTTAGCCATGATTAAGGGATGAGCTGATTCCTATTCTATCTCTGAGACTAAGCCTTATCCTCGATCAAATCTCTGCAACGATAAGTTAATAATCACTGGAGTTCAGTCCAGTTTTGACCCTCACACAGTATATAAGGGAAAGTGCTGCTAATGTTTTTGCTTCATTGGTTTCTCAGTAGATATATTATATTATGTCCAATTATGACATATATTTATATTTATATCAAGTAGATTCATGTGAAAGTGGTAGACAGTATGTATATATATATATATATATATATATATATATATATATATATATATATAATTGCCATATATGTCTGAGTGTGTGTGTGTGTGTGTGTGTTTGGTAAATGCTTAGTTTGGACCAGTTTGATCAGTGAGTGTGAATGCTGAACAGACTGGTGTTGAGTAGACAGCCACTGCCTGATGTCTGCTGTCGTTCAGGATCCCTCTGCTGCCTCTCCACCTCCTCTCAGCCTTCACTTCTCCCTCTCCCCATTCAAATTGGACTGCTCTCAACAGGCTCCTTATGGACAGTGCTGTCCTTCTTTGCTTCCACCACCAGCAACAAAAACTCTCCACCTTCTGCCCAACTAATTGATGAATGAACATCGAGTCTCTTCTTATCTTTCCTTCTTTTTTTCCCCAAAAGCCACACATTTTTGGAGGGTGAAAGGCCTCTTGCTTCTTCTCTTGATCTCCTGGCTTTCCCTGCTCTGGTCCCTCATTCCGCCCTACTCTCCTTTCCTTTATTATTCATTATATTTCTCCTCTGAGCAGCAGAGAGAGAGAGAGAGAGAGAGGGGCCAGTTGCCGCTAGCCATCAGTGTACCTGAGAAAACTGGCAAGGGGAGGAGAAAGAGGGAGAGTGCTGTGAGTGTGAGAGAGAGAGAGAGAGAGAGAGAGAGAGAGAGAGAGAGCAAGATAAGAAAGAAGGATATGTAGAGAAGTAAAGGGCTGAGAGAAGGAGAGTGACGGAGAGAGACAGAGAGCAGGTTTTAAAGAGGGTTTGTTGGACAGGAAAACTGATAGACCAGGAGAGCAAGGGAGAGGTGGGTGGAGGGGATCTGACCAAAGAGAGAAAAAGTGTCCAAGCTTACATGAGTAGTGAAGGAGCTTCATAAGAAGACAAAAGAAGAAAGCATGACTGACAGCAGCAGAAGAAAAAATGACAGGCAGCTTCCAGAACATCTCTATAATGGTGCAAATTTGTGAAACAAAAATACATGAGAGATTTGAAGTGATAACAAAAGGACGTGTGAACAAATTGAGTGTGTGTTCATGGGGGAAAGCATGACTGTGTAGGAGTGAGAGAGCAAAAGGGAGAGAGAGAGAGAGAGAGAGAGAGAGAGGAGATCTTGGATGGTTGGTGTTGCATGACAGACGCACTGAAAGCTTTGAGCTGGCCAATCAGAGTGCTTGGTTTACCTAAGCTGCTGCAGTGGAGGAGTCAGCGAGGATTCTCCCTCGTGCTCTCTCTCTCTCTCTCTCTCGCACACACACACACACACTCGCACACACACTCACACACACACACACACACACACACACTGCACAGAACAGAAAGAGCCTCATTCACGGAGTAGAGCAGCAGGAGGAAAATGATGCTAAAGGCAGATAAAGTGCAGATACTCACATCCAGCAAGAGAGGAGATGCTTTCATGGATTCATCTCATGAGGTACAGTATGACAGACTGCTGCACTACCGCTGCCAGGTGATCTGAAAATGCCTTTGGGACTGTGAGAGTCTTTTTTATTTTAGTGTGTGTGTGTGTGTGTGTGTGTGTGTGTGTGTGTGTGTGTGTGTGTCTGGAGCATCTAAAAAGAAGCAATAAAGGAGATCAGTGTGTTTGTGTAGTGATGGTAAATATAATGTGAATGTGTTAAAAGATAAAAAGAGAAAGACAAGGGGTGATGGAGTGAAAAAGGAAGGAACTGAGAAAAAAAGTAAGTAGCTGGGATCATGAGGAGTGAGAGAAGAAGTGAGGAGAGAAAGAAAACCAAGGGTGAGAGACATTTGTATGCAGTGTCTCTGGCATCTGCTGCCAGACTTGCTGTGTTTCCTTGCTGGATACAAGAACTGCGAGCTTCTATGGAGTTACTTTTCTCCTGTGGGCTGGTATGTATGACTGTGTGTGTGTTTGTCTGTACGTGTCTGTTCTGGTGTGGTCTGATCTGCTTCCTAACTCCTAACCCCCCACACACACATACTCTCTCTCTCTCTTACACACACACACACACACACAGACACACACACACACACAATGACAGACGTGACTGAGAGGAGTAGGGCAGCAGCTTATCAGCAGCTTATCCTCCTTATGCTTTTAGCCAGGTTTAAATACTCATCTGTGATGGTGCACCTTACACACACTATTCCCCACTTTCTAACACTGGGCTCTGCTAGAGCACTGGGAGAAGGTCGTGGTGGTCATGGTGATCTACATGAGAGAGCGGGAGATGGGAGAGAGAGAGAGAGAGAGAGAGAGAGAGAGAGAGAAAGAGAGAGAGAGAGAGAGAGGACGAGTATGGTGTATGAATGAGTTCAGATATGTGACCTGAGTCTGTAAATGGCTGTGCCGTGGCTGAAGGAAAGAATAAGAAAGGAGAAGGAGCAGACCTGAGATGAAACAGACAGGCCGATAACAGGAACAGGAAAACGGAAATATAGAGCAACGGTGTCAACAGATGTAAACAGTGATTTAGAATAATTCTATAGCCTAAATATCTGACATTCCAAAGTAAAGAAAAATGTTTTTCATTGGGGGACGGAGGGGTTATCGACGTGCCCACTGCAGATATAATGGAGTATGACCATGAATATATTAAGAGTGTGATGATCAGCAGGTGGTTATCAAACAGACTGCTTGAGTTTGCCTTTGTGGTCCCTGGCTGATGCAGAATGTCTCCTGGTTATATAAGACAGCTCAAATTGTTCCGACAGTTTTATTCCTTGCAAGATCTGATTGAAAAACTGAGTAAACAAGTCCCCCAGGTGGTCCCACTCTGTTTTCTGAAGCGAAATAGCTTTGTTTGAACTACTTTTAATTACATAAACTATTTAATTGATGCTGAATTTGGGATGTTTGGGGCATAAACAGAATTCCTGCATATCATAGAGTGGAAATTTGCTGACTAATTCAACATGATATGTGTTTCCCCTGCGTGCATCACACAACAATGATACATTATTGGAAAAGCAAATGCATAGCTGTCACTTGCCTTGCTGCTGTCATTACTTTATTAAATGTTTACTTTAATACGGTTGTGAGTTGATGTGTATATGTATAATGTGCTGATGTACTACCTGAGTCACAATGACAGTCATTTAATGAAGTATTGGTTGGATAAACTAGATGTTGAATGGGAGCCAAACAAACTGGCCATCCTTAAGGAGAACTTTACACATTGTTGTGCTAACACACTGAATTTCTTAATTGCCCTTTTAATGATCACATTTTGCTCAATAATGTATGTAAACAGATAATTTACCTTGATAAAGTGGGGCAAAAGTATTTAGTCAGCCACTGATTGTGCAAGTTGTCCTTCTTATAAAGATGACAGAGGTCTGTAATTTTCATTATAGGTACACTTCAACTATGAGAGACAATCCAGGAAATCACATTGTAGGATTTCTAATGAATTTATTTGTAAATTAAGGTGGACAATAAGTATTTGGTCAATAACAAAAGTTCAACTCAATGTACTTTGTAACATAACCTTTGTTGGCAATGACAGAGGTCAACATTTCCTGTAAGTCTTCAGCAGGTTTGCACACTCTGTAGCTGGTATTTTGGCCCATTCCTCCATGCAGATCTCCTCTAGAGCAGCAATGATTTGGGGCTGTTGCTGGGCAACAGAGACCTTCAACTCCCTCCACTAACATTCTGTGGGGTTGAGATCTGGAGACTGGCTGGGCCACTCCAGGACCTTAAAATGCTTTTTACGAAGCCACTCCTTCATTGCCCGAGCAATGTGTTTGGGATCATTGTCATGCTGGAAGACCCAGCCACATTCTACCTTCATTGCTCTCACTGATGGAAAGAGGTTCTGGTTTAATACACGGCCCTGCTCATTCTTCCCTTAACACGGATCAGTCATCTTGTCCCCTTTGCAGAAAAAAAAACTGCCCCAAAGCATGATGTTTCCAGCCCCATACTTCACAGGAGGTATGGTGTTCTTGGGATGCAACTCAGCATTCTTCTTCCTTCAAACACGACAAGTTGAGCTTTTTTTTTTTTTTTCTAAAAAGTTCTATTTTGATTACATCTGACCACATGATATTCTCTCTTCTGGATCATTCATATGCTCACTGGCTGCACAGCAGAGCATGTTATCTATCCTGCTTGTGCAGCATGTACGAAATGCAGACCACAGAACATATTTTACACACTAATTAACAGAAATAACACGAGCACGATTACATCCATAAAAGGTTACAATGTTCTGCTATACAGACAGACAGACTGACGGGTGGGTGAGTGGGTGAATGGATGGAAACTTCAGTCTGTAACTTTTAGCTTTAAGAAATTGAAAATGCATAATTTGTTGTAAGTACAGACTGTATCATTTTGTTTGGACAGAGGTAACAGTGTCTCCTTTTTGCAGGTACATCAGTATTCCAAGTGACAGCGACAGATGCCGATGACCCCACCTATGGAAACAGTGCCAGGGTAGTGTACAGTGTTTTACATGGGCAACCATACTTTTCTGTGGACCCCAAAACAGGTAAGAGACCTAACCTCAGCTATTACATTAACCCTGTGTACCTTCAAATGCAACGTTATTATTCAGTAATTAATCATTTACAATAAACTGTTTGTTTACAGCTGTATATTTGTTGTGCAGTTGTGAAAGGGAGAAATCGGTGTGGGCCTACATACAGTATAGTGCATTGGTTCTTTGCATTTAATGTTTTATTGACAAAAGTTTCAGGTGTATATAGTGTAGCTGTTGAAGAAATCCCTTTTTCAAAATCCCTTTCTGCAGTACAGAGTATTACCAGGGGCCTAATGAGTACAGACTTCACACGTGTGTGTGCCGTATTGTTGAGGTCTTTGTCCACTCCCTGCTCTATAATTGAGAGCATCCCTTGGGGTTGGAGAAGAGTGAGCAATTGTGTAGTGGCTTTCTGAAGAAAAAGGTTAAAAAAAAAGAGGATGATAAAAAAAAGAAGAGGAAAAGGGAGTCAGAGTGGTTGAGCTTTCGTGAAAGAGGGTCATTGTTTGAAAGGTTTTACAAGGGTCCATTAAATGTTAATGGACGGACAATGTGTTTGTGAGTGAGTGTGTTGTAAAAGAACGAGGAGGAGAAAAAAGGAACAGGTAGTTCAATATGTTTCTTTTTTTTTTTTTTTTTTTTTGCTTTGTGTTTTGTGTCGGGGTTTGGTTTTGTGTGTGCATGAGTGCTTCTGCTGGTATAGATGTATAATTCTCAAAATAACCTCCTCAAGTTATGTAATTAAATACTGCTGAATTCAAACAACATTTTGATGAAAGCACAATGTAACACGTACCTTTACTGTGTGTAGATGAAAAAACCCTCTTACACACTGGGTTTGTGCCACTGGTGCTGCCCATGGTGCTGAAGTAGCCTCTTGTTGTCCCTGTCCAAGGTAACTGTCCAGGGTTCTGTAATAGAAAGTGTGATCATTAAATGAACAGTGGTATAATCCAAAAAAAATGCAATTGAGGTTCATGATATAGGACAGGATATTGGCACTGGTGTATTTGATCAAATCAGTACATCAGTACATCAGACTCACACTACAGCACAAACATCAAGCACCCTATTGTGATTATATCGCAGTTCCATTCTCACAGTGTATTGCCATGTTTTAAGAGGACAAGATCAATAACATACTGTTTCAGTCTTGCAGAAAGCATTTTCTACCCTGCTCTCAGCTCTTCCTCTACTCTGCTCCCCTCCTCCCTCATTCAGCCTTTCATATGCACACTATGGAAGGACATAAGACATAAAGATGAAGTATAAAGAAGAACTGGAGATGAGATTTGTTGAAATTTGTTTAAATATATTAAAGACAGAAGAAATGTTTCATGTTCTCATATATTCAATATTTTACTTTTGTATATTATATCATTGTGTGTTTAAAATATATCAGGATATGAATAATAAACAGGGCAGCACAGTAGTGTGTGTGTCTGTGTCTGTGTCTGTGTGTGTGTGTGTGTGTGTGTGTGTGTGTGTGTGTGTGTGTGTGTGTGTGTGTGTGTGTGT